>CM052092.1:16712925-16723523 GCA_028453745.1 Agapostemon virescens
TGCTTCGTTCCAACGAGTCAACGTTTACACCTTGGATCGTTAATTACGCTTAATTACGGCCGTGTCGCAGCGATTTTACAATCCTCGAAGAATTTCGCACCGCACAATGGATCAAACGGAACGCGAGGTCTCGTTCAGATCCCGGTAATTATTTCTTTCAACGCGTACTTGCGAAATAACTAACGGATACGCGAGTTTTAAATATGTATGTTCGATTAAGAGATTTATGAGAATAAAAACGAACGTTTGTTTAAATGTTGCGGCAAACTATGCCGGTATTCGATGTAAGTTCCCGTTGTGCTGACAACGAGATTAAACGAGCATTTCCCTATCGTTGATCGAGATAGCAGCTGCATCGGTCATTTGAAAAAATCGATCGGTAGACTATGGAATTTATGCGAATTCTGTGGACAAATTTCTTTTTGGAATTCAAGAATTATTTCACGAAAAATTAGAATACTTTTCGCGGTAAACGAAACGTAAAGATAAGTTTTGTTGGTGCACCGATTTTCTTGTAGCTTATGAATGCAAAGATCCCACGAATTGTACCGAAGATTCGCAATTTATTGAAGAGAAGACGAAGTTTATTGCGATTTCGTCCGGTTTCGTTTAGTTCTGTGTTCGTTGAATGCCAGTAGCGAGACACGAACGGAATGTTGCCTGAACTCGCGTTTCCTAAAATGCAAATTTGCATAAAGTTCCACAGTCCAACAGCAACAAAGAAACGCGGACTGTGATCCGAAGGAGAAGTTCGTGATTTTATGCAAATTCAAACATCCCCGGAACGATTCACATGAACGAAGATTTGAATTAAGCACTTGTTGCTTTTACGAGGAAGTACGAAGCAAATTGTATGTACGTTTCTGCGAATTTGAATAGCGTTTTTACTGCGTTGCGTGCATTCGACGATGCAATAAACAAGTAAAGTTCAAAGTTGAAAACTAGACGAGGAGAGGGGATGGAATTTAAGCTGGGGGAGGAGACGGAGGAAAGGCACGTCGGGGGAGAAACGAGGAAGATAAACAGAGGTGAGGTAAATTAGGGTAAGAGAAGAAGAACAAAGAAAATACTAAGTCAGCGGCAACAAAAGAGGTAAGGAAAAATTAATGGAATAGGAAAGCGAACAGCTGATCATTCTCGTAAACGGATCCGGAAAAGATTAATACTTCCGAGCTTGACGACGAGGAAACAATCTTCATCGTCAACTACGATACTTAAACGATTTGAATGAGATCAATAAGACATTAGCCATTTCAATTTGAAAATCTGCCTTCGTAATTACCATACACTTTGTGTATCCCTGTACATTTATGATAACCATATGAAAAATGAGCAAATTTTATTAACCCCTTGTCACGTTCTTCTTCTTTGTAACTATTATACATTGTAATAGCAAAATAATACTTTAAAAAGTGATTTCTAATTTAGTTAAGTAGAAGCAACGCGTGATGCGACGTTTCACAAAACTTACAAAATTAGACACAGTATTGAATCAATCTATAAAACTGTACAAGCGTAGAAACGATCTCAAAAGTTCCTCTTCCACCAAACAGAACAAATATGAAACAGTTAATCGAGTTATTCGAGCAGAATTTATCTATCGAAGTGATCGAAAGAAGCGAAGCTTCGAACTGCGAAAATTACGAGAAATATTTTCACACGTTCCGAATAAAAATGGCGGTCGACCCATTGCAATGGCTTCTCCGTGGAAAAAGGAATATCGACTCGAAGCATAGCTCGCATGCAGGCTGGCATGCGTGCGAAACTGATCGCAGTTCTTCCGATGCATCAGAGCCACGAACCCAGCGAATAAATGCTTCATAACAATGAGATTCGATGCACGTAATTGCTACTGTCTGTCACGTTCCCCTCCAACGGACTAGTAAGACTAGAACGCTGACTATGGAACTTTGATCGAACACTGTTACTCGCGGATCGTTCGTACGATCGATAGGTAACGCGGTGTTCGCGGAATTTCATTTTAATTTCGTTTCGCTCGCCATTGTACCGGCATCGAAACGTAGCCGAGTGTTAGCATACGTTTCAAATGCGTTTACATTCGAACGCCGACTGTCGGGCGTCACTCGAATTAAGCATACTACTCGAGATAATATTTCGATTACTCGATTTGCCTGATTTTAATGGAACGGTGAAAGAGAGCTCGGTCGATCGTGCAAAGTTATACGCGCAGCACCGTCAACTTCAATCTTCCCTGCTTGCGACTGATTCAAATAACAGGGGAACGGTAAAGTTGTGCCATTTCAAGGGTTGGATTGAATGTAACGCGAGTACGTTCGGTTGAATGGACACTGTATGATCAAATTATTGGATTGTTCGGAAAGTAATTTCGTTTTTTCCCGACAGAGCGTTTAATTGTATTTTTTTTTTCCACCCAACTTCACACTTAAGCCGCATAATCATTATGTGTTTTGAGAGCTGATATAGCAAGGCTCGTGTGTGAAAAAGTCCAATTGATTCTAGGCAGTAGTTTTTGGTTGGTGCCCTTTTAACCAGTTAAGTGTGTTTGACGACTATATCCGTCATGGAGATGTGGCAAAATTTTGTGTCATGACGATTATATCCGTCATGCGTAAAATTTTGTTACAATTTGATATTTAAATTGTAATTCTGGCGAAAACTAAATTATATTCGTAAATTTTAATATGTTTAAAATTTTCGTCATATTTTACTTTTTTACTATAGAAACGGTAAAAATGCTGTTCAAGCCAGAAAGAAATTAACCGATGTGTATGGAGAAGATGTGTTGAAATACGCCAGTGCCAGAACTGGTTTGCAAAATTTCGATCCTACAATTTTCATGTCGAAGATGCACCACGTTTTCGAAAGCCATTGGTTCACTAAATGGAGTGCAAAAATAATTTCAATACAATTTATAGTATTAACTATTTTGAAAAATATTTAAACAATTCCTTTCATTTCATTTTTATAAGGCCATAAACACCATTCAATTTTAATGATCGATAAGTTTAGCGTTCATATTCATTTTCTCTCAACATAAAATTTTGCAGAAAAATCCAGAGCGACATCTAAATAAAAAATCGAAATGAAAACTACACCCTCCAGTGCGGGTTGCATTGGTCAGCCTGTCATTTTTTATTCTACAATTCTTGACGTTGTAAAGATGCTTCCAATTCAATTAATTAAATGGGTCTCTTCGTTTAAGCACATACCACCTCAGAAATCGCGCGATCATCAAGTAAATGCAATAATTTCATTTTTATAAGACCATAAACATCATTCAATTTTAATGCTCGGTAGGTTTAACGTTAAACGGTTTGCAGAGTAAACGGCCAACTTTCGAACAAAACTGTATAACAAGAAATTGAAAAACGATTTTTCAAAAGGTACGCATAAAATTAGAAAAATCTAAGAACGAACGAAGCATTTCTGAAGTAAGTCACATTTCGCACAATATCCAACTGCCATATGCATAAACATGTACACCAGCGAGGACATACATTGTCCCCGTATTTTTACGTGTCACAAAATGGCGGAGCAAACGAAATCATCGCCTCACTCGCGATATGCATCGCCAATGGTATACACAACCCGGGTACAAGCGCGTGCTTAATTCTTGGTTATGAGCCCGCGACCCTGGGGAAGATTGCTTAATTATACAAAATTAAAGGATACACCTAAACGAACCCATTCACGCCGCGGCAGAACCGGAAGACCGTGTTTCCCCCGACAGACTATCAAAATAGTGGGAGGATCGATCTTCCAGCAACGCTTCGACAGTCTGCGTTGTAATTTCATTCTTTCAACCTCCGCCTCGCGGTAATTAATCATTATTACCGCGGAACCTCGCGCGTTTCATAGCGTGCGAATATCTAACGGCTCTATTAAAACGTATGTTTGCATAAATTCCCGCGAAACGGTCATCGCTCACTTCGATAATATTTAGAGAATTCGTTTCAGTTTGCAAAGAGGTGGTGGAATTAATTGTTTGTTATTTAAGCGACAGACTGCCTTGAACTTGTGCTATATTAACTAACTCGCTGGATGCTAAGAATGTACATTGTCAGCGAGAAATTGTAAGCTACACGTGTTAATTTGTCGTTTTTATTCGGATTTATTTTGAATTAATTATTTATTTTATTTTATTTATTTTGTGGTTGCTATGGAATATAATCAGCCACAAAAGTCTGAACATAACAGCCAGACTGTGCATATTTGCAAATTAATTAAACAAATATATTCATAAATATATTCATTAACCGCCGAAAATAGCTAGATCATAGAGTGTGTTTCGTAAATTGAGCATTAATACGATAATCTATATTGAAAACGAAAAAAATGTATTGCGTCGACGAGAATGATCATAAAAACGAATTTAGTGGATTCTGATGTAGCTTCTTCGTTGTACAGCACATTTCAATTTGTAGTCGCAATTACTTTCCACGTCGTTATTTTTAATTTAAACTGGCAGGTTCATCAGTTTTCGTAAAACACGCAGAACCGACTTTTTTTTTTCTCTCTAAAAATATTTAAAATTTAACAAGTGTGCAAAGACTTTCGTGACCGACTATACACGCGATAGCCTATGTGTCTCGCGTGACAAAATAATTGCTAGCATGAAACCGACGTTCTATCTTTCTTGGCCAACCTTCGTTATTTAATTATTTGTGCTTTATTATTTTTGTTACGCATCGATTCGACGCGGTGCTCCCCCGGATGCTTGTTTCCGGGGGAGTGTAGCAAAGTATATCGCGGTTATGCGAGCACAGGCACCAACACAAAGGAACGCGGCCGTCTATTACCAATTTAAAGGACGAAAAAACCGTGGGCCGACCTGGTACTTCACTTCATACCTTTAATATCCGAAAATCAATTCGCATTAGACGACGAAGGAAGGGGAAACTGGGTCAGACCGGTCGAATGGAGCTTTCGATGCAAGATATTCAGCCAGTCGGATGATCACTTGGATATCCTTGCCATCGATTACCTTACGAATTTCATTATTTCCTTTCCCGTTCACAGAAATCAAAGTAAAAACGGATTTTTAATCTGGCGAGGCTCACCTCACCGGCGGGCCTCGTTTAATCACCGAAACGATATCTCGAGAAATTATGATAATCTCTCTTATACGTGTAATTACGTAAATAAGTGGAAACAGTTATTTTTGCTTCGATACTGGAACTATTATACTGCTGTGCGACGACAGTTGTTACTGCAAAAATTATTACACAATATTGACTCAAATTAATTTTATGAAAATTGCTCCCTAAAAGAATTTCTTTTTAATTAGTACTTTTAAGATGACATCTAATCTATTATTGTAAAATCTGACTCAAATTATTTTAATGAAAATCTACCTTGGAAGAATGTTTTTCTATTTATTATACTTGCAATAATATGTAATCTATTATTATAAAATTCTCACTCAAATTATTTTAATGAAAATTCGTCAGTAAAAGAATTTCTTTTTATTTAGTATTTCAAAAATAATATTCAATCTATTATTATAAAATCTTCACTCAAATTATTTTTATGAAAAATAAATAATAAAATAAAATTCGCGATGCGTTTATAAGACATCGAACGCATTGTAATCTCGATGTCGAAATTCGGAGTACTTCGAACGCTTTTCATTGTCAGATTGTCACGCTACGTCCGCCAAATGAATATTAGGCTAGTTAAATTATACCCAGCGAACCTTAAAATTATATAATTTTGATGAATCAAATTCGGGGATAAGGGTACACTTATCGAAAATATCCACTCCTTTGGGTGCGTTTAAGGTATTTTTCTCGGAAGAATTAATTACTTACTTTTTCTCGGAAGAATGTTTCCCAGTGTGTATTGAGAGTTCGTTCGTTCACTATGTACTATTTCCCATATTAAATAAAATACCACAGTATTTATCGTTATTATTATCCTGTATATATATTGTCCTACGAGTAGGCGATAGACGACAATCGTCAACGACGCATTCCAGGTCACCTCGCCGATTGCAGGACAATATGACCTTCCGAATGCCGCTGGATAGAAATTGTCTCGTTTTCAAATTACGCTAGTCAGAAACATTCGGCAGCCAAATATTTTGCTGCAGGCAATTCCTCAACGCGGACGGAGCACTAATTATAATTAATAATTCATATAATTCCAATTAATTAAAGTCGGACGTATAAACCGCACAGAGCGTGATTAAACAAACGAAGTTCCACAGGAAACGATGACTTAATTTCGAACTTCTCCATACAATTTTTCATCGAGAAATTAATCGGAAAAGTTTGCCGGCATAACGAAGTAGTAATCGATTATGTTCCGTTCGTTAAAAACTCATCGCTAAACGCGTCCACAACGGTTGCAGCATCTTTCACTCGGTTAAGAACGGTAGAAACTTTTATTAAACTTGCGTAGCGTTAGCGGATCGTTTTCAAACTAACGAAGCATCGAACACCGGAAATCAATTTTCCGTCTGATGTTCGCGTTTGTAAACCGACCTCTTGGAAGCGTGAATTTTCGTCGACATGCACGGTCTACTCATCATCTAGAACTATACTCGCTTTTGGCCTCCGTGTAATTTATTCGCAAGACAGGAGCGTCGAATTCGATCCATTAATTTCGTCGTAAAGTAACAAATGGCGACCGTTGACGCCCACCTCTCCCTCCCTCATGTCACGTGATCAGCCGGGAACCATCCCCGTTTCCGGTGGAAGACCCCCGTAACGAATAAATGGTGGTCACGTCAGAAGATTATGTCAAACTGTTTTCAAATCTCAGTTTTAACCATTAGCACTCCAAGCAATTGTAATTCCAAAATCGAAAGATTTCTTTCACCTAAAATTATTCTATTGTATACGGTTCACTGCCTTTCATGAATATAAAGTTTATTACTATTACTCGTACGTGCAACATTTCAATTTTTTACAGATTTCTTAGATGCATACATAGCGATGTAAAAACTGTTTTAAATAATTGTAAGGGAATTTTTAGTGTCGCCTCGGAGGCACCACTGGAGCGCTAAGGGTTAAAATCGCCTGCTTTATACCTTTATATAAAGGGCGGAGAACGTGACTGGAACTACTTCAATTACTGGATAAATAAAGATTTCAATTACTACTTGATACTAATGCAATATCAGGCTTAAAGGACGCGTCAAAATGGCGAAGAAAAAACTGATAAATTTTCTTATTCTCTGTTCTTTTTCATTGATCCCCATTACATATTTATATATGTACGTATTAAATTGCCTCGTTTAACGCTGTTTCGTTTAGCGTTGGAACTTATTGGAACGCATCCCCCACGTTAAGCGGGGTCTTATTATAATAGCCGATGACACGAGATACATTCTAAGAAAAATTGCCGGTCAACAATCTGTTAAAATAAAGCATTGGTTAAAGTTAAAATCGCGTAGTTATTTAATATTTAGAATAGACAATCCCAACAAATATCAAAGATACCACTCGACTATCTCTGTCAACTCGGAATCATCAAATCCTTGACTTGCCAATTGTACAAAACTGAAAATATAAAATACAGAATGCTGTCTAGACTAATGAAAACACGATTTCCAATTCGATCAAAAATGCAAAAGCATCGAATTCTATCAATTAGTGTCGCTGAACTGCGACAAATGACAGTGTTCACAGCCCATGTCACGTGATCATCTGCGCACCGTCACCGTTTCCGGTGAAAGCACGTTGAAACGTAAATACAGCGCAACGTCTTCAAAGGCTGTTCATTGTTAGCCGATGGAACAGAGAGTCGCGCGTAGAAAGACGGAAACAAAGAAATAGCAGGCGAGTCCTTTTGAGAACGATTGTTCTCCGCCCACCGCCCCCCCTGTCCTCCTTGTATCGCAGTTTTCTGAAGCCGCCATCGCGATAAAGACACGCCGAATCCTCAAGAGATCGGTGTGTGTCTCTTCGCAGACTCGTCTGAAAGCGTATCGCGAATGGAAAGCTCTGTGAATCATCAACGGCCTCGTCACGGCAAAACGGTTGCTGATTTTTCACGGTAAGAGGACCGCGGTCTCATCATCGAAATTACGAACAGAGTTCGGGTTATTTGTCCTTGCGATTTCCAGCGAGATTCCCGCAGGAAGATCTACTCGATGGGAACCGTGATTTCTGAGTGAAACTGCAATTTCGCGGCGACAGCCTCTACACCGCCGTCACCAATAGACAGCGAACAGCGATTTGCGAGTACTCGCGTTTTTTCGAACAAATTTAGCCCTCTGCGAAGCTTCGAAGCCAATGATTCCATTCTCAAGAACGATTTTACGAATTCATTGCTGAAAAAGTTTATAAAAATCCTTTCTATCTAAAGGGCTAAAGAATTTTTATTGGCGAATGTCCGCTTCTTTCTGCGACAGTAATGCTGCGAGCAATTGAGAATGTCCGGATTTTTCATTTTAAAGTTTCCGACTGGTAAATTTTTTAAAATCACTTCAAGCACGATTTTACGGATTATTGGCAAAGGAATTTATAAAATTTTCTTTGTATTAGAAGGGTAGATATTATTTCTATTGTGAGTGCTGTGAAGGACAATTTCTTAACTGCTTATTTCATAAAATCATTGGTTTGATAATGTTACATTTGAGTTGTGTTTTCATGCTTCAAAATTTTTAAATATTTTTAAGGTCGATTTGTAAAATTGTATTGTAAATTTATTGGTAAAAGAAATTACATAAACTGTTGCTATTAAAATAACCAAGAATTTTTATTCACAGATGCAATTTACTTTAAGCAGTAATTTCTTTAAAGCTTTCAGCTTTCAGAATTATGTGTTTTATAAAATTTGTTACAACTGTTTTAGTCAACTACGATTTTATTCAGAATGTCGATAGAGGTGCATATTAAATATAAATGTAGTATGAAATATAATTGAATAAAATCATTAACCCTTAGCACTCTAATGGCTCCTCCGAGGCGACATCGAAAATTGACAGACTGCTACACAAAATAATTCGTACATTACAATGTTTATATTTAAGAAGTTGCTAAAAATTGAAGTGTTACAAATCCGCCAAAGAAAATGAGCCACGTACAGTAGAATTATTCCAGAACAAAAAATGTCTCGAGTTAGGAATTAAAATTGCTCAGAGTGCAAAGGGTTTAATGTTTAAAAAGTACATTTAGAAGATAGGCTAAACGAACAAATTTTTAATTTGTAGATAGATGCATCATACTGAATATAAATATAATATGAAATATAATTGACCAGAATCGTTGAATGTTTAAAGTGCATTTAAAAGATGAACGTATAGGCTAAACGAACAAACTTTTAATTTGTTGATGTACATTTGCAAATGTAACACTGCGAAAAATAATCAAACACGAAGCAGTTTTTGGTAACTTTAAATGTCGATTGTACATTGTTTAGTTGAAAAATCTTTATTCACGATTCGTATCCAAATCCAAAGGATGTGTTTGCGAATGCTGTCGAAAACGGGGCAGAATGAAATAGCGGATTCTATGAAATTCAGTTTAGAGGAATGGGAACACCGAACGCTCGCGGTCCATTTATTTGTTTCAGTTTTTCGAGAAAGAGATTCGCGTGTAGAAGAAGTGAAAGAAAACGTGCAGATCGGCACAATGCCCGAGGTAAATCGATGAACGTTCGATGCTGAACGATATTAAAGGAGCCGGCAGCGTACACTAGCTGTCGGCGTCGATAAAACGTCGGGAATGCTAAGTTGCCACATTTCAATGCAGCCATCACTCATCACCATGGGAATTTAATCAATAACCGTTCCTTAAGAAACGCAATCTGCTCTGCATCGGCTGCAGTGGTGGAACATGTTACGTAAAAACTAATATAAACAAAATCAAAGACGGAATCTGGAAAAACTAACCGGACTTCAATTAGTCGAAACTAGGTGAAGGATTTCTAATATTTTCACCATTGTAAAAATTCGAATTTCACGAATTAATGAGTATCTACAAAAGATAAGTACATTGAACTTACACGAAGCAATTACTAAAATCATACAGAGACTTTTCTGTGGGGTGCTATTATAAATCGTTTAACGCTCACTTTCTTCACTTTTTCGATTTTAACACTTTGACTGCCAAACTAGAAGCCACAAAAATTATATACAATCGAAGTGAGACATTGTATATAATACAAATTTTTTAAAATAAAATATATAATGTATAGTACTCTTCCTACTTTCCTGCACTTTCAGAATCATCACCGACTTTGGTACAATGAATGTATTAACGTGAAAATTCATTTCGAAACTGTACAAATAATTCCGTCACTCATATATGGATGACATGGCAGTCAAAGTGTTAAAAGTGTAATATTTAAAGAAATACACCATTACAATTGAATATCGCAGACTCTACGCACCGGAAAATTAGCTTTTATACGTTTGTACGTTAACCTTCGTAACACCGGTCGATTTCTATTTCGGGAGCACGATGGTTTAACCGAAACAAATGATTTCGGGCTAGGAACATGGAAAGTGCTCGAAATGCTTGTCGTTGGCAAATACGTGAATCTCCGGCGTCTTAGTAAACTAAAACAGTAAAAACATTAAGAACCAGGTCATATCATCGATCCGTGATCGTATCCGTCCGCGAGCTCCCGAAATGCCTTTAACACTAGATTGCCCAAGGAAGTCA
>CM052092.1:16723623-16749783 GCA_028453745.1 Agapostemon virescens
ATTACGTAGGTTAGGTGGAAGTTATTTTGATGTTATCATCACAGCTTCGTCTCTTTCCGCGCACCTCCCTGCCCTATTCCTCCTACTTTTTTTCGTGACGCTAGCATCAAAAACTTCATCGTGTAAACGGGCCCGTTGCTCAATAAACTAAAGTAGTACTTGTTACTCGTATCTTTATACAGTGATACTTGTTCCAACAAGTTGTTTATTTTAAATCATTTGCGCCCTAAATTCATGAAAGAAATGTCGAATAGAAGTGAGTTATTGGAAAAGCTAACGAACATAAGCGAAGAGTGCTCCGATATAGAATCAGATTCAATAAATTCTGAACTATCGTCTGAAGATGAAACGGTTCATATTCAAAGTGAAACATCTGAAACTGAAGATAGCGATGAAGAGTCGATCACCAATGATGAAAATGAAAGTGTCATCAATATGCCCAGGAAAAGGTGTAGGGTGCTAAGTAGTTCAGACTTTGATGAAGAAACTGAAAACACTTTTCAGGAGACCGAAACAGCTGCCGATGGTACTGTGTGGTCAAAATCTGACGAAAGTAGTATTCCTGGTAGGTTACCATCTACTTGTATTTTCAAGGGTGTGAATGGGCCAATAGGCTACGCAAAAAAGAACATTGGATATCGCCACATGGATATATGTAGATGTCTGTTATATGTTTAACGTTGTAATGTTTGTTAGAAGATCTGAAATAAAATTACAAATAAATTCATACGTTAAATATAACGTTAATTTAAGGTTCTCCAAATGCTATGCAATTGAAGCTACCAAGTAATTCAAGAAACATTTCGGTAAAAGTCGACAGAAATCTAAGCAAATATCTTGTAATTTTTAACTAAGATTGAAGAATGAAGCGAAAGGAGAATAGTAATAAATAAGAAATTGATTCTTGCGTACAGCTTTAATTCAACCATCAAGAAGCAAGTAGTATAAGACCGATTTGGTCGAACAGCGAATAAATTGCTGCTGGCTAAGTAGCTTAGGCTTGCGATAGATCAGGCGGAGAAATTGCAGGCCAGTTTTACTCGAAACGTGTATGCGTTGTGCATGGTGAAATAGGCAGTCATTCTGGCGTTGAAGGATCATTAATTCGATCAACCTAACATCATTTCGCCTGGACAAATAGTGTAATCTCGTCTCGTTGCACTTAACAAAGCTCAATCGTTTTAAAACATCGAGAACTCGACGTTCCTTTTCGTACCTTTCCTCGAGTCCAATGCGTTCGACGGTAAAGCTGTTTTAACTACTCAAATAACTACACGATAAATGCTAATATATTATTCCCACTACTGCAGAGTACACTCCTAGGTGCTGCGATTTTCAATTCGTGCATACAGGGTGTTTAAAAAATCTTGAAAGAAACTTTTTCCTTCGAACAAATACGCGGCTTCGTTTTTGAGTCATTGACAATTAGAATATGGACCAATCAGTGCAGCTCTACGATTCTGCACGCTCTAGCCGCGCTCTGATTGATTCACGTTTTTCGTTAATATCTCGAAAACATTTCATAATGTGTCTTAATATCGTTAATATCTCAAACGAAGCTCAAATTTTTGGAACACCCTGTATACACGATAAGTGCACCGTTTCTTTACTCCGCTTTACTGCACTTCATAAATTCAGATTCTAGTATACTTAACGGAACAGGGACAAAGTACTGTTTTCTTTTACATTATTTTAACGAATGAATAATAAATTTCGTAATTTACAATCTTTTCTGGCTTTGATATCATCGAAGACAATCTGGTAATTTGTTGTTCGTTATTTTCATGATAGTTTTCACTACTTTTTATAGAATTGTGGGTAAATAGAACGGCGATAGGTCAAGTATCGTTAAATGGACCGTGTTTCAGTCGTGTTACATAAAAATTTACGATTGTCAATACTACCGATGTAAGTGTTCACTTAAAACCGCCATGACTTATGTAGGTCACGTGTCACCGAACGCATGAATTCACTATATCAATTCAAGGAACCTTCCAAAACGTCAACAAAAATTAAAAACGGACCGGATGAAACGGAACAATTTCAGTCCGCGCGTCGTCGAAGCGAAAACGCAAATTCTGTGAATTCCTCGTGTCAGCTGGAAAGTCTTCAAAACAAAAACGAAAATACAGAGTGCGGGAAAATTAAAAGAATAAATTCCCCGGCGCAGGATAAACGAATGTACCAACCATACAACGTACACACTTTTCATAAAATGCAAACTAGAAGTTTTAACGTTTAACGCCGCATTGTTTACGTGACATTTTATTATAATTTATATTTCACAGATAGAATTGACAATTTTTTTTTAAATTAATTAATATTGTGCCAAAATCTAATACGATCAACAAGCTTATTTCTCCAAACTTGAAAATCCACTTGTATTACATTAATTGTCTTAACCCTCGCCTTGCCATAACGTGGCTTTTCACAAAATATTAAATATTAGCTTTTCAGCTATGTACAACAGTGTATACACGTAACGACCAACGCAAATGTATCGCGAAAATGAAAAATTCACTTTTATTATAGTAATTGTCTGTCTTAACCCCTTAACTTGTACGCTCGAGTTAATTCGAGCGCGCTAAATGGGCCAAACTGTGCACACTCGAGATAATTCGAGCAGCGTTGTATTTTATGCTGCTATAATTTTTCACACTCGAATATAATCGAAAATTGAAAATAACAATGTGAAAGCAAAAAAAAAAATCGTTTTATTGATACTTATCATTTACTTGGGATTGTAAGCTATAACACTTATTTATTCCAGAATAAAATATGCTTACAGCAATGTGGATCAAAATCCAAAATTAAAATAAAAATTTTGATTATTTTTGTATGTTTTTTATTTTTCTGCAAAGACAATGTTCTAAATTGTGTGTAACACTGGGGTGTCGGAAGTGGGATGCTTCTGACAAGAAAAATTTTTTAGGAGGAATAAAATGTGGTTTACTAAAAACGAAGGCAATTTCATAACTTCGTAACTTCGATAACACTAAATTAAAAAATCTGAAAAGCGTAATTCGACCAACCACAGTAGATGTAGCGTTAATCGTCCAATCGATTCGTCCGACAATTTACCTTACAGTGCAACGTGTTAACAAGTTACCGTTAAAGTAGCACATGTTGCACGCGTATCGTATCTTTAAGGCGAGCCAGAAGCCATGACCTCCGGTTCGCAACGAGAATATTTCCGAGAGATAGCGTTGACTGCTGGAAAGACGACCGAGAAAAACCGTGGAAATAAAGAAGGCAAGCGACGAGCGGCCGGACGAGTGTTCCGCAAACACCACGGTCCGAAGCAAATCCGAGGAAACGGCCATAAATAACGGGGCTGGCTAACATTTAGGCGAGGACAGCTGAAAGAGACACGCACGGTCGTGTACGAGATCTGACGTTAATTAACTCGCCGCGCGCGAGAATGCTCTTTCCGGGCGTGATGGGCATCCGCGCGCAGGGCAACAGCCTCGGGAAAATCGCAAGAGGAACGATCCGACCGCGCGTCTACCCTCTTCACCCTTCGCCAATCCTCGCGAATCCACCGAAAGGATATTGTCGAGGTTGAATGAAATCACGGACCGCCGATTTGTTCCGTCCTTGATCCCTCGTAACGCGGGATATATACTTCCTCCACGATGAAAAACGAAATTCCTTCTTACCCTCGACGTCCTAACACCTCGCGAATTGCCACGCGACTGAATACGCTTGTTGCGTCTTGTTGCTTCAAAAGGAGAACAGTATTTTTGGTCTGGCATCCAAAAATTGTCAGAGAGATAGAAAAAACGTCTAGGTATTGTTTCGTCGAGTCCGCGAGCGCAATTATCGCGATTCTCTGGTGCGCCGGTGTTTTCAACGATAGCTTTACTTTATTGTTAATTACTATTTCATCTAACTTTTACCAACACGTCCGCGACATTACTCTGATAAAGTGATACCGAACACAATGCTATTCGAATCGTATTTATCTGCTTAATTGATCCTTTGGTAGCACCTCCATTAACCGAACGGATCAGTGAAACACAAGTGCTTTTTTTAGATAACAAAACACATGATACTATTTTTCGAAGAACTATGTCTCACGTAAATTATGTCACTTAAAGGAAGAAAACAATTGAATCATTTTTTACAAAAGCGTTTTTACAGTCTCGACACTTGTGAAATAAAAAACCGGACATTCAATTGTGACAAGAAAAGGAATAATATTCACCTAAATTGTGAATCAAACGGTTGTTAAATCAACAATTAAATAATTATGAATCGAATCGAATCGCGTCGCGTTTGGTCTCGTTTCATTAAGAAAACCGTCACGAATATGTTAATGACAATGTCACAAAGAAATGATTGAAAAGAACAATGTTTTTCATTCGATTAGTATTGTTTTCCCGATGCCGTTGTCGCGGAAAATATAGAAATCGAGAAATTCTTATTCAAAGGTTTTTATCTCTCGCGAGGGACGAACGGGACGAATTTCATCTATCCACGCGGTAACAGAGGATTTCCCTAGAAACAGTTCGACAAACTTCGGTTAATAAACAGGAAAATTCTATTCCGAGGAATTTTTCCTCGTCGCATTTTTCTTTCGTACAGCAGCAAAGCCGAAAAGCTTTCGCGCAAAATAACGACATCGGTAACCGTCCGGCAATTGTTGTAAGAAAATGAACCTGCCGCGGAGGAAATTGAATTCTGGCGATCAGGATTATCGGTAGTTTCAGAAATTGCTTATACCCGAAGATTTATACTTCCTTGGTATCACCGTTGTAAAGGGGGCGCGGGCTAAATCGATGTTGCGAGCAGGTACAAACTCTATCCACGTGAAAAAATATGCTGAAGATTCGGTATAATTTTATTCTCGGACTATCATGCTCGAGGAAATTGGATTCGAAAATTTATCGCACCAAAAGCCCTTCGAAACTCCAGTTACCGTGTTCCAACAATTATTATTTATTACAGTTTCACGTTACTTTGCAATTTTTATTTGTTTTAAATATCCGCCATCAAGTTTTTGCATTTTGTTTATAGTCTACCGATAGTATTACTCGCAAATATAAATATTAACGAAAAACAGAGATACTGCAAGAATACGAAACGGTTTCGAATAGAATAAACAACGCTTAGTTTGTTAATTTCAATTCAATTAATTTCAGACATGCGAAACGATTTATTAATCTATCCAAGTTACCAACTAATTGTATCTTATATTTGTCGATAATATTATATCCATAATTTCTGTCGATAATGTTATAGGAACGAGATAATAATAGCTAGAAAAATTTCGAAGCTCGATAATCTAAAATTCAGTATTAAAAAAGTGGGAATAGTTTCTCAAGTTGCGTGGTGTATTTAAATTTCTTTAATGTTGGTATTAGTTTCTTTTTTGATAGTGTCTTTTGTCGTTGCAAATTATAGATGATAAAAAATTTACGTGAAATTCGCTTGGCGCACTGTAACCCGCCGAGCATGTATGCATGAAAACTAGATCTAGTCATGGCGCGTTGACTGGCGTCGAATATACAAAAAATTTATCACTCTTTTTATATCTTTTTCTATTAACCCGTTGATTGCTACGTCGGCCATATCTGGGCGACGCAATTTTTCATCCCGGTTGAGAAATTCATTTGTATCATGTTATATGTATGTATATATTTGAATAAATAAATTTTTAGACTTGGTAAACAGTTGAAAAGTGAAAGAAATAACTTTTAATAACATGAATTATTGTGGCTATATTATTTTATATCTGTACAGACGCTTATACGATGTACATACAGTGAGCCACGAAAATATCCGACCGTCTTTTACACTAAAATATCATTTTTAAAACTACACCGAAATACTTGTATTTCTTGAGAAATTAGAAGCATTAATTTACCGAATGACGTGAAAAAAAATATTTTGTAAAAGTAGCAATTGGTAAGAATCACATAAAAGAACAAAATAGAAAAGCTATTCTTAAAAATCTTTTTATTTCAGCCTCCAATGAATATTTAAAACGCGTGTATTGTAAATCTACTGTTGCTTATATGCAAGTTGAAAATTTCATTGAAATTGATTTACTGCAGACCTATTTGAAATAACTTATTCGAAAGAACAAAAACTATAAAAATAATACTTGCTTCGACAACAATGCTGGTTTCTAAATACATTCCCCTTTATTGAGCTGTAAAATGACGAAATTTGTTGGAAACGCGTTTTTCCTATATAGCAACTGTTTCTTTTTTCACATTCTAATTCCAAAATAAACTTTTCTTCTCTCGTATCTTCTTCGCGAACAAAATACCACGGTTGATCGAGGTTTACACTTCTCTATAGTTTCTCCGACAGTTTCTGCAGCCATCTCGCAGTCAAGAAATCCACCATGACTACGCTCCCACATAACTTTGGTCATGGAACCAGCGTTACCGCGTTGCACATAGTGAAAACTGCACCATGAACGCGTAAACCCGAAACGATTGGAGATTTCCGAGCATTAGCGAGCTCCCGGTCAACAACGCCATTTCTCGTCGAGTAAAAACCACGAATGGGTATTCGCGTTGTTCGGTCCCTGAACGACAAACATTATAAGATATCTACTCGGATTTAATCTAGACATCGGGTGTAAAGCGAGCTGAAACATTTACACGTGTTTACCGCTATAAACCGCCGAAACGTCTTCCACGACAACAACTTAACCAGTTAACTGTGGCGATCTCTTTTCAAAGCGCGCATCTATGTGTGTTGTGAAAATCAAGAGATCTAGCCAGAGCGTACAGAGATGCATGAATCTATGTCAAATTATTTATAATTTTCATTTGTTTGTTTCATTTCGTCTTGACCTCTAAACATTTTAAACATATTAACCCTTTGCACTCGAAGCAATTCCATGCCAAAATCGAAACAATATTTTTACCTATAACAACTCCATTCTACATACTTTATTTCCTTTCGTGCATATGAAATTAATTATTATTACTCGTACTTAGGACACTAAAATTTGTATCGATTTCTTAAATTCAAATCTAGCAATATAAAACTTGTTTAAATAATAGTATGGCAATTTTTCGTGGCGCCTCAAAGGGTTAAAATTTACGAATATAATTTAGTTTTCGTCAGAATTACAATTTAAATATCAAATTGTAACAAAATTTTATGCATGACGGATATAATCGTCATGACACAAAATTCTGTCACATCTCCATGACGGATGTAGTCGTCAAACACACTTAACTGGTTAGAATCAAACAAGTTCTCTGATATCTTCTATCTTCGACGCTGGCGAAAACAAAGATCAGTGTCTCTACACGATGTAAGCGACACTTCGATCCCGGTGTTTTCGACCTTATCGAAGCACTACCGATAGTCGTATATCAAATTGAATTTCACTTTCCCACAGTGCTGTTTTCGCAACCGACAGACAATTCGCGTGGTCACCGGCGCCTATGTGACTAGGAAGTTTATGAATTGTACGGCTACTAAATTTTATAAACGGCCACGAACTTTACGAAGGAGCATAGAAAATACTGGCAGCGCGACGCAACTGGTAACCCCAGGGCGGTATTCAGGATGCATCTAGAATTTAATTTCCTTTTACGCGTTAACGTCGTTTTCTTAGAAGTTACTGGTCGCTAATTATGTCATCACCGTTTCCCACCCGCGGAACTTTCATCGCGTATTTCGTATATTTATGAGTCACGAGAATTCTTTGTCCCCCGGGATGGACATTCGCGAGCCATTTTCAACAAACTACGAATTTTTCTCGAGAACCTCGAACGAACTTTTGAAAAATTTACTCGTGGAACCCGAATACCAGGTATGTAAATGTGAAACTGTAGACAATTTAGCATTTATTGATGCTAGCGGCCAGATGTCCGACAGCCGAGTCGACCAGGACGGTGACCAGGATTATGACCCGGACGTGATACCGGTTGTTTTTCCGTAGAGTAGAGACTAATTCCAGCGACAATGGGTATTTCGATTTTGACCACCTGGAATAGCCGCATCATAAAACTGGTCTCCGTGGCGGAATTCCAGGGGGGATGCGCTTAGGTACGAATTTCCCCTCTAGGATCTGTACTAGGAGGGGAAGATCGAGGGCGCATTTTTCCGGAGAAACACCTAATTGGCGGAGGCGACGAACGCCTACCATCAAGGACGCGTTAAAACCTCGAACGCAAGCGGAAATATGTATGTTTGCGTTAAGAGTTGAAAGAAACAGGATCGATGACGATCGGCGTATTATTAAAGTGTTCTTAATCAGACTGTGTACTCTACGATTTATCTGTCATCTCCGAATCCTTAGTTCGCCCATACTAACTTACAAAACCGAAAATTTTTTTGTAGAAAATATACGTTTGTTGTATGAGAATTATACAAAATATTTTACTCGAGGCATTGCTGTTGCGTTCGAGCGTCATCGTCATCCAACGATGCTTGGTTTCTCACGTCGAAATCGCCATTTTCGAATTTTTTAAACTACTTAAAGTACCATGATTTACCAAGAGCATTCTCATCGTAAGCTTCGACAAACATTCGATGTGCGATTCTGCAGCAGTTTTCTTCAAATGGTAACAGGAAATCAATGCTATCCGCGAATCGTAGTTTCCAGGCATAAAATTCGACATGTTCAACACATTAAAAACTATGCTGTTGCATGCAACTTGTATGATCGTGAGTTGGAAATCTTTATCGGATACCAAAACGAGAAAATGGCGTGCAAATTCTGATTTCAAATTTACAGACCTGACGCATGTTTTCTTGTTTCAGGAAAACAAAAATTTTGCAATGCAACAGAAAATTCTTCCGATGTCAACGCAACGGGAACTAGTAATTTTATTGCTGGCTTTACCCAGTGGCCAGCAGAGAATTGTTCAAATTTTCATTTGTATAAAAAGTAAAATCAATTTCATCACGCTGAATTATATCGGATATAATTTTTTCAATTTCCCGTTCTCGCGACTTTTGCGACGTCGCCGATATCAACGTTTGTTGATAAACAGATATATTTATCATCTCGGTGATTGACACACAGAGCGAGCAATATTGTCAAATATAGAATACATTTGCCTGATATTCATTAACTAATAATGATGGACAGCAATTAATTGATTAATGGTTCGTACACAGGCGGCTGCGTAACTCTGATTGACATTTTTGTGCAAATAAAGGATACGGGAAATCGATACGGGCTTTTCCTGAATAAATTGCTAGCGGAAGCTTCGATTTCAACCGAATCTATTGAAAACGTATTTGCTGGACTTCGTTCGCTAAGAAAATGTGTAAAAAAAAGGTTTTTAATCCGATAAAGAGAGCCTGCAGCAAACAGACAACCGCGCCTGGCGATAAATACGTGGCTTTCTAACTAAACGACCGTAACATACTTAAAGCAAACGAATTTTTGCAGAATATTTTATTATTCTCGATACTTCGATTTTTAAAAAGATATGCACAGAAAAGGGTATAGCCGGATAAGCTAATCAAAAATGCTCTGGAGCCAAATTTTTTGGGTAATTTTACTGGGTAAAATCTCAACTCTGCACCTCAATCGGGAGGGTAGTTATGGGGTGAAAACGGGTCATCTGTTTTGTAGCCTATTTTCTTTAGTTAACGATCTTTAAAAATCCTAATAAAAATCTAAAATGTGTAAAACACCTAAACACATACTCCGCAATTTTTCTCAGATTTTTAAATTGAAAAACCTGATTGTAAACAATTAAAAACGTCAAAAAAATCGAAAAAATACAGATTTCACATGGAAGTTTTCGAATGATGATGTTTATATTTTTACAGTACTTGTATATGGTTACAATAGTTGTCCATGAATTGTTTCATATTTTTATCTAATGAGAGCTGTTGTTGAAAAAACTAAAAACTGATTTTTTCGACGTTTTTTCCGAGAAAAACTAAAATTATAATAAAGCTTTAGCATTTCACAGAAATTATTAAACACTGAAGGAACATGATTATTATTGCTACTATGTGATGCATTAAATCTATAAATATCGAAGATGATTCCAACAGATCGGTTGGCTCAACGCGTTGGGTGTTCGACTCTGAATATAAGTTACAAGGTTATAAGTTTAGTTTTTTTTTTATTCGATTAATTCTTTTATTATTAAATAGAAAACTTGCTTGACCTGTGTCTTGAAGAAGTCACAGTTTGTTCCAATGACCATCAGTCTCTTAAAACTCAAAATTTTACGAAATCTTTTAGAGGCATCTTTAAAAATATAATTGAAGTTACTTTTTTCTGGATTCGATAGAGTACAAAACATTTATAATCGACATAAACGCGTCCCTTCCTGTTCAGATTGTCCGTTGAAACCTCGGAATTTTGCAAAATACTTCAGATGAACATTTTTGATAGTTCTGACAATGATTAGGTGTGTTTTAACCATTTCTGTGATCCAAATCAGGGAGAGTACAGCCTAACGAAGACAACCGGTTGAACCAGATAGTGCGCCAACAGAATCGCCCTTGAATCTTTCCTGACAACGGACACCGGGGGTAAGTTAATTGCGCAGAATTGCCAATTATGGCAATTCCAAGGCAGCGCGAGCTGTCCTGGTTCGGTGACTACCAAGACTGCCCTTAGAGGAGACCCGAAAGCGATGAATTCTGATGGGAGAGCACGGTAAATTCGCGCTCAGTTAATTCTCAGTAGGGCACTTTAATTGCGAGTGTAAGCTACAAGCTCGAAGGTAGCTCGTAATGCAACTGCTTCGCATTAACATTCGCGGAGTAATTATGGAAATTCCGGTAGCTCTGTCAGGTATCTTTAACGGTGTTAAAAGTTATAGTGACAGTGGGTGAAACTGTATTCGGATAGTGATCCGATCCCAGTTAGATCAGTTTTATCGCTCGGCTGGGTGAGCAACCAAAAACTCCGTTCACCAATACCGCTACAGTCGAATTGCAATTAGTTGCAACCAGCTTCCTAACAGTTTCTCCTTTAATGTAGTTTGTTCGACAGAATTTACAAGTTTGTCCGTCCAGCGATCATCTTTGAGAAATTTGCAACTTCCTTCGAAGTTATAACTAATATCATATTGCAATTATAATTAATTCTCTTTCTTTCTCTACCCTGCAATGTATATTCATGAACAGCCAACGCAAAATCTTTGATGTGTATTTAATAAGTAGAATTATCGTCCTCTCGTATGTTTATATTTATTGGGTTGATAACTAAATGATTGTGGATTCTGTCGATAGACGGTTTTAATACATTCTTTTGCATCGTCGACGTGTTGTAAAGATGTGTAAAATAAAATGAGTATTGTTTTTTTCAATTTGAAGCATCTTAAATTATGTTGAATGGACTTGGGTTCCTTCAAACTTTATAACGAATCTGGTTGTTAATTTTGAAAGTGGCCTAACTCCATTCTTGGTAAGAAAACGCATATTATTCACTTAATAATTGCCATTATTTTAATAGGAACTATACATTTAACACCTTTAAATACACTTAAGCAGTATGACTCATTAGTATTCTGTACGTATATTTTTAATTGCATTGAAACACAAACCCTTAAACATCTCAATTTAAGTATAAATAGACTTAGGCCACTTTCAAAATAAACGGCTCATATATGCTTGAAATGTTGTTTACACAAAAGGGATCAGGTGTATTAGCAGCAATTATGCAAGCTTCTAAGGGGAAAGTTATCTTTGAATTCACTAGGTCAAAAAATATGCAATTGGAATAATATTAACCCTTTGTATTCTAAGCAATTTTAATTCCTAACACAAGACAGCTTTCGGTCCCAGAATAATTCCATTGCACGTGGTTCGTTTCCTTTCGTGCATATCAAATTTGTTACTGTTAATCGTACGGCAACACTTCAATTTTTACTAACTTCTTAATTACAAACATTTGTAACGTTCAAATTGTTTTGAATTTGTCTGACGATTTTCAGTGTCGCCTCAGAGGAGCCATTGGAGTGCTAAGGGTTGATCCTCCAATGGCGTTCTAGAGTCCCTCGTGGCTCCAAAAGAATGTCTGCAGACTAATTTTGCTACTGCATTGTCCGATCATAGTAAATCTCGACTCTTTCTAACACTGGAACAACGGGAGGAGTAAAAATGACTCGTTACGGACTTCTTATTCGACAGTTATTGAAATTATAAGAATGTTCCCACGAAAACTTTTTACATAGATTTTTTCATTAAAACAGATATTAACATAAAGATTATACAAACATTGAATAATTGCAACCTTGTCATGATTATAAAGCAGTGCATATTAGTGTAGGTTAGTGCTCCGTTTATTTAATGTTGATCTTCTCGTATCATTTCTGACCATTGCGTCTGATCATTGCTCGCTGTTTCTACTTACAACGAATATAGGTAACCGAACGAATTGTGTCATAGATATATATTACTATAAAAATACAATTGTGCTACAAATAATAATTATTAGATGGTGATGAAGAGTGCCAACACTGTATATAGTTATAAAATATAGAAGAGTTTTAAAAACTCGTATCCCACAGGCCCTTAAATATGTCAATTTAAGTATAAATGGACTGAGGCCACTTTCAAAATAAACGGCTCATATTTCTGAAAAGACAAGCATAAAACGCAAACCATCTAATTTTATAAAGTTATATTTTCAAATAAAAATTTTGAATTTTCCTTATTATAAATCCGCGAGCACTCAGTTGCCAACTCAATACTTCGATCGTGTACATAGTAAACTAATTTAAATTTTCAGCATGCGTACAACTAACAGACTTATAAAACACACATTTTAAATTTTCATCGAAGACTGAAGTAAAACAGTTTTAAAATGTGCCTTCTCTCACGTAACTCCTATCAATTGCAATTTTCCCAAAATCTTATCTGCACATAATTTACTAAATCGATGCATCCACCTGCCAAAAGAATAGTCTAATCGTTCGATCAAATTTTTAAACAGTTATTCTCATTTCACATCTTCAGCGGGATATTTTTTGACCCCTTCGAAATTTTGCAATCGCTACGTGCAATTTTATTTTCTAAAATTCCGTGTCTCAAAGGGTTGACACTAGAACTACCGAACAATAAATCCAACGATATACATTGCTTCGTGATAATAACAAGACTGCATCTATTCAAACTTCATTCAATTTCTATTGTAACATGTGGTTCGTTAAAAAAGTATATCGGAAACATACTAATGGAAACATTTTCATAACTTCAGTAATTGCGAAAGAAACAAGTAGGTTAATCATTTCGACTGATTTGGTAGTTCTAGTGTTAAAGAACGTTCTAATGCATTCGTGACTCGCTGGTTATTGAAACGTTACAACATCGTCTACCCGAGAACATAATTTGAAAAACGCGAGCAATCGCGTTTGAATTTTTTTCGTGAAATTTCCTGACGGTTCTCATTTATGGAAAGAAAAATAAAAGGCGACGTTATTTATGGGGCTGGCATTAATTTCCGTAGAATTTCTTACGGACTCGTGTAATTCGGGGCGCGGCAAGATTGAAATCCGCCGGACCCAGAAACGACATCCGGTGTTCAAGATAGTAAAACACCTGCGGAACGTCCGTCAAGGTAATCGAATCAGGCAGCAGCTCGGAATACCTATATTATTCCAACCGGTAGTGTCGGATCCGTGTTTCTCTCGAAAGTTCTTTTTCACCGTTCGCCTTTCCGTGGATCCGCTAATTTAATTCACCCTCGCGCCAAGATTAAGAGAGTTTCTGGCTAGTTACTGAAAATCACCGATAATCTACCGTTCGCGATAAATCACCGATTCGGAACAGTCGAGCTCGAACAATGAAACCGCGAGACGAGAGTTTAAAATCGTGATTGGATTTCTCGCTCGAATTTACGCTCGTCCGTTGAATGTCGTTCCCGTTTATTGATACCGTGACCGATTCGTCGTAAGAAACTCCATTATTTTCACCGATGAATAACGTCGCAACGGACGTCAATCGAAGCCGCAATAATAATAAAAACCGATTATCGGTGAACAACGGTCGAGGTCTACTTAATGTTTGAGCAAACCGATTTATAAAATTTATCTGGCTGACAGCACGCTGTCATAGCTCGCGGACACTTCTGCGGAATACTCGTAACTGGACTGTGGTATTTCATGCACTTGTGACGGACAAAGTCTGCAGGGGATCGTCTGACATGTCGACGTTATGGTAGTTTCTGGCCGACATTAACGCCCAATGTACCAGCACTACGAATAACCGTTCCCAGATTGTTATTTTTCGCAATTGTTGAAATTATAAAGATGTTTCCGTGGAAAGTAATTGAATCAATGTTTTTGGTGCAGATATTATTAGGTTGTTCGGAAAGTAATTCCGTTTTTATTTTTAATAAAATATTTGTTCACTATAAGAAAATCGTCTTTAATTTTCATTTTTTAAAAACGGAATTACTTTCCAAACAACTTAATGAAATAAGAACCGCGCATAGTATAAATTAATCGATTTCTGCCATTTTTGCCAGGCTACATTTACCTGGTACTCGGTATATCTAGATGAGAGGACTCTTCACAAATTTTAATAGCCTTGAAGTAGCTTGTACTGATTTGAGTTAAGCTGATTCTTCATTATTCCAGCAATTTTTATTAAATATCTAGGTGGGGGAATACTTCACAAATTTCAATGAGTTTGAAGTATGTTGTCAAGATCTAGGTTAGGTTGATCCTTTATTTTTTTAACTTATAGTTAAACATATCGGTAAGAGAGCTCTTAATAAATTTTAATCACTTTGAAGTATCTTGTCGTGGTTTGAGTTAGGTTTATTTTTCATTATTTTAACAATTCTAGTTTCATATTTAGATGAGGGAATACTTCACAAGTTTCAACGACCTTGAAGTATGTTGTCAAGATCTAGGTTAAGTTGATCCTTAATTTTTTTAAATATTGTGAAATATATGTGTACAACTAACACAGTTTTAAAAAAATGTCTTTTCTACTTTCCCACGTAATTTCTACCAATTAGAATTATTTCAAAATTATTTATGAATATCATTTAGTAAATCAATGCATCTGGTTGCTCCAGAAAAGTCAAGTCGTTTGGTTCAATATTGAAAAAATTATATAAATGTAAAGAGTGTCCGAGTACTTTCGTGAACCACTCCACATAAGGTGAAATAATGAATGTAAAATGAAAATATCCTAGGTCAGAAGAAATCTTTTGGTTTTCTAGTTAAAACAGCTTCGACTGCAAAGTATTAAAAATGCCCCATCTTTCTGTCCCACCGTGGGACATTTATTGATGTAATTGTATTTTCTAAAATTCCGTGCCTCAAAGGGTTAAAAAATCACTAATCTTCTGTTACTGCAACGACTAAATTGTATCGTCTATAACTTTAACGATTCAATCTGCAAATCCGATGTCGCAAATATTTCGACATTCGTCTTCGAAGGACTTTCGGGTGAAAATATCCTCCGGCACTGCAGTCTCGGAGGGTTAAAACATTCCGAACGACGTTAGCTAAGTGAATCGAAATCGCATCGCCTCTCGATCGCGTCGAAACGAACGTGTAACAACAGAATCGAATGAAAATGAGCGTGAAAGGACTGCGTTGCGAACAAAGTGCGAAACACACGGTTCGTACACGGACACGGAGTATGATTCGCCGAAGTTGGTGTGCGAAACGGAAGATTCGAGAGTAACCGAGGAAATTTCGTGCGTTATTCGAGAAACAAGGTATTCGATATGCGTCGACAGTCGAAGGATTGTTTGCGGCCGAGTGGAAGGGCTGTTCGCATTATTACGTCTCTGCGCGTCAATCAATCGGTCGAGTACGATCAAAGCTGCACGGGGATGAGCCGGGGTTAAACCCGAGTCAGTGCCAGATGCACTTGCAGGTCGAGTGTTCGCATCCGAACCGTGGATGTTGATCGAAACCACGCCGGAACTGTCGGTACCTATAGTTTCATTCACTGCGCGGGCCCGTCTTATTCAATGGATACATTTGATCACTATGCCCCAGAACTATACAATGGTTGGCTTTCAGACGTTTTTGTTTCGCGACCATTTGGAGCGTGTATTGTTGAGCGCGCGCGCGAATATGTTTTAAAAGTGACTCTACCCAGTTGAATTTATTCGTACGCTTCGACTATTAAGGGGGGAAATCCAATTAGAACTTTCAACAAATGCAATTTTGTTTTGCATATATGGTTAGTTTAACATGTCAAGAGTATAATCGTAAAATTTGAAAAAGAAATTCGAAGTACTTTTGAAGCTATAGCCTCCAAGCGTGACACGCCTCTTGAGCGCCGCTGAGGCCAAGAAATGCGCCGATAATTTGCAGTTTATTATAATTGTAATGCAATCCATATGGCGACGATTTAATCGTGATAAAAAGTGAGTGAATCGGTCATGTCGAAAAGAGAATGGGCACTCGACTCCGAGCCGTTACAAAGAAGAAAAAACTCGGTGGGAAGGGTAAGTTAACAGAAATGTTAATTAAACAAAACTTACCGCCTATTATGGCTTAGCCATACGAAGGAATGTTAACAGTGCTGAAGATATGAAGAGAGAGATCATGGCGACGTTCTATCACTTCTGCTCCGCAAACGAAAATCCACAACACAGTTACTGTCCGCCGGGAGAAAACAGCTGGTGTAAGTGCCAGAAAAGCAGAGCGACTGGTGAAAAATTTGTTCATTCTGAACCCCTCAATTCAGAAGTTCAAAGACATATTCTACCTATTTATGAAGATATGTCGAAGGAAGACATATTGAAAAGGTGTTTAGGCGGCCATACCCAGAATGCGAACGAAAGTTTCAATGCAACAATCTGGCGATTCGCGCCTAAACACCTAAATTCAGGGTCAAAAATTGTAGAAATAGCCGCTTTAATTGCGGCTACAATTTTTAATGAGGGGCACGCTGCATTATTGCAACTTATGGCAGAGCTGCAACTAATAATAGGAAGACAGTGTAAGGAGTACGCTGCTAACATGAACGAGCACCGGTTGGTTAGACAAGGACGACGTAGCCTTTCAATTTCTAAGAAGACCCGAAAAAAGGCAAAGAGAACAACAAATTCAGCAGAACAAGTCTTTCAAGGAAGCTGAAGGGCTATTATATGGTCCTGGAATTGCTGATTAACCGGTAAGTTGTAAACATTCACGTATCAAAACTTTAAACGCGTTTTTCTCGAAACATGATTTTTCAAATTGGCGGGAAATGTAACTCAAAAACTATTCAACCAATCTTTCTGAAATTTTTATCACAACTTCACAACACTACTACCTTGTCGCTAAACCTCATTGTTTTTGTAAAAAGTACTTTTTTATTGCAGAAAAAATATTTAAAAAGTACACAAGAAAACCTCTAAAAAATGAATATTTTTTTCAAACGCATATAAATCTTCCAATTTTCAATTTTTTACTTTGGATTTAGGTACAATTAGAAACTATTGATTTGAATAATATGTTATTTCTGTTTTTAGTGACTCGGAAGGATAGAACATGTCACGCCGATTTTCACCTCCCGCACGGACCTGTTGCAATATGTTAGCAATAAGACGTACATTTTGAAAATTTATAGATTAAAAAATATATATTTTTGTACTCTAATATAGATATTAATAGATTCCAGAGTTTTAAAAATGTACCATCATTTCTTTCTGTCGAAAAAAATTCCGCAACATCTTGCAAATTTCTGGCTTTCAATTGGATTTCCCCCCTTAAATGATCATTTTCAGAATTTTTATTTTGCAATTATTGAGGTTATAAAATCGCCTTCATAGGAATCGATTAGGTAGCTCTTTTTGTCGAATTATACTCTGGAACGAAGATCGCAAATAATCCACATAAATGAAATCTTGGCATTTTTATAATATGATATACACCAGCAAATTTTAACACTGTGTAAATTTAATGTAAATCTACAAATGTTTTGTAAAATCTTGTATTACTGTAAAGATGGTCATGCAACTTTCATTAAAAGCTCGATAAATCGAGTAGAGAAGATTGCAGATCAACTTTCGAGTATTCTTTGTAAAGGTAAAACTTCGGTCTTTAAATCTACTGAACAATATGTTCGGAACGTGGTAAAGATTGTAAAATAAAATATTGTATTTAATATAAATATTAGTATTTAATCTTTTTCTATGACACTTTCGTCAGTATATTCGTGACATTAATCCGATTGAAATGACACAGAGCACGTTATAATTCGGAGCATATTTCCGTCATCGAACCATCGATATCGAAATTCCCCATTATCTAAATACGTGGCTCCCATGCAAATAGTACATTCGAATTAGTCAAGATTTACGACTACAAATGAATCAAGATATAGTCCATCACTGTAGCTCGGTAACTATTCGGTTATCCGCACGCCTACGCCCTTCTGATTAATTCGTACAAACCAGGTTCTACTACATCGTGGATTAACACTTTAACTGTGTCATATAAAAAATGACAGAGGTGTTCGCACGATTTCTAAACAATTTTCACATTAATATATTCGTTGTATAAAACTAAATGTTGATCCAGAAATTGTAAGAATATTGGGGAACTACAATTTGCTAGATTTATGGAGCACTAAAGCCGAATAATTTACATTACGTCATAGAAATAACGAAAATATGTCTATTCAAAATTTTAACTATTTTTTAAATAATCTATGCCCAAAGAAATAAATCTGGCGACCAATGGATATATCTTTATAATCTCGATAACGGTGAATAAAAAGTTTTAGGATGCGTCAAAATGGCGCGTCGCATAAATATACCGTGGAAAGATAAGCGCTGGGCGTAGTTTTATGGCAGGAGGTCGCTATTGTTACCCTGGGCCTTGGTTCTTTGATTTTATGTGTTGACTAGAGTTTCATAAAGGAAGCATAATAAGACATGAACAATAATAAGCACGACGAGGGCTGGTCTGCTAGGTAACCTTGTCGAGCCCTTCAGCAGGCCCAAGACGAAACGCCCTTTTCCCTTTTCTCTCCCAGTTTCAATCGACACAAAAATAATAATCACTTTCAGCACTGCGTAGGTTTAACGTTAACCACCGTTTGTATTTTCGTCCCACGCGAGCTCGGTTCGAAGAGTGAAATCCGAATTCCGTTAGGTCTGGTCGACCCACCCACGCACGCACCCACCTGTATTTACGACGCGTGATTAACCGCGAGTTAACCAATCGCGACTATTTCGTTATCATTCTAATTTCAAAATGGATTTCCCTAGCGCCAATATTCGATAACGCCGCGCTGTTAGCATCCTGTAACGCCGTGCAATTTTGACAGCGCTTGTTGAATCGCTGCCATGCATTAGTTCTCGACTGCGAGTGTTTCTATGAAAGACAAATTGTCTGCGTTAATTACCGGATATACAGTCGGTGTGAAAAGCATCCGTACATCCTTTCACAATTGGACCAAATGGTTTAAACAATTCTCTAGATGTTGGAAGAATTAATCTATTAGCTGATGCAGTAAATAACTTTTTTGAAGAAATCGCGATTGAGAAGGTCGCAATTTTTAAGATTTTTATCTGTGTCTGCAACGAAAAGTTAGAACATGTCTTTTGTAGATTATATACGTGCAAGTTATGTGAAACACTGTGCTATGAAATGTAATTTATTGAAAACAGCAAATAACGGTAAGAAACCGTGGTTGCCTCGTCAGAATTTGAAGCTAGAGATTCGTTTAGAGTAACTTGTAATTTCCTCGGCTTTGAATTACGTTGTATATTCTTCAATGAAGCTAACAAAAATAAAGATTGCAGAAAAATATTTCGTCTATCGCGATTTGTAATTTTTCAACTGAAATGTGTATATATTTCTTCTTGTAACTGAGAGGAATTGGATTATAGAGAGACGAATAACAAATAGAATTGCGTGCAACTCGATGTTATCAGATGAACGAGTAAAGTTCAGTTAAAAAACAATTTTAAATACTTATGTATTCGGATGTTTATCTTAATTTGTGAGAGGCTATGATTTTTTAAACATTTTTTTACTAAAACTTGTATTAATTAGCGTCACCCTCCATTGAAACGTAAACAGCGCAGCGCAAATGAAAGTATCGCACGCAAAGGACACGAAAGTTGCAGCGAAAACAAACACCGCAAGTTCGGTGAAAAAGTTGGTCCCTCTAACTGCAATAAGGTTTTAATGCTTATTACGATCGCCACTCCGCCAGAAGCGAGTATATAAATTCCCGCTTACACAAGCGAAATTCGCAAGAACAAAAATTAGGGTGAAATTTATTGTTTCCATCAACCCATTCGCGATAGAGAAGTTCAAAAGTTTAGTACCCTCGGTGTATACGCGCAATAAAACCCTCGCAAGTATACTGCACACAATCGCTTCGGTCATTCTAGGCGAACAAGAGTGCAATTTTTTGCGCAAACTTTTATTTACAACGCGATAAAGATAGGTTGCTCGCTTAAAAATTCTTTTACATTCATATTGATTATTCAAATCTCTGATAGAAAATATAAATATCGGGTTGCCTGGAAAGTTCGTGCCGATTTACTCATCGGAAATCGATTATTTGGACCGTTTATTTTGAAAGTGATGTAAGTCCTTTTTTTTTAAAAAAAATGAGATATAACGTAATTTATGCTTAATTTAGTGTAAACTTTTTCTTTATAATTAGTTAGTATTTAATATCTTAAAAAATGTCTATGCTTTGTTCAATTTAAAATTGGCCTGTAAAAGAAATTGCGTAACCATTGATTATGAAAGTGGTGTAAGTCCATTTGCAGCCTGGAAATATATATTATTTTAGTTAAATTCGCCTAAAAGAAATTTATATAATCAAATTACATATTGATAAATTAGTACAAACATTCCCAGACTTCACATAATTAACCTATATTTTTTAATTGTCAGATCTGCTAACATTTAATTTTCTCGAAACAGAAGAAAATGGATTTGCACTACTTTCAAAATAAACGGTCAATAAAAAGAACAACCCGATACATACAATTTTGTCAATTGTAAATGTAACTATATAAAAAACGTGATACCATAATCTGCTATATAAAAGCAGATGTGAAAATATATCTTTATAACATAAATTATGGTCTGTCGTCGTAAAGAACGTACGAGGAATATTAACTGACAATTAAAATTCATCGTGTTATAATTCTATCAGTGATAGAAGGCTTCGTTCACTCTTCTTTATATTAATCGCGTGTCAATTAATTTATTCGGTACATCTGAGTGTGTAAAAACAGTTTCAAACTCGATACATTCTAATTCCTGCAGAGATCCGGCGAATGTTCATCGAACAGGAATTCAAACTTGCAAATATTTTGTTCGATAATAGAACAAAAGTTCCTGTTTAAAATGAAAATTTACGTATCGACTGAACTCTCTACGTACTGTTTTTTAAGCAGTTCTGAATTGCAAATTTCCCATCGACTGGCGAAAGCGGGAATGGTATTTCTAATCAAAGGAGGCAGAAAATACTATTTCAACGTAATGAGTTTTTATTGTGTTCCTGTGGCACTATACGTGGGCACAACAATTTGAGTTCATTGAAATATCGCGTTTGAAATATAAATTAGTATTTCAAAATTATGTCACGTGCAGTGTAACTACAGGGAGTTTGTTCTTCCATTTTTAAATACTAAAATTACTGTTCAGTATTATTATATTAATATTTTATATTAATTCCATTGATTATACATAATTCAGAAAATAGATACATACAGAAAATGGCGTCTCAGAAACGTCAAGGGTTTCAAACGTCGAATATTAATTAATTGTTCAATATTTTATTTCTTCCAGTCGTATTATCCAAAAATTTGAAGTACCTATTGATTTCCTAACAGTTGAGAAAACAAATTCAACCGTGTGTAATATGTTGATCTTCAACTGACCTTCGAATAATTATTAAAAAAGTATTTAACAGTTGTTCGATTATTTTTTTAATATTTCAGAGTTTATGTGGATGGAATCTGACTCGAATACGGTAAGTTTAAATACCATACTCGCATTTTAAGTTATACTTCTTAAAAATAACTCTTCCGAAGATCGTCCAAACGTCAACGTATTACATATGACTGAATTCGTTCCTTCGCTATTCCTAACATTATACCAATCGAAACCTGCAACCCTATTTTAAAGAAAAGAACGATGACCTTAAAATTATGAAGAATGTAACCTTGAGAAAAAAAACATTCTTTCTATTACAATAATCTCAGAGATATTTTGGCAAATCTTAAGCGACTCACCCTGTATATATGTTTTTATTTTTTCCCCGAATCCGCATTTGAGTGCCGCATTGCGCACCACGATGAACAAAAAGAGAGCTATCTGATGCTGTCGAATTAGGTAAACTAATTTGCACGATGGTCGAGTCATCGATCTACCGAATAAAGTCGCCCGGTTCGTACCCATAAGCCAACCGAATGATTAATTTCCTATTAAACGAGCAGCCTCGGGAATTGGGTGTAAGTTACTCGATAAAGTCGTGGAATTGAAAGTCCTGAAATTGAAAATGCGCCCCTTTTTTCACCTCGGCGGCGCCGCGCGGGCAAAGTGCTCCGCTCTAATTTACGCAATCCAGTTCAATTTACCGGGCACACGCGAACTCCCTGTAATAAGATTCGCGTCGTTATTGGAGAAGATAGATGGCGATGGCCGGCGAACCAGCGTTCGAAAATAACGTGCATGCGCCAATTAATTTCGCGATCCTCGTGTAATCAGCGATACCGACTAATCAAGTACGCTGCCACGCGAAATTCGAGGAACACCGGAAAACTGTCGATCCTTAAACTCCCGTAGCTTCGCATTAAAAAAAAAAAAAAGAATCCGAAAACGTTCTGCCTAACTCGATTCGAAAATGTAAATTTTCCACATCAAATCAGATGCTTACACTTTGCAAATTTTAATGACCCTGCAGTGGAACACCGTCCGTATGACCTAAATGTTAACAGTACCTGATTAACCGACCTCCAGCCGAGGGTAGTTTTATGCGAACGTGAACTTCTATTCGATGAACGAAAAAACATGCGATGGCAGACAGGTACATACTTATTACGACGCAACAACATAAAAATTCATAGGCAGAGCGAAACGATCGAGGAAGAAAGTGGCAATTTATTCGATGCCCAAAGGGCGCGCCAATCAGCGAGCAGTATTTTTTTGCGGGAAGAAATTCCTGGGTTTTCTCTGGAATTCGTGCGAGAGTCGGTTCTTTCGCCCGATTGGTCGCTTGGGACACGTGTTTTCTTAACGCTAAACCTACCGAGGATTAAAAATGGCTGAAGACATTTGTAGCGGCCTCGGTGCGCGAGAAGGACAGGGTTTGAAACGAGAACGAAATCCGAAAAGGTGAATAAAATGTCATAGGTTAAATAGTTGGTCATCCAACAGCGTCGAACAAAGTTCCCTACTAAATTCCCTAACTTTTCCCTAAATTAACCCTAGTTTGGGTTCCGTTGGAACATTGAAAACTAAAAATCAATTGCAGTGACACTACGTTAAAACTAGACACTACTGCCTTTTATAATTACGTGTCGTGGGTAGCCGGGCCTCAAGGGTTGACCATCAATGGCGCTGTTTAGACCCGGGGTTCGGTCGTTGCGTTGTCCTTGAAAGCGAGACATCCCAAGATGTTTTCCCCAGAAAGAATTTTCTTTTTTACTTTGGAAGCAGGGAATTGTTCTCTCCCTTGAAACATTTCGGGAAGTCGTTCTCGGGGATTAGATAAACCCTCTACCAGCCAGAATATTGTGTACTGTCGTGGAGACAACGTCGTGCTTGCTACTCAACAGATTATGCTTGTATTCGGTTTACGATCTTTTATTTGATCACTGTCTTATATTTGTCTTATAAAAAAAGACCAGATTTAATTTGTGAAACTTTCTGCGGTTTTTATTACGATATAATGCTTGCATTAAAAAGTCTACTGATTCGATTCCTGTAATGGCAATTTTCAAACTTCGATAATTGTGAAATGAAAGATATGAAAAGAGGCATTTGACGCCAAATTGAACTATTGAAGCCATTGAAATCAATCGCCATTTTCTTCTTTGATCGTTTCACTGGGCTTATGATTTTTTACGTGGTAGCACCGTAATAGGTGAGTATCTTAAAAACGGTAATTTCGCAAGTTAACCGAATAACATCACTTCTCTTTAGGTCGACAGCTCGTCGTGGCGCATGCAAGAGTGCAGAATGCACGTTGAAAACGAGGATGAGGAAACCTACGCTCCCCCCTCCCACCTTACCTCAACCATGCATCGTGTTGTCGGGCAAGCAACATGCTCGTGAAAACCGTAAGCCGGGTGCAGCTGCTTTCTACCATTAATTGTAATAATTTATCAGACTGCCATCCGAGACGGTAGTGCAAATAGCTTGGTGGTCGTTAATCGGATCGTTCGCGAGGAAAGTTTTGAAAGCCCGTAAGAAGAAGAAGAACGGATAGAAGAAAAGAGAGAGGGAGAGAGTTGCGAAACTAGTTTGAATAATTCAAGAAACCTGTGCTGCGTGCTCAACGAGATACGAAATGAATAATGAGCTTAATGACTCTAGTTTCGCGGGAATTGGCTTTTGTGTATATTAAAGGAATCCTCTTTCAACATTGATCCCTTATGCTAAAGCGCCTTTTCAGTGGGAAAGGCGCTTTAATCCCTTGTATTTCGATTCCGCTTCGCTTTGGCACGGTGGAAACGGTGTTAAGGAAAAGCTTTGTAGTTTTGGTAAGGTTTTCGTTGATGCCACCGTATACGGTGTCCTAAAAATAATGCAGTATTCAAATTCCATTGTTTGTTGTTCTTAGGTTGTCAACGCTGGTCTTATTATTGGAACGTGCTTATTGCGTAGGCAGAGTTAAATTTGTCGTTCGTTTATTTCGAATTGTTGTGCAATTCCGTCCTACTATTATTAATGTTCGAGTATTGGCAATAGTAAATACGTATTATAAATGTACAATGCGGCTATGCATTGTAAATCTTAAATACACATTGTAAATGTACAATTTTAGATATACTATATGGTAAATACACATTGTAGGTATGCAATTTTAAATATACTATGGTAAATACACATTATAAATGTGTAATATTAAATATACAGTGGCTCACAAAAGTATTCGGACACTCTTCAAACCTAAATAACTTTTTTAAGATTGGACCAAACGTGTTCACTTTTCCTGAGCAATTAGTTGCATTGATTTAATAAATGATATGCAAAATGAATTTTTTAAATATTGGAAATGATATGAATTACATGACCAATAAAAAAGGAACTTTTTAAATACTTTTTATTTGAGCCACGTACTAAAAATTTTAAAGACGCATCTGGTAGATCTAAGATAGTTATATACATGTAGAAAAATTCATTGAAATCGATCGACATACACACGAGCTACATGCCATCGAAAAAGGTGAAAATCGCAATTTTTCACGATTCTTGGTCAATTTCTGTTTAAACGCCACAAATTCTTACTCTCCAAATTTTTTCCCACATATCATTTAGTAAATCAATGCTCCTAGTTGCTCCAGAAAATTCAAGTTGTTTCGTTCAATTTTGAAAAAGTTATTTAGATTTAAAGAGTGTCCGAATACTTTCGTCTGCCACTGTACGTAGTAACTATACTTTAGTAAATATGCATTGTGAATATGGAGTATTAAATATACTTAACAAAATATGCATTGTGAATGTGCAATGTTAAATATATTTAAAAAAATATGTATTGTGAATATGCAATATTATACATACTTTACAAAATATGCATTGTGAATATGCAATATTAAAAAATAGTACTTTACAAAGTATGCATTGTGAATATGCAATATTGAATACATATTGCTGACGTACAATTATTTATATACTAAAGTAAACACATACTGTGAATGGGAAATATTAAGTACGCGTTGCAAATATACAATAGTAAGTATACTATAGTAAATGTACATTCCAAACGTGCAATATTAAAAATACATTGTAAACATAAATTGTAAATAGACAACAGTAAATATACATTGTATGTTTACATTGTAAATATGCATTGTACATATCCATTGTTAGTTATCATTATGAATATTCATTGTAAGTTTTCATTGTAGACATACATTGTAAGTTTACATTATTAATATCCATTGTATGTTTACATTGGAAATATTCATTGGAAATATCCATTGTAAGTTTACATTGGAAATAGACAACAGTAAACATACATTGTAAGTTTACAATGAAAATAAACAACAGTAAATATACATTGTAAGTTTACATTGGAAATAGACAACAGTAAATATACAGTGTA
>CM052092.1:16764105-16774640 GCA_028453745.1 Agapostemon virescens
TCAGAAAATTGCGAAGTCAACAGTACATGACACTATTAAAAAGTATGAAACAAGTAAAGATTGCTCATCAAAAAAAAGAACAGGACGACCAGCAAAAACTACAAAATCCGAAGACCAATTTATCGAAACCATAAGTAAACGTAACAGACGTCTTACTGCATCAGAAATCACTGCGGAAGTTAATAGGACAAGGCAAGATCCCATCAGCGTGGCGACGATCAAACGGCGGCTAGTGAATGTTGGTCTCCGTGGATGTGTGACTGTTAAAAAACCACTTTTAAGACCAATAAATAAGAGAAAACGATACAATTGGGCAAAAGAACACAAAGATTGGACAATCTCAAATTGGGAAAACGTGTTATGGACGGATGAGTCCAAGTTCGAAGTTTTTGGCAGCAAAAGACGTCAGTTCGTTCGCAGAAAACCCAACGAAAAACTCTTAGACGATTGTGTAGTGCCAACGGTGAAGCATGGGGGTAGTTCGGTTATTGTGTGGGGTTGTTTTGGCAAAAATATGGCGGGTGATATAGTCAAAATAGACGGCATATTACGCAAGGAACGATATTTAAACATTTTAATTGAACACGCTGTGCCCTCCGGTAGTAGGTTAATAGGATCAAATTTTATATTTATGCAGGACAATGATCCTAAACACACAGCTAAATTGTGTAAAAACTATTTAGAGACATTAGAGAAAGAAAAACTACTAAAAATTATGCAATGGCCACCACAATCCCCGGACCTCAACCCCATTGAAAAATTATGGGATGAACTGGACAGAAAAGTGCGTGAAAAGTGCCCAACATCGCAAAAGGACTTATGGAAGTGTTTGCAAGAAACGTGGAAAGAGATTTCCACAGAAACAATGAAGAAACTGGTAGAAAGATTGCCAAGATTAGTGCAAGCAGTAATATCTAACCGCGGTGGATACGTCGATGAATCTCGTATTTAAGTTTAGTCTAGTATTGGTAAGTTCCACAGACGTAATTTTTAATTTAAAACATTAGATATTTAATAAGAAATTAGAAATTTTATAAAAAAATCGGTTTTAGTCACTATTTTAGGCACTTACATAAAATTTATGCAACGTTAATACATATTTCGCAAGTGTCCGGATACTTTTGAGCGGCAGTGTATATTGAAACACGTATTTTAATAAAATATTAATAAACATCTGAATAATTTTAATCGATTACTACTAATCGATTACGATGCTTGGTAGATTTAGTATTAAAATGAATATAGATAAGTGAAACGCAAAAGGCACAAAGCTTATTTTATTAATAATTGTTATTTAAAAAGAAGGGGGCAAGATGGTCAAGAAATGTCGACATCGTTCACAAATGGAATTTTTATAAACATGTAATCCGAAATAATAAGTTCAAGGATAACAACACTCGCGATGCTCAAGGTCTACCGAAAGTAATTGATGCGCAGCGAAGCGCAACGCTGCACTCATGCGAGGGAGCGCTCCGCAGCCCGGCAAGTGTGCTCAGTCAGTCGGGCCAGCCTTTCCGCCTGGAGCGGACGGGCTTCGGGACCAGGAGCACTTTGGGACTGACCAGGGGTCCTCCACAGCTACTATGGCCTACCCTTGCCTACTTAAGGGTGGACCAGACCTACCATAGTATCCTTTTACCTAATTAAGAATTAACTGAGTGTCTTTCAGAGTTACCTTGGTCTACCTTGATTCACCTTTAGCTAGCTTTGGATAGACGAAGGGTCATTTATAATTTCCTTGGCCTACCTTAAGCTAGCTCGGGGTGGTCCAAGGGTTCTTCAATACTTTCTTCGTTTACCTTGGCTCACCTTCAACAGTTTTTACAGATATTAATTCACACACAAAGTTCCTGCTTCTGACACATTCGGCGAGCATCGTCAATTTCTACTTTTACATTACTAATTGGAATTTGCTGCTGCAGTTTCCAAAGTCTCTCTTCTAAAACTTGATATTTTTGGGTTAAAATTGTTCTTCCTTCGATCGAAGATCCCCCAGGGGCTCGCTCACGGATGGGGCCGTGAGCGAGTACGGGGTGTCGCGAACCCGGGGTCCCGAATCGCCTATAAGTCGTTGCATCCATATTTACTTAGATTCATTCTATGTAGATTATCGTCGATTTTCACATCTTTTCGTCTTACAACTGTAAGATTATCCGCAACTTTTAAAAATTTATCGTATCTAAAATTGATATTTCTGACTTGAAATTGATATTCCTTCGTTAAGAGGTCCCCCCAAGGGCTCGCTCACGGAAGGGGCCGTGAGCGAGTACGGGGTGTAGTGACCCCGGGGTCCCGAAGCGCCTATAGGTCGTTCCGTCCATATTTACTTAGATTCATTCTATGTAGATTATCATCGATTTTCACATCTTTTCGACTGCTTCCTTGTATTGCGTCTAATTATGATGTCTCTATTTAATTTCTGTTTCAGCAGCTCATCGAATGAAGAAAGAAGAAAGAAGACAGAAGAAAGAAGACAGAAGACAGAAGAAAGAAGACAACACGTCGCCCGAAGATTTTAATTTAAGTTTAGTTACCTAGTTCGATTTGCGTGCGTCAATTAATAAGATTATAATACGTCATTGTAAACATGTGTCGAATAGTTATTGCCTTAGCTTCACATTTGTCGGCTCGTGTTCTGATTCCGTCACATACTTTTGTTGTGTCGGCCTTGCTTGCAAGTTCTGAACCGTCCACTGTTGGTGCCGGCGCGAAGTCATTGAGAGGGATGTCTGAGGGACTTGTTCATTCGTGGATAATTCCTTTACGTAATTCTACCCAAGCCGTGGCATCCGTGTTCACGTCAGGTAGTCGGGGGGGTTGTTCATGTTTGGACGTTTCTTCTTGGCCATCGCTCTCCGTGACGGATCGCCGGTTGCCGACCCTGGGCTGTTTAGGACTTACAAGCATTGTACGCGTCGCGTCACCCTCGAACCAGAGCCTTCCGCTTTGGTTCGCACTTGTTTCTCTCTTTGGAAGAATCAGTGCCTTCTGCCTGATTCGCTTTTAGTCCCTCGTGAATCGGAGACTTCTTCTCCGATTCACAACTTTTTCTCCGTAATAATTACTCGACACATCTGCGGTACTTAGTTTATAAGACGTCGTTGTAAGAAAGAGAGCCAAAAGGAATACCGACTTCCTTCTGACTCCCTTTCGGGTCTCTTGTGAAGCAACCTCCTCGTGGTGAGACCTGGGCAATCGGTATTATTCGCTACTTCTGAGATATTATAGCTCGTAGAGTATAATATCTTATAAGTTGCGAATAATTTCGAGCAGATAGCTTCACGATTAAAATTAGTATTGAATTCTTTAAAATTTATCTATGTCTCTTCAATCACTGACGTATACTACTTATATACTCTGCGAGTTAGAATATGTTACGAACAGTGAACAATATCGAATAGCTTCACACTTAGAATAAGCATAGAATTTTGTAACACTTTCTGTACACCTACTGTTATTTCGTATTTCGCAATTTCTCTTCAGAATTTCCATCGTAATTTTGAATCTCCAGTTTTTCTAAATTAATATTGATTATTGAAAATTGTTGTTCCTCCGATCCGAGGTCCCCCAGGGGCTCGCTCACGGACGGGGTCGTTATAATTATATTATTGAAACTGATTTATTTGACTTTTGTATTAACGTGAACACGACAACTCTGAGCTATCGTTTCTTATTTTCTGAAGTTAGGCAACATTTCCACATGATTTCGAACTGTTTTTTAAATCTTCATAGCTCTACTTTGTAATTAAAAAATTTGATCGAGTCAATATTGTTCAAACTGAACATACGATTCTATTGATTTTTCCACGTACACTTCTGCTTTTATAACCTACGGGTTTCTAACACAAACTATCATCCACTGTGTTTAGTTTGAGTCCTGAAACATTTAAAAATTCCTACGGAAATATATTCTAAAGCCGACTTGGAAATTCCCTTGAAAATTATGCGTATTTTCTCTAATAATGCTTTCCAAACACTTCTTTGAACAAATTCCACAACTCTACATGCCTTATGTAATTTTTCTTTGTATAACGATAAAATCGCGTCAAGTTAAAACTTAAACTTCGATCATTTAAATTTCTACATGTATTCTAGCTTCAAAACTTATAGAAATAAATTTAAAATTCAGTCCAACCAATGCTATTGACAGATACTAGCAAAGAAATCAAAATAGCTAAAATAAATTTGTATTTTACCTGAAAAATATATTATTTGAAACATTAATATCGAACATCAAGGTTAGACTTGCTCTTTTAACACTTTGACTGCCATGTCACCCATATATAGGTGACAGAATTATTAGTCTATGTTTAAAAATAAATTTGTACGTTAATATATTCGTTGCATTCAATTTAGTTGATATCTGAATAATACAAGAAGGTTGATAGATAACTATATGCCATATATTTAAACTTTTCAATCGCTGCTTTATTAAATAAATTAATTTAATTTTATGGAATTTTTAAGGTCGTCAGTTGGGCAGTTAATGTGTTAAATTGTTAACATAAAATTCTGAGAAGAAACAATTGCCTCTACCTATTCGTTTCACGAAAAGAAGATAAAAGCGAGATAATAAAATGTGCAAAGAGAATTTCCGAGATGGAACAATGATACTGAGCTTTCTCATTTATTTTTCTTTCCTTTCCTTCCTTAAGATCAATAAACGCATTGCTATGCAAGACGTTTGCAAGGGGCTGGCTATAATTACCACCAATGCAGTACACGTGTTAACTGTCATCTCCAAGAATTAATGATCGCAGCACAGGCTTCAGACGAAAATGACATTTGAGCGTACGTAACGCAACAGCGTAAAGCGCCGTAGTGGAAGAATTCATTAAACAACAAAAAACGCTAATGGCGTCGAGAGCAACGCCCACCATATCGAAAGCGCTGATAAGAATAATATAATGGGGTAAAGGAATAAAAGCCTTTTTTAGCAGGCTGTATTAGCGACGATTAATTTTATTCAATGCACTATGGAAGAAGGAAAGAGCATCATAAAGCGAATAGGGAAAATGACTTAACAACATTAATTTATGAGAGAGAACACTTCAGACAATTTTCTAATCGCTGAACTGCAGATTTTTTATGCAAATGAAAGTTTCTTATATTAACTTAAGTTTGAAACAGAGGTTAAATAATAATTCTCTTCTTCTTTCCATATTTTAACTGAAATCACTCAATTCCATAAATCAAATATAAAATGTTTCAGCGATTTAACACTTTGACTGCCATGTCACCCACATATGAGTGACAGAGTAATTTGTCCATATTTAAAAATAAATTTGTACATTAGTATAATCGTTGCACTACCTTTAGTTGAAATCTGGAGAATACGAGAAGGTCGAAGGATAACTATGTGTCGTACATTGTAAATTTTAAATTGTTTGTTTCATCAAATAAAATACTTTTATTTTGTGGAATTTTTGAGGTTGTCGTTCTTGCAGTTAAAGTGTTAATTGTAATTCATTACGAATGCAGACTTACGCCATTTTCAAAATCAACTAAAATCGTCTTAAATTACGTTAAAGTCCATTCACAGCCATCAGAAACATATTATTTCTTCAATAATGTTAATTATGCTAATTGGGATGATAAATTTGACACTTTTAGAAACCCAAAAACATTATTCTATTGTGTTATCTTGTTACCTATATTTTTAAATTTAATCCAACGCAAACCCTTCAATATCTCGATTCGAGCATAAATGGACTTAAGCCACTTTCAAAATAAACGGCTCAATTGTTAAATGAGGATCAAGAAAAAGTTTATCTGCAAGAGGTACCACCAAAAATATATTCTAAAAAATTGACCAGTAAATAGTCGTAATCGTTATCAATTACAAAATAGTAAAAACGTTTCGTCGTTCGAGGACAAATGTAAACCATTTAAATTATGAAGTGAAATTTAATACCATTCGATACTTCATAGTCAAAATAAAGTCTCTTTTAGCAAATAATCGACAGCGAACTACTTTTGTCAAATTGCAAATTGCAAATTGCAAATATGTGGAACGAGAAAGATCAACAATGCTTTCCGTATTTGTTTACAAGAAAACATTAAACATTGCGCACCAAACAAACTTTCACTTCGCTCGCTGTGAATAATTAAATTTGTACACATTCGGGGTACATTTTCTGTGCTGACGTCAAAGCAATACCTTCGGTTGTTGCTAATAGGTGAAACAATATTGTAAATGTCGCTCGTAGAAATGTCAGTAAAAGGAACCGGTTGTGTCATCAAAGCGGGCACCGAGGGATCGCGGATGATGCATTAGGCACCAAGCTGGCAAGTTCCTGAGAAGGGAAAGTTTGATAATCACGTCGCTTTGAGTACATTACCCCGACTTCCCGGAAGACCGCGGTAATTAATCAAAATTCATTTGGAAATCCAGATTTTCTCTGATCCCATGACGCACATTCCTTTCCTCTCCTCGATTATCCGGAGACTGTAAAATCTGGAACGCGTAAATTCGATTTAAAGTATCTTCCCATTTCGTAAAAGCTTTCTGATATTTCCTTCGATGACAGCTTGAAACATTCTTCTCCAGCGAGTCTCCAATAACCATGATTCATGAAACTATCATTGAAATCGATTCGAGGTAGAAGTAATAAAATGTACGAAACCTCTCATAAGTAATCTAATTTTAGTTTCATACTTTTAAACCAGAAAATGCGAACAATATTGTTCTGTAACTCTATCAATTTTGAATAAAAATATAACTATTTGAAATTTGAATAAGTTTAAAGATTATGAAATTGGAACATGTTGTACAGTTTTTCTTTTGTCAAAAAATATTCACCTGCATTAGTTTTCCGTACGATCGAATCTGTTCTTTCCGCACTCCCTCTCAAAGGAGCCTAATCCAGACCTAATCAAAATTCGTTTAAAAAGACTGAACAAATCTGCCCCTGTGGAGGGTAATAATCTAGAAAAGGGGCTTCTCTTTTTCATGCGCTTCAAATATATTATCTTATCTCAAATGTATTACCATACGATTGTTCCCTCCGTGTCGAACAACTTTCGTAAACGAATTTTTGTTTGGTAACTTCGGTGCGCCACGAAATAGTCCACTTTTCCAGTTAAACGAAACACGTCGTAGAGTACAGGCGAATTTAACCCTTTTGCGCTGGAGTGGCGCCGAAATTTTGTGTACGTGGCTCAAATGAAAAATATTTAAAAAGTGCTTTCTATATTTTTCATGTAATTCATACCAATTGCAACTGTTACAAAATCCTTTTCGCATATCATTTAGTAAATAAATGCTTTTAATTGCTCCAGAAAAATCAAGACATTTGGTTCAATTTTAAAAAAGTTATACAAATTCGAAGAGTGTCCGAATACTTTCATAAGCTACTGTACATAACGTGAAATAATTCAGGTAGAATGAAAATATCGTAGGTCAGAAGTAAAGCTTTGGTTTTCTAGTTAAAACAGTTTCGAGTGCAAAGGGTTAATAATACGGAAACGATTTTGAATAATGATGCGACAACCGGTACCTCGGCGTCGTCGTCGCAAAGGGTTAAATTTGTACCGACGTAGCCGGTTCGCCATTGTACTTGTAGATAGCGTGAAGCAACGTGCGTTAATAATCGCATGCATAATCGGAATCAATCGGCAGACTTCGTCGACGAGATTGTCTCCTCGAGTAATCTAGTCACGATTCATGGATCCCATTTAGTGGATGGAAATCCTCGGCCCGTCCACGGAGAAATTAATTTACATTTATCCCCCGATTACCGGCGTTGATTAAAATCGGGCTTAGCTAGATCCCGCGACGCCTAGATCCTTCGGAATCTGTTTGCATTTTTAAACGGAACGCCGCGCGCCTAAGTTTTCTTTGCGATTTTAGCCAGTCGAAGAAGCCGCAGCCGATCGATGGGTAACTCGAAAATATTTCGATTCGTTCGTTAACGATTCCCGCCGGGCTGACTAAAACTTTCATGTCAGAAAACGGACGGTTTTCTGCTCTTTTTGTAATGAGTCTGCCCTCGTTTCTCGTATCGACGCTCTGTTAAATATTCGAGATCAGCATCGTCGAACAGAAATGATTCTTTTCAATCGATTTCGAACAATGGAGAAATTAATGTCGGAATAAAATTCACCTGCACTTAAATTCCATGTAAATTCGTAACGATTCGCAGTCTCGGTGTTACTTGTAATTGTTCAGAAATTGTTCAACTGGCGATCGGTTTGACGATCCATTGTATCGAAAATTACCCAATTGAATATAACATAGCTTTAATAAAACTCGACGTGACGAAAGATACTGTTTATCGTTGGACTTGTCATTTATGTAAGCAGGCTTGGTCTCAGGATGAAAAATTGACAATAATAATTGATGATATTCACTCTTACCCCTTGCACTAAGAGTCAGATCACTCTGTGATCAAGATTTTAAACAGTATCTTCTAAATGTGTGTGTTATTAATTTTGTTTAACTCAGCTTAACTTGAACATTGGAAAATATTTATGCACACGGCAGTTACAAATTTTCTTCTTCTGCTAGGAAATTACGGACGACAAAGAAAATCTAGTCACTGTTACCATAAAATACAGTGCAAAGAGTTAATTAGAAAACATATTTTAGTTCGATGCGTATAATGTCGTAAGATGAACTTGTCAAAGGATTAACATTGAAGAGACTCATTTTTTAATGTTTTACGGAATATAGTACAGGTTTGAATAACATAAACAGCATAAAAAAACACTTCTTGTATTAAAAATTGTTAGATAAGAATTAAATAAAATTAATTGATCAATTTCGATCTGTCAGTGTTACTGTAATCATGCAATGTTTTAAAAAATTGTTCTTTCACTGAGAAACAAACGTGGGCATTATTTGAGGGAATGCTAGGAATAATAATGAATATATAAGCCTCAAAACTACGTAACACCTGGTACAATTCTTTAACCCTTTGCACTCGAAGCTTTAACTCCAGGGCGTTTCTTCTGATTCAAAATACTTTTATCGTACACGATTCATTTCCTTTTATGCGTATAGAGTTCTTTTTACTATTACTCATCATTAAACAGTAAAATTTTTAAGAACTTCTTAGAAACAAACGAAGTAACGTAAAAATTGCTTTAAAAAATAGTGAGGCATTTTTTGGTGGTGGCTTGGAGTTACTACTCGAGCGCTGAAAATTAAATCAGTTACTTTTGAAAGATAACTTTTGGACACACACTTATCTTGACACGAAAGAAGTTCTCTTAAAGCTAGCTATCGTAGACGAAAGCTCTGAAAACAATATTAATTACGAAATAACCTAATACTGTCACGGTCAAGTAACGGAGTTAAACCATGTCCCGTCATCCTGCATTAAAATTCATGAACATATTTACGAAGATAGTCTGACTAGGCTTCGGAAGCACTTCACGGGATGATTTCGAAGCGGAAAGGCGGAAAGGCGATGAAATTTTCATTGTTCGTCAGATTATTAAACCAAGACGCGATGGAAGAAGAGGCGATCAAAATGGGTTTCGTTGCTAGAACGTGGCTCGTGTTCTTGCTCGTCTTGACTACTTTGTACGGGAATCACGGTAAATATCCGATTACTCGCGAGAAAAAGTTCCCGAAGTGGAAAAGCATCCATGGCAGCGTGAAATTTGAAATCCCACGGCTGCTCGAGTGTGTCTCTGCAAGTTCCCGCGAGTTCGGGCACTCGAAGGATCGCCATCGTGAGAAAAGGAATTTTCGAAATAAGACAGCGACACCCCGGGAGACTCCTTTGAAGCTTGATCGTTCTCGCGAGATCTCTCGTTCATCGTTTCACTGGGTGCTTACAAAAATGCGATTTCACACTTAACCCATCGAGTATTATAAATTACTAGCTATGTTTTATAACGGGTGTCCCAAAATTAACGCAAGGTTTCAATTAAATAGAAAATACAGTTTTTAGTCTTTAGATTGTTATTTTTTCATTGAATCATACAGAACATAGGATAGGGTTATTCTGGAATAACACATCGGGCAAATGGCCTCCACAGCTTTGCTGACACATATGCACTCTCTTGTCGAAATTTTTCATGACCTTCCTGCATAATTGTGGCTGAATTTCATTGATGCAGCGTTTAATTTCCTCTTTTAATGCACGGGTGGTTGTGGGCTTGTTAACATAGGCCTTTGACTTCAAATAACCCCATAAGAAGAAATCTAATGGTGTTAAATCACACGATCTAGGGGGGCCAATTCTGATCATCGAAACGAGAGAGTACACGACCAGCAAATGTCTCATGCAGTAATTGAATTGCTTCACTGGCTGTATGGCATGTGGCACCGTCTTGTTGAAACCACATATTGGCCACATCAATAGCATCCAATTTCGGCAGAAAGAACTGTGTTATCATGCCGCAATATCGAGCACCAGTAACAGTTACTGCTTGACCAGCCTTATTTTCAAAAAAGTATGGTCCAATGATTCAGGCCAAAATCCACACCAAATAGTGACACGTTGTGGGTGCATTTGTTGTTCGACAATCACATGTGGGTTCTCCGAACTCCAAACACGGCAATTTTGGCGATTAACAAAGCC
>CM052092.1:16779640-16801090 GCA_028453745.1 Agapostemon virescens
ATTGAAGTTATAAAAATGTTTTCATCAGAAATTTTCGGACGTACTTCTTTAATAACGTATATCTTACAATAAGGGTTGTATGAAGTTTTAATAGATGCAGTCTCGTTATTATTACAAAGCAATGTATATCGTTGGATTTATTGTTCGGTAGTTCTACTGTTAGATATTATATTGACATAATACTAATAATTTGTTAAATTGTTATTACATTCTTACATTTCATTAGATTTGTTATTATTAATATTATTGCTATTACCATTATTATTACTATCATCGTTAATCTTACATTCTAGACCAGCGTCATTTCTCCACTATCGCTTAGTATTGTCGACCGATTTCGTTTCATCTTCTTAGCAGACATCCCGAAATCTTTCACAAATCTGTAACTTCATCCTCGCTCATCCTCGATCTCTGTCCTTGCCACGTCATACTTAACCCTTTGCCTGGTTATCATACCGAGCCATAAAAGTAACTGATACCTATCGCTTTATAAAAATTAGAAGGATTTCGTTATAGCGGTTCACTGAAGATATTGATGTAATTATTCTTCAAGAACGCAACTTAGTAATTTAAATTATTATACGATAAACAACATGGATATGATTATTTGAACAGTAATGATAAGTTTAGTTTTAACGTGGTGATATCTTTTTGTGGACAAAAGAAATTCACTGGTCCAGACTTTCATAAAGAAACCTGCGAAAATGGCATTTATCATAAATGCTCACATTATATTGAATCGCATAAGCATACTTTAGAGTGAACAACAACGACAATGGTACGCCTTTATTACATTACTAAGGTCAATCAGCGACGAGCAGATAAATCAAGTTCCAGGTAGATACCGATCGAATTGCAGTGGCGACGCGACATTGAAACTGCGAAGCGTCGGAAATCGAAAAACTGACCGAAATGAGGTTGATATAATGATTTTTCTTGCGAACCCCAGAAATGCCAGTCGTTTGTAAATACGCAAGTACCTTCGGGGATATTTGGAGCTGGTTGAGGAATTTTTTCAAGTCCGTAGCACTATTATTCTGGTCGCGGCAGAGAGATATAGCACCGTTAATTTTTTAAGGTGTACCCTCGAGGAGGATCGCAAAATAGCCACAAAATATTTGGGTCACCGATTGTTGTATAAGTCCGCATATATGTTTCAAAGTATTTGCCCAGTGTACCTGTCGAATTTCAGGTTAATAGCGATCGAATGACGACCGTGACGCGACATTAAATCTGCGCAACGCCGAACAAGTAGTATAGTTCTAGTGTTAATTTTAATGTCCGGTAGGTTTAGCGTTAAATTTCCAGAAGTTTCAGTCGCGACAACGATATTTCAAAGTTTCCACTTTTCGACTTCTAACATATCGAATTAAAACAACATCTTCCGGTTCCACGGTCGCTGTATAGTGGAAAAATGTTTTAGACAAAAATAAACGATGGATGGCCGAAGCAGATTCGGGCTGTTACTCCGTCACCATTTCGCGGAGCTCGTTAAAATCGCGTAGCGGACAATTGGATCGGTCGTTCCTTGCGAAAAGGGCCTCTATTGGTCGGATCGATCTTCGTCCTCTGTTTAATAGAAAAAACGTCGGGGCAGATTAACGCGGGGGCTCTCGACCGCGAAAACTGCACCGTGAAATCGCGGAACGAGAAAACGGGCCGGATAAGGCCGGCTATTCCGCAAAGCGAACAGCGAAATGAAAGGAACTTTCAATCCGTCAAATTCTGAGAGATGAAAACTATCGACCTCTCTGCCGAGCAACGCTCCTGGGCTCGCTCGGCCGATTGTCGATCAAATTCACGGGCCACGCAATAAGTCGACATATTAAAAAAGTTTCTTTGCGTTCGAACCAAGGCACGCGTTTGTCCTGCCGCAGAAATTCGAGAAGTTCCACGCTCGAAAGCCCCGCCATGAAATCCGAAAATGCTTTCGAAAATTTATGGCTGCCAAAGTTCTCTGTTTACCCGCGACACTTCAGATTTCTGGTTCCATTCGCCTCTGGAGGATATACCGATTTTCATTTTCAAAAACTTCGTTCCCCTTCTCTATGGCACTGTCTTTATTCGTGTCTTGTAATTAATGTATGTCTTTGTTAAAATTAGTTGTTTAAATCCGCAACATTAACGTACAGTGGATGCAAGATTTATTGGTGTCTTGTAATTAATGTATGTCTGTGTTAAAATTATTTGTTTAAATCCGCAACATTAACATACAGTGGAAGCAAGAAGTATTTTAACATTAAATACTATATACTTGACAAATTTGATATATTGAAGTTGGAATAATTTCGTACAAAATGATCGCACAACTATGAGTTTCGACTCATTTTAAAGCTGAAAGAATCTAGTTTTGCGATATATTATTCATTTTAACCTACGATCCTATTTCACGACGTAGCACGCGATAAACCGATTACCTGTTTCTTCTCGAAAAAGCTACGCATTCGGGCGATTGTGAAAATATTAAGAAATTTTTTTCGTCGATGAGACCCGAACATATTTAAAGGTCGAAGCTTCCTTGTTAGAACGACGCCTTAAACATTGATGTACCATTTTTTTAAAGCTTTTCATCGAATTTCGAACGAGTACTGCGCCGACAACATCAAGGCTTTACACGACCGAACTTATTCCTCGTTTCTCTTCCATAAAAATAATAGGAAGAATACCTACGCCAATTTTTAAATAATCGTTGTAAAGAGAAGGCTTTCGTCTTCGAATCCGTGGCAATTTCATTTACGAGAAAAATTGTTGAAACCTTTTGGAAAGTCTTGAAGATGTAGAGTTCCTTTTAGAAATAAACGAGTCTTCAGTTTTCTACCAGTTACATCGTGTAAAAGTATTGTAGAAAAGAATGAACACTGATTTGCAAAAGTAGAGGTTGTAAGCTTTAAAATGAGCGCAGGCTTACGATTCTACCATTTCTTTATATAAAATTATCAGAATTTAAATACCGGAGGGTTTTCGAGAATTAAAAATGTTTTTCGCATCCATGGCAATTACAGACGTTCGAAAAATTATAATTCACTTTTCACGCAATTCACGGTTGAATCTTTCACCGCGTTTTTCTCGAAATCGCTTCTTCTAACAGTTTACTGTGTTCAGAATTTACAGGAACATTATTAAAGTAGATATAAACAAGTTACTAATGAACATTCCTTTTCCAAATAAATTCTCCAGTGGAGTATTGAATCTATTGTAGCAACATTGATAACGTATCCGTAGAAACAATGCACTGGGCCTAATCAAACAAAAATAATCATCCGTGCTTGCGAACAATACTTTCAACATTGTTGGAGCGATTTCAGGTCAACGAAGGTCCCCAATAAATTAATCACAAATAATTATCGGATTCCGATATGCAGAAGTAAACGATGCAAAATGTAACTGGAACATCGCGGCAATAGTAATACGATGATTCTGAAGGGAACATAAATTTTCCATCGAAAATCGCGCAGAGCGAAGCATGTTGTAGTCAGGGAATGCAGCGGTGTCGTTTTCGAAAATATATTTTAGAGGCGGTTCGATAGCCAATTAATATTCTAGGCAATTGTGTAGACGATTCAACTGAAACCTTTTAAAAGGGAATCGCACGATTCACTGGCTCGAAAAAAAGAATTACCACGGTTAAAACGGAAAACGATGGAACTAACAACGAGATATAAACATTTTACGCGGCCCGTAATCCATAATCACAGCATACATCGGAAGTTAAGTGCGTATTATTCGAGTAAAACTGAACAGCAGCGTAGACGAACAAATCTTTAAATCTCCTTCGACAATAAGATTAGCCGACGATTAGGAAACATCATTTCGTAAACGACAGAATAGCTTATCTGTTGCTCGGAATGATTAATGAAGCGAGCATTTAACTACGTACCGAATCTGTATCGGGAAACATTTGTGTATTCGCGACGGCAAAATTAAAAATTGATAACCGCCGACGAATAATATAAAATTTGCTAAAAAAACAACGCGCCTTGTTTTCCTTCGATCACTTGCGAAACTGTATAGATACGTTCACGATGCGATAAATTATTAAATTAGAAATTTATCGATAACTTGTAAATATTTATAAAAATTCTCGTGCTTATTGACTACTTTATAAAGGCAAAGGAGAAATTTATTGCAAAAAGATTGTGGATCTTGTGAAAAATATAAAGTTTTAATTCGTTCTATTTCATTTCGTTAATATTGTGTTGATATTTTAGAATTTTGTTGATCTTGCTGTTTCTAAATCTCATTTACTAGTTTTTGGCATGAGCACGCAAAACGCGCAAGATTGTAAGATACCCTGTGCCAGAAACGAGTTTCTCTTGTGTTTTGTCAACCCGAAAATCGTCAGGTGTAAAATTCTTCAGGATTCGACGCAGTTCCATTTTCTTTTTAATTCGCTGGACGCATTGTTCGAGGTGAAAAGCGTAATTTCTCGCCGGCGAAAATTTCAAGATGGAATACCTTTTTTATTTTCCGCGGGTGAGCTCAATATTTTGCGAGCTCGTATTCTTAAAACCAGAACACGGAATTTTCAAGCGACAGTAAACAGACTGGGGCCGTCCTATTTCATTCCGCGCGATCAAAAAAAGATAGAAAAACTGTAACAAATTATAAATAGACACCGCAGAATGCTTCCCGCGGGAATTAACATATAAATGCGGAAAGTTCGTCGCTTCTTCTCTTGAAAATTCTCCGCAATGTTTCTGGAGAACGGACGAGGTTCATTTGCAAGTATCAGGCTTGATGGAATCAAAAACCATGGATGAACAGACTGTCGCAGAAGTCAGCAGTATACACCTTACTATGGCAATTTTTCAACGCAATTCTTGCGATAAACTTTTCGTATCAAGGGAAATACTTGATGGCAATATTTCTCGTTCAAAAATATTGTTAATCGAAACGTACGCTGTTCACTGTGATTTCTAACACCTAAAGTTTCGTACGATTATAAGAAATCTCTTTGGACCTTGGCTGTTACTATGTTTGAAACAGCAGAAGCAATTTTTATTCGAGTATCTAAAACATTATTAACTCGTTCCGTGCCACGATGAAACATTCATTTAATGTTAAACATTTATTTGTGTTATTTGCGATTTTCATTACGAAATGTAATTAAACAAGGAGATCTATCGAATGGATTTCTATGAAGGCAATCTTCTAACTTCAATAATTATGATAAAAGACATTTCAATAAAGACATTTTTTAAAAATATCTCGAGATCTAATAATTTTGTTGCCATGGTACCCTAATCAGTTTTTTCGTAGAATGAACAGAAGAATCGATCTGTGTTTAAAAAAACTATGCATTTCTATTTAAGGAAATGATGCAATTGTTAATGGCACATGCACTGCTGCATCTGAAAAAAATTTAAAGGCCTACAGATGTAGTGCTCTTCGAACCATTTATCTTTCTCCTTTGGCATTTTTTCGTAAATGCAATAATAACGGAGTTATGACTTAAAATAATTGTGTGGACCATCCTGTATAACCCAGATCAAAAGAATGAGACATTATGAAAAATGTAGTAAATAAATTGATAATAATGTTTAAATCTTTGGTTACACGTTAAATGAACTGTGTAAAAAGTCGAGTAAAAGTAGCTTGACCCTAAACATGTTAAACAAGCTAAATTATTCTTGCGCATTTCAAGAGGCGCGATGCAGCTATTTCAAGAAAATCAACCGTTATACATGATTGCAAATTAACTGTTTCGTACTTCCAGCGTTGAAATATAAAACGGCAAAATGTCTTTTCTAAAGAACATCGTGTTCCCAGAGTGGACATTTTTATTTGAAATAATCCAAGTCTAAGTTAACTAAATTTAAAAATAGACAAAGTCGTAGTAAGTTGAACTGAGATTAGTCTGAGCTTAAGTAACGTAGAGTGTGCGTTCGAACACACAGCAGTGGAAGTAGAATAATTTTTTAATTGGTTGTAATGGCAGTTTAATAATTTCTGGAATTTCTGGGCACCGTCCATAAAAGAATTCGCATTGCCCCGGTATGTATCGACCCATGCACTTGAATATTCTCTAATAGTACTCACCTGAACAACAGGAATCCTAATCCAGTGACCGCAGCTCGTCTGACGTCATCGTTCACGTCCGAAACCTACAAGAAAATTCATTCACGTTATTGGAAAGATATAGAGACACACCTACTCGTTCAATGACCTTATACTAATCTAATCTGTTTTTAGAAACAAGCTAAACCTGCCTATACGTCGACATTGTGGTAACCTTGTATACTAATCTCAATCACCTAAAAGATTCTGCGAAGCTATCTTAAAATTAGGTCGATGGATTTGGATTACAACTGCTGAACATTTTGGATAATTCTTATCTTGTAATCTTTTATCTTGAAAAAAATTTCGAAATATAATTTTTATTGAATTTTAGCTTCGATTTTCTATTATAATTAATTTTCAAAAATTATAGTTCATGCGTATGTTGTTTCCAATCAAGAGTTCTTCTATTTGTTACCTTTAACCCTTTGAGGCGACATTAAAATTTGCCAACCTATTATTCAATGCAACTGTTTACATCACTGTGTTTGCATTTAAAAATCGGTAAAATTTGATGAGTTGCACGCACGAATCATAGTTGTAAACTTTATTAACATGAAAGAAAATGAATCGTGTACAATAAAATTATTCTTGGTAAAAGAATGTCTAGATTTTAGAATTAAAAAAAAATCAATTGAGCAACTGTTTGCTCAATAATATTTAAGATTCTAATACCTTGATTCTCTCATTTGATATCTGATAATCAGGATTATTATTAATATCTATGATTTCGATTTTTGTAAAACTCGGATTATAAATAATCCTTGACAATATATCGTTGCTATTGTTGAGCAAATTAATAGACGTCTATCTATTTTTTTACGTCGATGATAAACACGTTTAAAAATTTTATAGTCTTCTACTTCCTTGTTCTAGTATCATTGCCGAAGAAAAGATTCTCTTAATTGATTTTTATTGTATTGCAATATCGTATAGCATTTAAATTTGTTGTTTGGATGACAAAGAAACAATGATATATTATAATGAACGATAAAATAATTAAACTCGGAATTTTCTGTTATTGTAAAACGAAAGAAACCTTCCACTGTTCTCATTCTTATAAAAGAATCTATGAACATAAGACTTTGTGACAATATTCGATTTATAATAACTGATAAAAACGCTTATTCCCCTTCGTTGTAACGAAGAGTATTCACGAACTTCAGTATATCAATAAAATCCAATTAACCGTCGCACAGATCTCGGTTGCCTAACGATTTCCCTTTGTTTTAATTTCTTAAGAGTGCAAACTACTGTAATCATTGTCACGTTATCTGCGTAGCATTAATTTCTTCACAATTTAATCTCGTACAAAAATTCGATAGCGTGCCACAATCAGCGACATCGATCTGAAACGAAGGTCACGTGCGTGTATGGTTACCGAACCGGAAGAATATACACCAATCACGAACAAACAAACTTAACCTACAGGATTGTACGCAAATTTGCTGTTTCAATTTGCGTTATCTGTACGGACAGCTGCTTGTAATCCTACAATTGCGTTCTGAACTATGCACATATGTACAATCTTCTCCTTTTGCAGAACGTATTCCATTTTGCCATTAACAAGTACACACGCCAAAAATGATAATCTAATTTTGCAACCTTGGTAGAAAACGGTTAAACGAACAGAATCCGACCACTTGCAATTAATACATTAATTATTACTCCTTCGATCCTTTCAAGTTCTCCTCCTTTCAGTTCTCGAATTCTTCATCGTTTCGCAAAAGACAAAAAGCTAAAGCCGATGTACAAGTATAGAAAACTATTATTTTGACATCCATTAACTAAATTATATAAATCCATTGATGGAACTTGCATTAATCATGAAACATTTTTAAACCTAATGTAGACATCAACCCTGACAATTTTGAGATAAGTAACCTCGCCACCAATTTAAATAAATTCAGTTCGATGGTGAACAAAAATTACCAAAATTTTTAAAAGATTTTTTGTCTCAATCAAAAGAAAATATTTCAACTTTTAATCTTGATGTTCAAGATTGTCCTAGATTTCTAGAACAATTTTCACCGAACGGACACAACTTTTCTACATTGCTGTACCATGTTTGGTCCTGGCTATTAAACACGCGTCCTACATCTTCGGATTGCTGAAGATCTATACATATAAAATATCACAGCAAAAATGCCCTTCATCTAGATGATCAAAGTCAAAATTTGTTTTGATTGCATCGTACAGTGCTTCTCGCGAAAATCTTGAAGGAATCCTAGGTAGCGAAGAAACGGTTCTCCAAGAAACTACTTTATCGCTATTAACCCTTCGCACTCGAAGCTGCTTTGCTTCGAAAACGTAAGCACTTCTTCTGACCTAGAATATTTTCATTCTACATGATTTATTTCATCTTATGCAAATGGTATTTTTACTATTACTCGTCCTTTAACAGTTACGTTTCTCTGAATTTCTTGGATACGAGCATAACGTAATAATTGTTTTAAACAGTGGTGTAGCAATTTTTGCTGGCGCCTTAGAGTCGCCATTCGAGTGCAAAGGGTTAAACTAATCGTCTAATCAACTATTTCAATCCATGCATCTTCGTGAGGCTTTTATGCATCGTGTCGAGAACTAACACAATACATCTATCATATCACATACTACAATCGTTTATCAGTATAGTTCATTAAATTTGTGTATGCATTCATTCTGTTTCTGCATTGAACAATTTTTAAAGATGATTGAGAGTGGCTTCTCCCTTGAACAATTTTATTAAACGAAACCCGAGGATCATTTTTACGTTGAATATTTTCTTAAAGACATTCAGAGGTAGCTTTTGCGTTGATCATTTTTTAGAATGAGAGTCAAGGGTCGTTTCTGCACCGAACAATTTTTAAAGACGATTAGGAGTGGCTTCCCCGTTGAACAATTTTATAAAATGAAATCCAAGGATCATTTTTGCGTTGAACATTTTTTTCAGAAACATTCAGAGGTAGTTTCTCATTGTGCATTAGTTAACATATCGCTACCAAGGACTTTTGAAGTTAAGTGCTGCTACTTTCTGGAAATTTGTTCTTTGCGTTTTAAAACTTCATTTTTAATTACCCCTAAAATGTCTAAAAATGAGCTTGAATACTTTAGTAAAAGTGGTAGTGACATGGGCTATGAACATGAAATTGAAACAGTTGAAATTAAAACATTTGAAAGAAAACGAATGTGGAATTCGTCTTCGGATTCCGAGGAGCTCTATAAGAAGACCAAGATATTAAAAATAAGCAGTGACACAAGCGGTAAATATCAACGCAATAGGTTGGATGTTAGAACAAACATAATTAAACCTACTATTGTAGCTTCGGAAACCGAAGAGTCAGTTCCATTGTATGAGCAAAGAAAACGTCTTCGAATATTTAGCTCATTTTCTGAAAAGGATGAGGGTCTACAGGAAAATGTTAACTCGACATCTAATGATACAGCAGAAAACTTTTCATGGTTTAAGAAAAATTTTGTACCAAAATTATATAATTTTGATGAATCAAATTCGGAAATAAGGGTACACTTATCGAAAATATCCACTCCTTTGGGTGCGTTTAAGGTATTTTTCTCGGAAGAATTAATTAATGGTATCTGCGAAAAAACAGATAATTTCCATAAAAATGTAGCGCAAATATCCGCGTAAATATTCGCACGTAAATACCTGGACAGATACTTCACGTTCGGAAATATATTTATTTATTGCTACTACTATCCACAGTCCAAAATGAAAAAAAAAACATCTATAAGAGAATATTGGTCTACCGATAAAGTTATAAAAACTGACATTTTTTCAAAACTAATGAGCAGAGATAGATATGAATCATTGCTAAAAATGTTGCATTTTAATGATAACAATAATATGAGCTCGCACGATCCCTTGATAAAAATAAGACCGGTGGTTACCGAACTTAGAAACTCATTTTCTAAATCATTTTATCCATATGAATATTTATGCATAGACGAAAGTCTTTTACTTTATAAAGGAAGATTATTTTTTAAACAATATATTCCGTCAAAAAGGAGTAGATTTGGCATTAAGTCATTTGTTATTTGCGATTGCAAAACCGTAACCGAAATAAATGGTTATTAAGACTTTTGAGGTCACCACATAATTTATTTCAGTTACAATCAATATACCTTGCAATGAAAATTCAGTCTGCTCAACTTGCGCTCTTTCGTAAAAGGTACGCAGCCCACGGTAGGCTTTTTCGTACGGAGTGGACAATCCATGACGCACGCTTAACGTCGAGCAACTTAGCGCTCAAAGGGTTAAGGCTACTATTTTATATATGTAGATGTTCGCCGATCTAGAAACGTAAAAGACGCCTAGAATTTCCAGGGCCAATGATTTCTGTGCACCCTGTACAAGCGACAGTTGTGAACACGTCGTCTCTAACCGCTCGAGAATAAACTCCCGCGAGTCCTGTTCGTGAGCAGAATAGACAGCTATCGCGGTGCGAGTTGTCGAATAGCAGTTCCTCGCTACGTCGCTGGAGAATTCAGTTCTCGCAATGAGCAAATGGATGAAGGTTTGGCGTAAAATTGACGATGAACACTCACAGCAACGTGCAGAAGCTTCCGGATTGCCTGATTGTTTCCAGTGCCGCAATAGGCCATCGCGAGGGTGTACATGCCGCTCCTGCGAAGTATCGGATCTTTATCGGCGCAGAGGGAGGTCAGCAAAGGGTCGGCTTCTTCGAGGCGGCCGTACATAGTGAACGCGATGCCGACGGCCAATCCACGAAGAATCTTCTCGTGCTGCGTTTCCTGGGCGTACTGAAATAAACAGAAGAACATGAATGTGCAACACATGCAGGCGAAAACTATACAACACCGAACACCGAACCGTGCATCACTCGTTCGTGATGGAAACGTTTTATTAACCCTTTGCAATAGAACCTTGTTTCGCGCTGAATCAAAACAGCTCTTCCAACCGAGATTGTTCGCTAGCTATTGCACTGAATATAAGAATAGTATGCTTGATACTGTAGGAATTATCTCGGAAATCAGCAAAAGGGACGAACCATCGCGGTTCATCGAAAGCCGAAGCCGATGGCGAGCAGTAACAGCAACAGAGCAATATTGTATCTACGTATTTTGAGCATTTAATTAATTTTTCGAGAGCAGGAAGTTTTAAAAAATGTTAAATTTGGCGATAATAGTTAATGGGGAATTAGAACGACATCGTTATTTTAATCCGTAAACGAAGACGGCTCTTTTAACCCCTTGCCATATTACGACGAGTCAGACTCGTGTCGAAGATTTTAAATAACATCTGACAAATATAAATATTGTGCCTCTCTTTTTAGACGAAAATCAAATATCGGTAATTTGTGATCAATATTTAAACATCGAAGTAGATGTAGCAGTGTGAAAGATACAAATTGTTTTTTTCTCTTCTGTAACATTTTCAGCGACAAAGATGTTATAATAACTTTAGTTGCAAAGAAAATAGTATGGCAAAGTGTTAACCAAGATTGTTCGCTTGCTATTACGCTGGATAAGATAGCAAGATACTCGACATATTTATAGATTTGAAGTATTTAATTCATTCTTTGTCAATAGCAAGTTTTAAATAACTTTGTTACACATCATCCGATAAACTGAACCTTCTCAAATCTCAAAAAAGTCGTTTGGACATATAGGAACACTGTTACTCGGTTTTAAAGGATTAACTTAACAGACCACCGCTGTTGTTTTTTCGCAGAACATTCATGTTGCGGATATCGCAATGGTAACTCGGTGTCTAAATCCAGATGAAAGGATAAAAGAGAAAATTGTCGACATACATATCGGACGGTATTTGTGCAGCAATTCCCGAGGAATTGCATCATCGCTGGTATTCGCCGCTGGACCAGGAAGAAACAAGACGGTAGAGTCGTCCAGTGTCATCGCGTGCAACGGCTTGTCCGCGACGGAAACCCATCGGAACGAAATCCACCTGAGCTCCGGACAGGTGGAACAACCCCTGACAAAGCGAAGCAGTTTGTCCTGTACCTATTTTTCCGCTGGCAGTAAGTGGATTTCGTTGTTCCTCGGGGGTAATCGTCTCGCGCAGAAATACGAGATGTATACCGAGGAGACCGTCGCTCCGCAGGCGACTCGAGAATTTCGCGAATAAATCGGCCAAGATTATGCACCGACCATCCGCGTTATCAGAAAAAATTAGTCTTCCCACGGCGTCCTTCTTCCCACATCCCACTAACATTAACACCGGAGCGAACTCAGGAGGACCTCGGCCAAAATGGCGAATTCTATTGGATTGTCCGGAAAGCTCGTGCCGATTTTCGGTAGGTGGTATAAAGACGGGTCTGAATATATTAGAATTACCGAAAACAAACGGTACTTCAAACATATGTGGAAGAAATTTTGGTATATACCAAAACATAACCCTTTGCACTCGAAGCTGTTTTAACTCCAACCCCAAGGCATTTTTTCTGACCTAGAATATTTTCATTCTATTTTCTTACTATTGGGTTGTTCAGAAAATAATTTCGTTTTTTCCTGACGAAGGATTAATTATATTTTTTTGCACCAAACTTCACACTTAAGCCGTATAATCATTATATGTTTTGAGAGCTGATATAGCAAGGCTTGTGTGTGAAAAAGTCCAATTTATTCTATGCAGTAGTTTTTGGTTGGTGCCATTTTAACACTTTGACTGCCATGTCACCCATATATTGGTGACGGAATTATTTGTATGGTTTCTAAATAAATTTTTACGTTAATATATTCTTTTGTATCAAAGTTGACGATTATACAGAAAGTGCAAGAAGGTAGGGCGAGCACTTTACGGCATACATTTTATTTTTACAATTTTTATTTCAGCCAATATCTCATTTCGATTTTTTAGAAATTTTATGGCTGCTAGTTCGGCAGTCAAAGTGTTAAATATGGAGAGCAATAAGCAGCATTTTCGTCATATTTTCCTTTTTTCTATAGAAAAGGTAAAAATGCTGTTCAAGCCAGAAAGAAATTAACCGATGTGTATGGAGAAGATGCGTTGACAGTACGCCAGTGTCAGAACTGGTTTGCATAATTTCGATCCGGCAATTTTGATGTCGAAGATGCACCACGTTTTGGAAGGCCGGTTGAAGCTGATAAAAACACGATAAAGGCATTGGTTGATGCAAACCGGCGAATAACAACACGTGAGATTGGTGAGAGGTTAGATTTATCAAGTCAACTGTTTATGACCACTTGAAAAGCCTGGATTTAACCTCGAAGCTCGATATATGGGTTCCCATGTTCTCACGGAGAGACATTTGTGTCGTCGCGTTGACGTCTGTGATTCGCTTCTCAAACGTCACGAAAATGATCCATTTTTGAAGCGCATCATTACTGGGGACGAAAAATGGGTTGTATATAACAATGTCAAACGCAAGAAATCACGGAGCAAAAAAGATGAACCGGCTTAAAGCATTTCCAAAGCCAATATCCATCAAGAAAAGGTGATGCTGTCTGTTTGGTGGGATTTTAAAGAAATCGTTTTTTTTGAGCTTTTACCGGATAACACAATTAATTCGGAAGTCTACTGCCATTAGCTGGACAAACTGAATGATGCACTTCAACGGAGAAGGCCAGAATTAATCAACAGAAAAGGTGTAGTGATCCACCAAGATAATGCGAGACCTCATACAAGTTTGGTTACTCGTCAAAAGCTTTTACAGCTTGAATGGGATACAATGCCACATCCACCATATTCTCCAGATCTGGCACTTTCGGATTATTATTTGTTCCGGTCACTGCAAAATTTTTTAGACGGTAAAACCTTCACTTCAAATGAGGAGGTCAAAAACCACCTTAATTAGTTTTTTGCCAGCAAGACCAAAAATTTTATGAGCGTGGAATCATGCTGCTACCAGAAAGATGGCAAAAGGTATTGGACCAGAATGGCCAATATATAATTTAATAAAATATTTGTTCATTATACGAACATTGTCTTTCATTTTCACAAAAAAAAAATGAAATTACTTTCCGAACAACCCAATATTACTCGTCCTTGCAAATTAGATTTTATTTAATCCTTGCAGATTAAATTTTTACGAATTTCTTTCACACAAGCATAGCGATGTAAAGACTGTTTTAAACGGTGCTGCAGCTAGTTTCGGTGGTGTCGTCGTTCAAGTGAAAAGCGTTGCGTTTCAATCTTCCGTCAAAATCGGTACGAACTTTCCGGACAACCCAATAATATTTTTACAAAATTGTTAATACGCATCCATGAGGAATGACGCAGCAAAGGGTGCAGATGTTAAAAAGCTCTGTATACAAATTGTTACGTGGCATGTATTAATTTCGTTTGTTTAACACTTTGACTGCATTGTGACCCATATATGGATGACAGAATTATATGCCCATGTACAAAAATAAATTTGTACGTTAATATATTCGTTGCACTAAATTTAGTTGAGCTCTACAGAATACATGAAGCTCGAAGGATAACATTTTGTTGTACAATTTTAAGTTATTAATCGTTGCTTCATTAAATAAATCACTTTGATTGTACGGAATTTTCGAGGTCGTTGGTTCGACAGTTAAAGTGTTAACACTAGAACTATCGTGCACTGAACTACACGATTTGTTTATAATAATGATAAGATTGCATTTATTAAAGTTTCCTAGAATTTCCATGTTAATGCGTGATAGAAAGATTCACATGAAAAGTTTTTAGAGACACGTTCTTGTAATTTTGATAAGTGAAAGAAACACTCAGTAACAGTCAGATATAAATATGTAAGAGTAGTCGTGTATGTGGAGGTCTGAAGAATTGTTCAGAATTTTGTTTATTCTTCAGCTCTTGAAAATACCAGTCGAAATTTGCACGTGTTAATCCGTCTGTTTCTTGTTAAGGAGTAATAAAAAATATTATTCGTGTTTCAAAGAGCTCTTCGTTAATAAGAACGCAATAACTAAAGTTAAACGAGTTCTCTGAAAGTTTTCAAAGTAAAGTTTCGCACGATGAAAGGTAAATATATCATCGATGGAGGAAGGAACATATGAGTGATAGTGTTTGCTTCCACAACGAATTTTAAGAAGTTAAACGGAAAAGTTTAACTGCATTAAACTTGTATTGAATTTTTCATTCTGCAATTCGGCAATCGTAAAATAGCTTACTTACACAAACATCGGTTTAAACGTTTCGATATTTTCCACAAAGTAATGCACAAATCCACAAAAATTACATACGTTTATTCAGTGAATGATTATCAAAAAGACAGCAATATTTCAATTTTCCAGAACAAGAAAAAGGAAACCGTCGATCCTTTACTCGATAATTAAGAAATGAAGTATTGTAGAAAAGAAGAAATTTGATTTTCTTCGAGAATATGTTACATAAACTTAACATGAAATTAAATGTTTTTGAAAAATTGCATAAATGCATAAAATTTCTTAATCTGCGTATAACAATATTTAAAACCTACAAATTTAAACATTAACAATTGATTCTGATTGATTCTATCGCTACAAATTAACCACGCTCTATAAAATATTTAGTGTCCGAAATGGAAGCGTGTTTTTCGTAATAATTCGATAGTTTAATGTATGTACCTCAAGATCACCTAATCAGAATCGTACGATCACATCCGATAAACGCGATAACAACTATCTTAATTTTCTCCAGAGTGTTTTAACACTCGTCCATTCTTCGTTCCGAAATAGACGCTTTTTTAGCAAGCGATTGCAACACAAGAATTGCATCGACTTCAATTACCGCACGTTCACCGTGTCGCAAAAATCTAAAATTGCAAATCAACGACAGACAATTAATAACAGAATGCAATTTCCAACAAAAACCGAACGAAGAAAAGATTCCCTTTTAATGAAATCGCGTTGAATCTCGACAAAATTCCAGAATTTTTAACATTCGTCGTTCGTATGTCTCGGAATTATGGAACTGTGTGGATATTTGTACAATGGCAGAAATAAATTTAGTAAACGTAAACTGTACACCTGACCACATATATTTATGTTAATCGATGTTTGAAGAAAATTAGTATAAATAGCACAGACGTGACAATTTTTGCACAAACGTTGAGAAATTTTTTCGTGACGATTGCGAAGAGGAATCTGAGATGTAAAGGGCGCGAGAATCGACAATAGAACTGTAAATATCCCTTCAACAATATTTTTTAATTGTATCCTGACTTTGTTTAGCAATACTCAATTTTATTTTTATTTATGTTTGTGGATGATTCGTGGACATTATTCCTTTGCAGTTCTTTATTTTTAATATTTAATTAAAATGTTTGTTTAATGTTATTGTATTAACTAATTTTTAGTGCTATTTTAACGCATCTATAAGTAATATTGACATTCTCGAGTTGATCCTTTTACTTTTACAATCTTGATGAATTTTTCAGTTTAAAATTTTTGTTGAACTTAGTATTTATAAAACGAGTTAATTCATATTGCTCACGACTGATTTTCAATTGAGCCTTTTAATCATTCCTAATTTATCCCCTTTTACGATGATAAGCGAATTTAAGAGTATTGTTTACAATTTTTCATCTTGAAAATGTCTTGACAAAAAGTAGATACTTTTATTGTGAGTCTTGAAAATAAGAAGAAAAGAAAACGACTTGATTTGTAATCTGAAGTATAAAACGTATTTTTACAATTCACTGGTGCTCATGAGAAAGAGTATATAAAGTTAAATTATATTCTTTTTTTCATCATTGTTTAAGTTTTTACGTCAATGAAGCCGTATAAAGAATACATGATTTATCTGATTTCTTTTATAAAGTTATTCGTATAGCAAGTCAAATTTTATTCTTTTGTCATTACTATTTAAGTTTTTCGCCAATGTAGTCGTAAAAAAATATATAATTTGTCTGATATCTTTTGTAACACTTTTGGCGACGAAGACGTTAGAATAATTATAGCCTGAAAGGAAATGGTATGGAAAGATGTTAATAGAGATCTATAAAAATTTAAGTAGAGATCTGTGAATCGAAATGGGAGTCGGTTTCGCAACGAATGACCCAAAACGTGTATTCTAAAACATAACAACAGGAAGTGCGAACGAGAAGCCCTCCTCGGACCATGTATCAGTAACTTATCAACGGTGTGTAGTGTCTCGAGTGATCAATCATTGTTGCCATAAATCCTATAAAAGAAGCGGCATCGAGACGCGCAAGCTGAGAAGCGTGACAATTATCTAGTGATCATCAAGCAGCAAAAGCAACAATGGTCGCCCCGGCTCCGTTAGCATTGCGTTCGTACATAATTATATTATTTATACCGGCCGCGATCTACATCGGACAATATTCTCACAGACTTTGTTTATAGTCTACCCGACCCTGCTCGCGACGTTGATGCAGGCCAATTATACGATCTTCCCGGACGACGCTGGAGTACCATATTTAATTAAACTCGACTACCAACCACTGACTCCTGTGGAAATTAATGACTTGGCAACTGACGTGAACACTATCACTTACTCGCTCTTTACAAGGTTCGAAACTATTTTCAGACTATTATTTCAAATTTTATTTAAAACCTTTTCTTTACTGGTTGACAGGCTTCAGATCTTTCGTATTAAAATTGAGAAATTTTCTTGTCGAGTTTTACTAAGAAAAATGCATTTGCAAATGTTAAATATAGGACTTGAATATAGGATTTTGTTAATTTTGATAAGAAGTACAAGAAAAATTTAGGTAACACGACATCTTGCAGATTCTAAAGAGATAAATATGCATACATGATTGTCATAATATATTGGGTTGTCCATAAAGACAGGTCAGGATATGTATATTAGTATTACTGAAAACAAATGACATGCGTACATATTCTAATTCTTGGTACTTCAGACATATGTGGACAAAATTTTGGTTACGTTACGTTAACACTAAACCTACCGAGCAGTAAACTTGGCTAATGTACAGTCCGCGACAATAGAATAGCACACCTTCTAAATTTCGTAGTATTTTAAAAATAGAACAGAAATGAGAGCGTTCAATCCATATGCTTCTTGAGTTACTTCTTATATATCCATCTTAGTTACTTTGACACGCAAACACCTCCCCTAAATTCTTAGAATCGTTGTTTTGGTAGATTTCATGGAAACGTAATCCGACAAAATAATAGCACACATGCTACACTCTCACTTCTCAATTGAATACGAGCAAAGGAAGGTGGCTAAGTATTTGATATATAGTGTGGTGAATTATTGCGGAAAACTTCTAAAAAATGGGTCGTGGAAAGAAGTTAACAGATAGTGAAATGAAAAAAATTATGACACTATCTAAAGAAAATGTTTCTATTTCAAAGATTGCGAAAGTAATTCATAGAAGCCGGAAGGTTGTCATGAATTATTCGAAAAACCCCGAGAAATACGGTAATACAAAACGTCCTGGACGACCAGAGGTACTATCAGCACGAGAGAAACGTGCTATTCTAAGGGCAGCATCGAATGCATCAATGACTACCAGGCAGATTGCTGAAGCAGCAGGCGTACAAACAAACGTCAGAAATGTGCAACGTGTCCTGCAAAGATCTAAGCACCTGCAGCGAAGGAAGCTTAAAAAAAATCGCCTCTAACCGAAGCGCATAAGAAGACAAGGCTGCAGTTCGCAGAGCAACATGCTCACTGGAAGAAGAAGTGGAGAAAAGTCATGTTCACCGACGAAAAGAAGTTTAATCTCGATGGACCTGACGGGTGGAGTTATTATTACCACGACTTACGTAAAGAAAAAATGTTTTTGATCCGTCGCCAGATGGGTGGCGGAGGAGTCATGGTGTGGGCCGGTATCGGCTACCATGGAAAGAAGGATATTAATTTTATCAGTGGAAAAATGAACAGCGTGAAATATCTAATGTTAATCCGTGAACAAATAACCACACACGCAACCAGAATTTCCGGGGAAAAACACATATTCCAGCAGGATAATGCAGCGGTTCACACCGCAAAGGTTGTGAAAGCATTCTTCGAGACAGAAAATATTCAAGTCTTGCAATGGCCAGCTCGTTCCCCTGACTTGAATATTATAGAAAACTGTTGGGGAGACCTTGCTAGAGCAGTTTATGCTGAAGGGAAACAGTTTAATAACGTAAACGAATTAAAAGAGTGCATTGCACTCGAATGGGAACGAATGAAGCAGAAAAGGATTAAAAAATTATTCAAGTCGATTCCAAAGCGAATAATTTCGGTTATAAAAAACTCTGGAGGATCTACAAAATATTAAATATTGAGTTCCCTTCGTATGTATGCATAAATGTTAATTAATTGCAATAATGTGCTATTATTTTGTCGCACCGGTTTATCAAGATATATACATTTTTGCAGATGAAACAAAAAGGACCATCCTTGTATATAGAAACTTAGCGCTATTTGGTGTTCAACACTTATGCGTACCTGTCTACATATTCAAAATTATATTTTTATACTTTAATAAATAAGAATTAACAAATTTTACGGGGTGTGCTATTCTATTGTCGCGGACTGTATATTGTCCTATTAAAGTGACAAGAATTAATTTATTTGAATTTTGTGCAATTTTTATTACAATGTATGCTGGATTAGAAAAATCCATCGAATCGTTTTCTGCGAAGACAATTTTGTAACGTCAGTAACTGTGGAATAGAAAATCTGTAAAGGGTCATTTGACCTCTTATGGTAGGTTTAGTGTTAATTTTTGTTAGTTTTATACTTTGCGTTTCAATCTTCCATCATAATCGGCACGAACTTTCCGGACAACTCAATATACGTGAAGTACGTTCAATTACTTTATGATATTCGATCTTAGAAAGGTCTGTGCTTAATTACAAATTTTATATTATGCATTATATTGTATTTTGTGTTATATGTATATTGAACAGAAACTGCTTCGCTTTGTTTCATTCAAAGATTGTTAGGCAAGATCTAACAAAAATTTGTAAGCAAATATTTGAGAATAATTGTTTTTTTTAAGAATTAAATGATGCATTAAAAAGGAATTACTATGAAATTTCAGACAAAACCGTAATAGCGGCCAAGTTCTGAAACTAAACGACGTGCACAGCGTCTCGGCGAGCAACTGGAACGCGAAGAGGCCAACGATATTCGTCGCTCATGGTTGGAAGAGTACTGGAACAAATCCAGTCTGCACTCTGATCCGCGACGGTAACACAAAATGATATCTACCCACAAAACAGCGACTCACACGATTGTTCACGAGAAGCTATTTATTTCTCTGCGTTGAAAGTAAATTTTCCAATTTTACGCTGAAATGTTGGAACAAAAGACGGAGGAGACGAGCTTATACATATGTATCACGTGGTCATTTTTATATGAGAAGTAGGCGAATGTGTGAGTCACTGTGGATCGAATCTTCGAGGATTGAATCATCAAAGAATAATTTTTTTCCAGCTTTCTTAAACGCTATAGACAGTAACGTGATCGTCGTCGATTGGAAAAAAGTAGCCGGCAACATAAACTATGCAGTGGTGGCGAAAAGTGTACCTGCAGTGGCCGACCACATGGCCAGTTTTGTCAACTTTTTACGGTTAAAAGCGGGCCTGCAGACCTCAACATTAAAAATGATCGGACATTCTCTTGGCGCTCATGCTGCGAGCTTAGCTGCGCGAACAGTGACAAAAACTAGCCAGGTTTCCGAAGTCGTTGGTGAGTAAAATATCGTTTTGAATAAATTAGAAAAACGACAACAAAACTATTCTGTCTTCAATGATTTTGTTCGTGAAGCTTTTACAGCAACATTGTGACATTTTTCCAATTCAAACGAATCCAAACATGGCGTCGTTCGAAGCACATCTACTTACTCAATCCGCGATTTAGTAAAACCTTGATTATTCGAACCGATATCTAAATTCTTCATTTTCCTCACACTTTGATCTAATGCAATCCACATACGACATCATTCGTTATACAAAACGATAATGATTCGATTTAACAATGTAGAAAATTATTTACCAAGTAGCAATTCGTTCGGATAATAGAGCTTCTACAATAACGCGGATTAAACAAGTAACTTCAATCCAAATTGCTTCTTTTTAACCCCTTGTCCTATTATAACGAGTGAGACTCGTATTGAAAATTTTGAACAAAGTCTAACACATGTAAATATTAAGCCTCTCTTTTTAGACGAAATCAAATTTTATTCTTTCCTTATCAATGTTTAAGCATTGAAGTAAATATTGCAGTATAAAACATATAAATTAGCTGCTCTCTTTCGTAACAAGTAACTTCAATCCAAATTGCATCTTTTTAACCCCTTGTCCTATTATAACGAGTTAGACTCGTATTGAAGATTTTCGAACAAAGTCTAACAAATCTAAATATTATGCCTTTCTTTTTAGACGAAATCAAATTTTATTCTTTCCTAATCAATGTTTCAGCATTGAAGTAAATGTTGCAGTATAAAACATAAATTATCTGCTCTCTTCCGTAACAAGTAACTTCAATCCAAATTG
>CM052092.1:16801490-16839744 GCA_028453745.1 Agapostemon virescens
GTAACAAGTAACTTCAATCCAAATTGCTTCTTTTTAACCCCTTGTCCTATTATAACGAGTTAGACTCGTATTGAAGATTTTGAACAAGATCTAACAAATCTAAATATTATGCCTTTCTTTTTAGACGAAATCAAATTTTATTCTTTCCTTATCAATGTTTAAGCATTGAAGTAAATGTTGCAGTATAAAACATATAAATTATCTGCTCTTTTCCGTAACATTTTCAATTATAAAAACATTATGATAGCCTTAGTTACAAAGAAAACGACATGGCAAGGGGTTAATCAAAAAAGTATCACGAATGTATTCATAAAAATTTGATATATATAATATAATATCTATCTATCTATATCTATGTATAATAGAATAAAATGTCTACTCTCTATAAATGACTTTTCGGCTGCAAAGTTTTCACAGACATCGAGACAATTTTATTATAACAGTTTCTATACCTAAACGAAGTGTAAATTCAAGTTTCACGTGACTCTTGGAATCAGAATCGCGCAGATCCTCCAAAGTCGGCAAACAAAACAAGCTTGCAAATAGATCCTTCAACCGGGGCACTGCGAGAACGCAAATTTGCATTCCATTCAGCTGGCACGTAGCCTGTTTGAAGTTTCGGTGTAGTGTTCTCAGTCGTATAATGCGCGCCGAGATAAAAACAATATGGTTTATACATCGCGCCATTGCCATCTCGGAATAAGCACCTCTTTCGCTTCGTTCGGAGCTTTGTGTGTTGCAAATATGACAAAGTGGAGCAGGTAGTACAAAGACGAGACCAATTGAATGGAAGATGAAGCCTGAAACTAATGTCGGGCTGGGTTTAATGTTGAGCATTTGCTACCTGACAGCATAGTCTCGGCGAGGATGATACTTGAATGTTAGTAAGACGACGCAGAGAAGCGCAGGAAGTCTTTGGGAAAGTTTTGATTAGCTATGCGAACCTAATTAATGAGACATGTGTACATCCATATGGTGTATAGTTAGTTGGCTACCTTCTAAGAGTTTACTAACGCTCGGTAATAGAATCAGTTCTTGGATGAAAGGTTTGCTGCTAAAGGGAGACAAGTCAACAACTTTAGATGGCAATCATTGTACCATCTGTTGGCTAATTGATGATTTAAATGCTTTCAATTGCAGCTCTCGATCCGGCCAAGCCAATGTTCGAGATCAATAATTCTAATGGCAGGGTAGATCGGTCTCATGCACGAAACGTTCAAGTTATTCACACCTGTGCTGGACTGTTGGGTATGAATACCGCTGTTGGGACCTCTGACTTCTATGCAAATGACGGAAGAAATCAACCAGGATGCAATAACGACTTGCTCGGTAAAAACGAAAATGAATATGAATTCTCTTATTAAAATTAATAAAGAATAGAGTTACTCCTACTTCTGCTAGCCAAGTTTTACGAGCTTGAAATGATCAGAGTGGGATGGAATATTATTATGACTAAGCACATTGCACAACTTTATGGGTTTATAGTTCACAAGTATCTTCAAAAAGTTGTGAAGAGGAATAGAACAGAATAATTTGTTCTACTTTTTAATTTCCTGCTTTTCAAAATTGTTTAAAGTTCAATTCTTTTGAATTCTCCTATCGAAATTAAATTACTAGAATATTTGTAATATGAAGGGCTGGGAATCTTATTGGTGTAAGTTATGTACACGGTATTTTGTATAAAATAATGTTTTGCATGTATGGTTTAGCGACAAATGACAGCTGCCATCTTTCAGTGAAGATTGAAATTGTTCGTCGGTTACCGCTGTCGGTAAATAAATAATGCTTATAAGATAGGAAAAGCAATATTAACCAAAATCTTCAGAATTTGGGCTTACACCACTACGATTTTCAGCCCGCCATATAGATTATAGTACTTACTAATATAAAATACAATTAAAACAATGAAAACGTAATGTATGAAACAGGTGCTTGCGCTCACGGACGCAGCTACCAGTTCTTTAGCGAATCCATCAAACACCCAAAAGGATTCCCTGGAACTCCTGAAAAGGGTGGTTCAGTTGCATACATGGGTGGTGTCACCCTTGACTCAAGGCAAGTCACAAGTTCCTATTGCATAATTTTACATGGATGCTAAATTATACAAAATTATGTACCACATGCTAAATTTGTATCCCCTCAATTTATGTTGTCTACGTTACAGTGCTCATGGTTCCTATCACTTCAAAACCGGAAGTAACCCACCTTACATGGCTCAACATTAAGAAGACAACATTTCTCATAACAGTGTACATAATATTTAAATAAATCCTATCAGTATCAACCCCATCTATTTCTTAGTGATTCATATTTATAATCTATCAAGAACAAAGTAATATATGTACATACTAATTTAATAAAATATAAAAATTTATTTTATGGATCCTTAAAAACAGAATGATATAGCTTAATATTACATTATAAATACTTAATATCTTTAACATTACTATAGAAGCGAAATGTACCTTTCATGTTGAAAATGCAATATTTTCTTTTGAATAAATTGTTTTTGTATAAAAGCTAAAGATATTTGCGTTCACCGAGGCACCTAATAAAAATTATGATTCCTGCAAATTAATGCGTAAAAGAGAAATATATTTTTTACTTACTGCAACCATGTCCTCTATCGCCTGAGTAGACTTCGATCCCAGCATGACCATGCCCATAGCGATACCAGCTGCCTCTCCAGTGACAGCATCATCTTGATAAAGATTGAATTTTAACTGTTCATATACATCCTGTCTATGGGAGCCCATAGCAGCTAAACCCAATCCTAAGCAACCACCATGACGAACCATCTGTAAGACCAAAGTTTAAAACGTTTTAGATATTTTAAGTATAACTGTTACATATTGCATCTCTGTTACAAAGACATAATACACTAATAGATATTATCAAAATCAAAAGACCAAAAATCCTAGACTTGCCTCGTTTTGAGCATCTTTTAGTTGTCCAAGTAGATAATCCGTGATAACTGCACCATGATTTGCGTGAATAAGTCCTAACGCGTACAAACCACCTCCCTCGGAATAACCAGCACCAGCGCCTGTATCTCTAGGGAGATATGACTCCATTAAAGCTAAAGCTTCTTGTTCATGACCTCTATGAATCACGCCCAAAGATGCTGTCGCGGTCAACTTGGCCCAATTCGTGGCTCTAGCCAACCATTCTAAATTATCCCTGAAACATTGCATAATTTAAGTCATCAGTGATGTCCAAAGAGATTCCTCAGGTGTCCAAGAAACGTGATAATTGAAGAAAAGAAAATAATTGAATAATTAGTTACCTCAAAAATTGATCACTAGTCGTACCGGAATGCATATACGCATTGGCGATTACAGTGGCAGTATGACAAATAGAAACTCTAATAGAATCCTTAGTATTTTTTAATATCAACATATCAGTGTGATTACTACGAATTAAAAATTGTAAATGCAGATCGATTGAAATTCCTCCTCCTAAAATATTCGAAAGAGAATCTATGCGCTCCTGTTGTTCACGTTCTTCCGCATTCTATATTAAAATAAAAAATTAATATATTATTTCAAGAAGTAAAGTGCTACTATGGCTATAAGCGCATTTCAAATGTTTCTTTTAAAAAGATAGACCACAATAAAATGGTTAAGTAATATATATTTGTATCGCTTACCAAACTTTCGACACTACGTTGAGTTTTATCTTCTGGAGCAGGTGTACTGGGTTCAGTTTCCATGGGGGTAACAGTATTAGCAGTGGTAGTGGTGGTGGTGGTTGTGGTGGTAGTAGTAGTAGTAGTAGCAGCAGCAGCAGCAGCAGCAGCAGCAGCAGCAGCAGCAGCAGCATCACCAATACTAGCATTCACAACAGGTTTAACAATAGGTTTGACCATAAGAGCTCCCGGAATGGGTGCCGTTGCTCTGAGAGCTTGCAAAACGCAACCAAGGAACTGCTGAGTAGCCGATTCATACAAATCAAATGCAATTTGGTAGGCCATAAGGACATAATCCTGAGGGCCTCTACTTAGCTTGTCTAAGAGCTCGGCTACTGCTAGTGGATCATCAAGAAATATCAAACATTGACACATGTTGACATAGTCTGGTGTTCCTAAGTTACGATACAGGTTTACTAAGCAACGAAGAACAGTGTTACGGAATCCACGGTTTTGGATGAGACTCATTACAACTTGAAAAGCATAGGACAACATGCCAATCACATCATCCTAAAAAATAATTTCATATGCATGTTATGATGTCGTATGTATGTTATTATTTCTTATGCAACAATCTAATAGATTGAGCTTCACTTATATTCTGCTTAGTCTTACCGATTGCAGAATTGCAGCTTCAAAGACATCCATCCTTCTTGTCTCAAGAGCAAGACCTAAAGCTTGTCTATACTGATTATCATCCAAACACCGTTGGAACATTCTATTCACAATCGCTTCTAATCTTGGATCAATGCCTTTGCTACGTGGTGAAAGTATTCCTTCAGCTTCCGAAACGCGTTCCTGAGTGTAATAATCGATACATTTAGCTAAAACAAAGGAAGAACAGATATAATTAATTTAACAATTATAATAAAACTACATAGATTTGCAATTAAATCACATTATGCTATTACCAATAGTAGTATCCACATATTCATTACGAGCATTCACATCAAAGAGGTCTCCAGCTCCCAAAGCATAGGTAAGAGAATCTTCAAAACTTCCTAAATGATAATAAACTTTGCTAGCAACTAGTGCAGCCAAGTTATGTTGTGGAAATGCTTTGTCTTCATGAAGAATCTCACTATAAATTGAAGTATTTATTGAAAGATATAAAAGAGAAATTTATAAACATATCAAATTTGAGCCTGGGATTACATACATTTTTTCTATAGCCTCAGATATTTCTGGCCAAAATTCATCCACGATCATATTCAATTTTCGCAGAGCAAACATCTTTAATTCCGGCATTGGCTCCTCAAGGAGGGAGATAATGCCCGCTGAAACAATAAAAATTGTTTATTAAATTTGAAAGTATGCATTCATGAAATTATATGTTTAAGTGTAAGATAAAAATGTAGTGATCACGAGAAGTTTTAACTTAAGTCTTCAAATTAAGTAAACAATTATATTTTGTGCTTCGAAACTGAAGTTAGAGGTTATGATGCACGAGATTTGCAAATCATTGCATGCACAGTGATAAGCGCAATGTAAAAATTTACTATAAAATACATTATTAATATAATTTTAAATATTATATTACGTTCAACTTTAAATAATCCACTTACCTGCGGATGTAATATTCATATTGGTTCTCATAAGCTACAAATTCCTTCGGTAAAAAGTCCAAAAGACAGTTTGATGGCAAGCTGTGAACACGCCAAACAAATTCAATTGAAGTATACCGCAAACTTTTGTAATGACTACCACAATGACGCGAAGAAAATTGGATATCAAGTGATAGTATACATTTTAATTCTTTCACATCATTAAATAACACGTAATTTTTATATAAAGAAAACGAACGTTTTAACAAAAGAAAATATTATTTCTAAGATTAAATATGAAACCATAAAATATTTATTATTGTAAATTTTGGACTTCACGAATGGCATCAATGCAGCGGAAACTTCATGATTTTGTATGTGATTTTAGTTTGTAACTCTAACCTAATTGTGAGATACGTATAACCAGTGTAACTATGTTTTTACTGCGTTTTATAAAACGGTAATACTATCAATATTGCAATATTACAATAATGGCGGAGAAAACGAAGACTATGAGTCACGTAAAACATATTCCAAAAGATGCTCAGGTGATTATGTCTATCATGAAAGACATGGGAATAACTGACTACGAACCGAAGGTTATAAATCAGTTACTCGAATTTACTTATCGTACGTATTATGCATTTATAATTTCTTTAGTATCATGAATACACTATTTAAAATACTTGTTAACGTACTTTATTAATTAATTTATTACTTCATATTAACTGTTTAAAGCGATTTGTAAAATAACTTGTTTACAATGTATAGGTTATGTTACTTGTATATTAGATGACAGTAGAATTTATGCAAATCATGCGAAAAAGAAATTTATTGATCTGGACGACGTCAGGCTAGCAGTTAAAATGCAATTAGAGCGAACGTTCACAAATCCACCACCGAGAGATGTATTAGTAGACGTTGCCCGTGCAAAAAATAATATACCATTACCATTTGTTAAACCGAGCAATGGCTTGAGGTTACCACCCGATAGATACTGCTTAAATGCAACAAATTATAAGCTTAGAAATGCACCCAAAAAAGGAGTTGGTAAACCATTACATTCGTTAGTTGGAAATAACGTTCAAGGTGGACAATCCAAAATCAAAATGGAAGGAAACAAAACTGGTCTTTCTATTGTTAAAAGGCCAGGTACACTAGCAACAGTTGCGAGAACCCAAACAATTTCTATACCAAAGCCTGTCTTAAAATTTTCAACAGGTAAATCTTGTGTTAATCGAATTATATATTATACTAAGAAACCTCATAATTTGTAGATCCCTATGGAGTCCTGCATTCCCAGACATCTGTTCCCTCTATCCATATTTCATTAAGAACCCAACCAAGTAAGATACGGATTACTTTTTAGAATCTACTAACATAATAAACAGAATTTCCTAAATTTTTAGCCACGACAGGACCAGCCACGGTAAAAGCTCAAGTCACAAAGCCAAAAATACAAATCTCATCTGGACAGACGATGCCTCCTGTCAAAATGGAAATGGAGGACTCTATGAAACGGAAAAGAGAAGACGATGATTACGACATTCCATAATGACAAATAAAAACTACAGAATAAGCTCTTGTTTTATGTTTGAATTGTACAGGACGGTCTCGGTCAGATTGTCACAGTGCTGATTTTCATTTATACGATGTTACAAACTTAATCGATTTTAAACCCTCCCGTAGCTGATGCTAAACTTTTCGAAAGAGTTGTGTATTTTTGATCAGACACAACCAAACATTCAAGCGAATTATACGTATTACGATGATAACTCCATATGCTGTAGTAAACGAGAAATTATTTTCACTACTATTTTTCTAAATCTTTCGGGCAATTGTCGAAAGTACCCCGCGAAACTTCAATCTTCGTGACAGCAAGTATTAAGTATAGTTTAATTTCATTTCGAATAGATAGATTCGAGAGATGTGTTCACATAAAAATAAATATTTTATTGAATAACATTTACATTAAGAGAATATATTATTGTGCAACTTGATTTTCTTCTTCCTCGTCATCAGCCGCTGTTGCATCTTCCGCGTCTGTTTCCCCTTCCGTTGCTTCACCAGGAGACATTACATTCGCAGCGGCTGCAGAGTCTTCCGCTTCGTCTTCAGCAGGAACTTCTCCTTCGACAGGTACTTCGTCTTCAGCAGGACTCTCGTCTTCAGCTTCGTAATCTGTTACTTGCCCGGCTGTGATCTCGTCATCTTCAACTTCTTCAACTTCTTCTTCTTCTTTGCCTTCCTTCAGCTCGACTTTCGCTTCGTCCTCGATCGATTCTTCATCCGGCTCTTCTTTCTCTTCTTCTGCTTCTTCTTCTTCATATTCTGCCCCCTCGTCCTCGAATGGCGGCTGTTCAATATTTTCATCTTTTTCTGGTTTCGCCTTTTCTTCTCGTTTAGCCACATCCGATTCTCTGACACACTTCTTATGGTGGCGACCAGGAAGAAACAGCCTGAATTCCTCTGGTAGCTCGTCTTCCGTATACAGTCTATTGAATTACAAATTTAGATTAATATTTAGCGCTCCGAACACCACCAAACCGTAAGAATCATGTATAAATGTAATAAAAATTTGGAATTTAATTTTTCTCCTTTTGTGTTGACTAGAACCCATTCCTCGAGCGGATTTTATCGTTGAATTAAATAATGTAAAATGTTCTACAAACTCAGTTAATTTGTAATATTGCTTATAACGGTACAATTTTAAGTAGATCGATTAAAATTATGTTATGCTAACTATTCGAGGGTATGGATAATAGAAAATCGTTTACATCATGTCTCTTGTATGTAGAAATAGGAAGAATATTCTTTAATGAATACTACTAGCTTTTTAACAAATGATTTGTTACGTGTGACGATAGAAAAACCATTGTAATTATAGCAACATGAAATGTATTAATAAACTGCGGATATATTTATATATGGATTTTTGATAAGCACATCAATTTATTAAATGCGCAGTCAAATGATGATATTGTGAGATAAATGTTTCTCCTGTTTAGAATTTTATTTGATAATTCAGTTTGCATGAGTTAATTAAGCATGTCGTGATCAGCAAGTATACTGGTTTTCACCTGTCCGCGAAATAAATACGGCGAATCCGACAGTTCGCGTGTATTTGAACGCGCGTGGTCTCGATGTAATTGGTGCCATACGCTCTTCGCGTGAAATCCGACAGATTAAATTGAATTTGATTCCAACCACCGGACAGGCCGATCGGCATCGACGTGCAGAAGGGTTTAATGCGAGTAGTGCTTTGGAAATTGCTCATTCGGAACCTCCTGTGCATATTCTTGTCGTCAAGAATCTATAAAAATGAATTAACGACAAGTATAATTCTCGAAACAAATAGAAACGGATTAATCGAATGGTATGGAATGTCGAATAATTATAGAAAATTTATAACATTTGTCTGATACGAAGAAAATACAATACTGTAATAGATAGAACTCTATTATCAGTAAAAAGCTCGACAAATTAAAAGCCAAGAACAGAATATAAGGCAACTGCCTGATTTATTAAAAATATAATATTTCAATAGTTTAATAAAACGATAAACTGAGCTACATAATCAATCTGGGACACCCTTGCTGAATTAAAAAAAGAGAACGATTATAACGACACTTAAAATGCACAGCAATGGAATACAGAGTGTAAAGATATTATCCAATTAATTAAAAATATAATGTTTGGAATGATAGAATTATTTTAAACTCAATAGAAAGAAAGGCTTTAAGATGTTTAGTTGATTTAAGACGTCCTCGATGGATTATAAAAGTGAACGATGCAAGGAATTTATTTGCGAAAAATTTACTGTTATTTCGAACGTCAAATACTTCTTCATGTTCTTGATGATCATGGTCAAGAAAGGGAGCCTAATTCCGAGCGATCCCCTTGGATTCGGTGGAGAAAAGATATAAGTAGTCGTCACGTTCGTTCCCGTTATTTCCAGGGCCAGTGATTTCACTTCCTCGTCTGTCACCCTTCGAATATAACCATTCTTCACCTGCTCAAAATTAGGATGCTTGTATCTCTTAGATAAACTATCGTAAATCATTTTGTAACACTTTAATGCTTATTTTTAGCGATCTTTGCCATTATTTTTCATAAATTGGGGAGAAGTAACCGTTGTTCTAATTCTATAATATTCAGCTAAGCTTATCTCCTGTTATATTAATATTCGCTAGAAATTATCGTACGTAATTGATCTTGAAATTTACATAAATTAATAAATAATAACAGATACATCTTCTCATAGATAAGTTTACACACTTAAATGATTTTTCTGTTGATATGCTCGGTCATCAAAATATTAATAATCTTAATAATCTTAATTAAATAATAAAAAATTAATAATAAATTATCTTAATAATCTTATCTCCTGTTATATTAATATTCGCTAGAAATTATCGTACATAATTGATCTGGAAATTTACATAAATTAATAAATAGTAACAGATACATCTTCTCATACTTAAATGATTTTTCTGTTAATATGCTCGGTCATCAAAATATTAATAAAACGCTCCTACAAATTGACAGGGCTCCTAAAAAAATAGATTCTTCTTTTTCCTACATTGGTATATAATGCAAAATTAGATAAACAATAAATGACGCGTTCTGCCATCAAAATATTAATAAAACAGTTCTGTGAACGAACTGATTCCTGTAATAAAAATAAATCCTCCCTTTTCTACGTTACTGCAATTTGTTATTAGCTCGAGGAAACTTACGTGCATGCCCCATGCTTCCAAAGGAGACGAGCCGCAGCTGTACAGGATAGACAGCAGTCCATTTTGATACTGATTACGGAACATAGTTCTCTGTTCGCGTTAAAAAACCATGCAATACCGGAGGTTAAAATTCTTTTCACTGCATGGTTATTTTCGAAATGCTGTGAGACGACTTTCGATAAAAAAGGAAGCGAAAACAATTTCTTTGTTTCACCTAACCGAATTTGTTTTTCATTTCTTTTCAGTTAGATTCCCAGAGAACTGACGTGTCCATCGGGTTCGAGCCACGAAGAAACAAATCGTTCGATATTTATTCAACGTACAAACGCACCTTTATTCACTCGCGTATACAATCGTTTACGAAGAAAACGAAATCTGGCCATCATGTCTGGAGTAGCTTGTTCAGACGGCGCCTCTCGTTCTTGGTTAGCAAATCGGGGACAATCAATGTCTTCGGTGGCATCCCAACACTGAAGACACGGTCGATTCTGACGCTATCGATGGCGAACACCTGCATCATCGCGAAATGCATAACTTCGCGATTCAGCTGACGTCTGATCTGCTTCCTGATTCTTTGCACGCGACGACGACAAACGACGTAACTTTTAACAGAACCGAATATTTTTAACTGTCGATTAAATTGTCAAAACCAGCGTAACCATAACATTAAAAATAACCGAGCACTCGGACTGGCGCTGTTGCAACGAAACTTCCGCATTTTTCAAAAAGGCGGAGATCGTTATTGTTTCGGAACTTGTTGCTAATCCGATAAAAAGAAATTAAGAAAACTTTTTCCTTAATTCTGACATTAATCGTAACAGAATAAGTTAGCGAACAACGAAGGCTTTCTTAATCTTCCAATTACGGTGTCGACGTCCATTTTAACTCGGACTATAAGTGTCGTCATTGAACCCTTTGCCTTATGATTTATTTTATGGTTGGAATGATTAGAATTTCTTTGCAGTTCGTAATTTGCTAAAAGGAAAAGAAAATTTGAATGTTCAACAGGTGTGCTTTGACGATAACCAAATAGAAATTAATAAGATGCTTGTCTGACACGATGTTGTAAGGCAAAGGGTTAATTATGCAGTTTCTAGAAATAAATAGCTGTTGTATCAGAATGAAAAAATAATGTGTCTGCATAAAGTATTACGAAAAATATAGTCTAACAAATTGATAAGTATAAATAGTTTTAGAGATAATATATTATAAAATTAAAAAATGATCGTCCGAAGGTTAATAAGATAGAGAATTCTAATTGTCATGGTGAACGTAAATTTTACAGTGATCTTATTAAAAGAATTTTGGACTGTTGACGAATTATTTTCAACTTATTGAAACTGTCAAGAAAGGAAATTTATTTTATTCCAACTTGTTGAAAATGATGAAAATTTTTATTTTGCGTAAAGATCCGCAGTCTACTTATAAACCAATAATACTTGAGCAGAAGAAACTGATTCCAAAGGCATAGAAATATTTTAATTTAACTTGGAAAGTCAAAAATATTAATATTTAATTGTTATTGCGAGCATAAATGTTAAAAACTGAAGCTGTACGAATATAAAAGTTATTAATACCTAAAGATTAGTGGATTGTTACTCTTACGAACCGATACAAATGAAATAGAAAATATTGGTTTAAAAAAGAAAGATTTTCGATAAATGGTCATTTATCTTGGAAGTAAAGTGATTCTTACTAAGGAAAATTTTTAAGTCCCGTGTAACTAGGATGGATCGACACATCGTTTCTGTACAATTCTGGATACAATTTCATGTGTTTTGTGAGATACTTCCTGGGACGTAATGTCTTCTCCGTTTCCGGTTTCGATACAGACTCTTCTGGTCGTTCGCCATTTTCGGTGATGGTACTTTCGGTATCGCTAGTTTCTTCTTTCTCCGGATTTTGAGCATTCATTTTGGCTCTCAACTGCGAAGAGATACGGTCATTGATTCCTAATGAGTAGACTGCGAATTTTTATGGAAAATAAAAATTGTTTGCATAAATTATAAGATACAATAGCCAAACATAAACTTTCTTCTTCCTTCACTGATTTCAATAAACTGAAATTTAATACTATATTAATAATCCTAAATTTTTGTCATTTTTGTCACAAATAAATAAAAATAAATGAAATACAGAGCCGCAAAGACATTGAAAGAATTTAAGAATATTGTTGGATTACTCTCAATTTATGAAACCTTTTATGAAAAAAATATATTTTATTCTTATTTTGGACAGTGCAATGAATATAAAAATAATAAAAGTATATATAAATGTTACTTTTGACATAATAAAACTTACAATAAAAGATTCATTAATAGAATCTAGTTAAAATTCCATTTAATCGTTAGTAACATAAATTAGTATATTAGAATGTGTGATTGCTTAAACATCTGCAAAGAAATATTAACATTAGCGAAACTATAGTAAAATAAGACAATTAACATGAACAAAGAAATAATTATTTCTTTTCTTAACAAATGGCATCTTGTGGCAAATCACTGTACGTAGAATACCAATAAGTATGATACCGAGACGAACAATAATACAAATATAAACAGGTCATTTAAATTTTTATTACTCAGCTTTGCAATTTTATATTCTATGTTGTAATTTATAAACACTGTATATTCAAGAAGTTTTTCTTTTAATTAATAATTGCAGATGTTGTTGCATTATAAAAAAAAATTATTGAATCACGAATGACATTGCTGTCGCTTCTGAAAAATTTGTTGGAAAATCCTTTACAGCTGAACTTTGATTTCAAAAAGCCTATAACAAAATTGCCGGTAAAAAAAGCGTTAATTAATTAGGAGCACGTATCTTACCTCCTTAAATTTTCTTAAACAGTGAAACGTCTAATCGGAAATTTCTATCACGGCATCGAATTCGCACGAACGGATTATTCACGCATGGTGTACGAAGGATTCGGTGACTTCGATGGAAATCGTGACTGAAGTTCGCGGCGGTCGCCGGCAGTCTGCGGACTGGCGAATTTCTCAATCGTGGATTTCACTCGCGAAATCCGACGAAAGTTACCCGATCTGTAACGAAGTGAGCCCCTGTGCCTCGTACGGATATCGATTTGGTTTCCAGGTGAATCAATAGAGATTCGGTTCATTCTTATTCTGATATATGTACGAGCGATTCCGTTTATCCGTGGGAATCGCGTCTGGCCAGCTCCTGCATACCTGACACGTCGTTGAACTCTTATTACACGGGTCGACATCTTTTTTGCCTACCCGAAGACGATTCTCGTGGATTCCGTTACTCAAAACACTAATCTGAAAACTGTTTTCCTCTGTCATTTTCAGTTCTTTTAATCCTTTGCCTTCCGATTAGCTAGTTTTACTTAAACCATGGTTCCTAAGGGAGAATACTCTATGTCGTGAAAATTTGTCTGTAAAATTTGGTTTTAAGCGATTCTCCTGTGCGATCGAAAGGCTTATGACAATTCAAGAAGAACATTTATCTATGTAGTATCGGTTGTCGTTGTCGAATGATGCTGTTAATAAATAAATAATAGTAAATGGAAGGCAGAACAGAATTTCGTAGGATACCAATGTATGTTAACTAGCTGGATATGAGAAACGCAGCTCACTAACGCAAGAATTTACAAAGATTTACTGGATAATACGACCATCAAACGCAACTGGCAAATGATCATCAATTTACGAGCTTGGTTTACTTCGCACGCAACTGCTTGCGAAAGTATTTGAATGTTTACCAGCTTCACCGGAAGAATTTGTGTGAAATTAGCTATGCGGTCTCATCGCGATCGCTATGTATTCAAGTGAAATCCGTTTCTACGGATTCATAGTTTATTACATAATTAAATTGTTTGTCCTTCACCTTGCTTTCGGTTGCCTTCCCTTTCTCAGATTCCCTCCACTTGTTTCCTAGATTTTCTCCTCCCTTATTTTTTCTTTTCCCACTCCCCAGCCTATCCCGAGATCATTTCCTGCTCTTCTCATCCCTAGATCCTCCCTTCGCGACCCTAAAGCCTTATTAGAGAGGAAATGAGGGTGCTCACGCCCGGGATTTCGGTACAGACGAGATTTAAGAGTCGATCAGTTCACTTTATACTGTTTCGTATCAAACGATCTATGATACCGCCATCGATAATCAAAATCAGCGATCCTAGATTTTGTCTATTCGACAGGTTTTTTTTTTAATTTTTGACACGATTCTGAAGTTTCCGCCAATTTTCAAGTACACCGTCCCGAAGGACGTCTTTCAAGCTTGTCATTTGAGCGCATCAAAATTCAGATACGTGCACGGGAACATATACCAGGTAGAAAATACACGTTCATTGTATTGGGTTGTTCGGAAAGTAATTTCGTTTTTTTTTTTTTGTGAAAATGAAGGACAATTTTCATATAATGAATAAATATTTTATTAAATCATATATTGGTCATTCTGGTCCAATACCTTTTGCCATCTTTTTGGTAGTAGCATGATTTCAGGCTCATAAAATTTTTGGTCTTTGCTGGCAAAAAACTGATCGAGGTGGTTTTGACCGGAACAAATAATAATCCGAAGGTGCCAGATCTGGAGAATATGGTGGGTGTAGCATTGTATCCCATTCAAGCTGTAAAAGCTTTTGGCGAGTGACCAAACTTGTATGAGGTCTCGCATTATCTTGGTGGAACACTACACCTTTTCTGTTGATTAATTCTGTCCTTTTCTGTTGAAGTGCATCATTCGATTTGTCCAGCTGATGACAGAGACTTCCGAATTAATTGTTGTGTTATCCGGTAAAAGCTCAAAAAAGAACGATTCCTTTAAAATCCCACCAAACAGACAGCATCACCTTTTTTTTATGGATATTGCCTTTGGAAATGCTTTGAGCCGGTTCATCTTTTTTGCTCCATGATCTCTTGTGTTTGACATTGTTATATGCAACCCATTTTTCGTCCCCGGTAATGATGCGCTTCAAAAATGGATCATTTTCGTGAGGTTTGAGAAGCGAATCACAGACGTCAACGCGACGACACAAATTTCTCTCCGTGACAACATGGGGAAGCCATATATCGAGCTTCGAGGTTAAACGCAGGCCTTTCAAGTGGTCATGAACAGATGAATTTGATAAATTTAACCTCTCCCTTATCTCACGTGTTGTTATTCGTCGGTTTGCATCAACTAATGCCTTTATCGTGTCTTTATCAGCTTCAACCGGCCTTCCAAAACGTGGTGCATCTTCGACATCAAAATTGCCGGATCGAAATTTTGCAAACCAGTTCTGGCACTGGCGTACTGTCAACACATCTTCTCCATACACATCGGTTAATTTCTTTCTGGCTTGAACAGCATTTTTACCTTTTCTATAGTAAAAAAGTAAAATATGACGAAAATGCTGCTTATTGCTCTCCATATTTAAAAGGGCACCAACCAAAAACTACTGCGTAGAATCAATTGGACTTTTTCACACACAAGCCTTGCTATATCAGCTCTCAAAACATGTAATGATTATGCGGCTTAAGTGTGAAGTTGGGTGCAAAAAAAAAAATACAATTAAATCCTCTGTCGGGAAAAAGTGAAATTACTTTCCGAACAACCCAATAGAAGGTCTGGACACCGTCCCAGTCCCTGAAGGCAAGATCGGGACCAAAATGTCCGCTTTCAAGCATGCAGGGAATCCTCTGGTCAAATCGAGACGGCTGAATTAATTTGGTTTAAATTGTAGAGCTATGTAGAGACAATAAAAAGGCTGCGCATAAAGGTATATTTTAATGCAGACGAATTTTGAGAAACCGGTAAAAATTTGAAACTTGATGCTGCGATTTCGTCCTGGCAGATCGTTAAAATCATAAGTACACTGTGTGCTACCTAATTTATACAAAACGTAATTTCTTCGTCGTCGGTCCGAGTAATTGCCCTCTCGTTGATCGTCGTCCTCGAAGCAGCAGGATGCTTGAATTAATGAAGTGTCGAGGAAATCGCGTTGGAAAAACAGGCGAGGGGTTGTACAGTACGTCGAATTGAGTAGGTTTCAGAGTAGAAATGAAATGTCAAGTTTTTACGAATCGTTTAAGCATGTCTCGACAAATTGAAGAAATTTATGTGGATGTTTCGTAGTAGTCGATATAATCTTATTGCTCCTGATTATCATTATACACTGTATTAATGAAATATTCTTTTGGATTGTGAGAATAAATATTTTGTTCCAATTAGGAAGTTCCATAAATTCGACCACGTTAAATACTCTATTGTAAAAATTGTGGAGGGTTTTTGAGGAATATTTGAGAAGAACATGTTCGAAATTACCAGGGAAGATCATGTTAAACGATCAATGTAATTTTAGGCAAATAGATTTTTTGCAAACAAATATTTGTCGTACTTTTGGTGCGTCACGAGGTATTTCAATTTTCCAGATAAAATAAACACAGCTGGCATAAACTGATTATATTAAACAACTCAATTATGGTGGAAAAATTCTTCTTCATTGATCTTTTGTAATTTCATGTTGGAAGGTGAATTCTCAAGCTTCGCGTCCCTGAACTAGGTACTTGTAATTTTACAAATTCCACCAACTCTGCAAAGTTTGAATAACTCCTTTCCACGTTCATTAAGGGTGGAAACTGAAGGTCTTCTCCTCGAAAATATAACAGATTAAAATTTCTCTAAATTCGCTAGAAAATATTTTCCTGACTGAATTCGCCACAAATTTGAAGGTTGAGGTTTCCTCTTTACAATGACTCCCTAAAACTTGACGTACTATCTTTTTTTACGGTTTCCCTGAGCCTCGAATGGATGGCGCACCACCAGCTGCAGAGTCTACTTTACATTACAGCGAAGCCTCTAGGCGACCTTGTGTTCAATTTCTCTTTACAAAACAGTTAAAGCAGATCGGGCATCAAGATTTACAAAACCATTGCGAAGCTATTACACTTACGAACAAGATTTCCTAATGGTTTCAGAAAAGTTTTATACAAAAACCGTTTATAATAATCTAATTTGCACGAGACGGGTTCGATTCGGTTTAACCGCGTTGGAGACATACTTCCATTAAACGTTTGCACATCTAGAAGCTACGGTCACGTATAAAACGTAACACACAAGGTTTTCTTGTATTCGTATCGTGCATGAACAGTATGTACCAGGAGCCAACGATTTTTACCCTCGACGAATTAAAATAATACATTGGATATTGCGGAACAGTTAAAATATTGTAAGCTGTCACGTATAAACTGTGTTCAAAGAATGTTAACCCTTCGCGCTCGAAGCTGTTTCAACTCCAAAACCAAGATACTTCTTCAGACCTAGAATAATTTCATTCTACACGATTTATTTCCACTACACGTATGGAGGTTTTTACTCGTCCTCGCAACAAATCAATTTTTATCTGGTTCTTAACACTACAAAGACTGAAACTTAGTATATACCTATATTGACCAAAAGCAGTCAAAATGACTGCATTGTGAAAGAATAACTAACGTGTAAAGAAATTTATTTAAAATTAATTTTTAATATTTTTTTATATTATTTACATAGTTATATAACAGGTTATTAGTAAATATTAACAATAAAAAAAATTTTTTTCACTTGGAAAAAAAAATAATTTATGCATTATTATTTGTACATTTTATGCAAATAAAAGTGGAAATCTTTTTATGTGTACATCTTCCGCAAACATACTTTTGACATTTTTCACATATATTATTTGTTTCGTTATTGTGGCAAAGTCGTACTTGACAAATTTTGCGTTTGTTTAGAATGGGTTGCATTTGATGATGTTGCAGCTGATCTTTGTGGGTTATGTGGGATAATATGGTTATCTATTATCAACGAGAATGCACTGTTAAGATTATCTGCCATAATGTTCCTTTTTGCGTAGCCTGTTGGCCCTTTCACACCCTTGAAAATACAAGTAGATGGTAACCTTCCAGGAATACCACCTTCGTCAAGTTTTGACCACACAGTACCATCGGCAGCTGTTTCGGTATCCTGAAAGGTGTTTTCAGTTTCTTCATCAGAGTCTGAACTACTTAGCACCCTACACCTTTTCCTGGGCATATTGATGACACTTTCATTTTCATCATTGGTGATCGACTCTGCATCGCTATCTTCAGTTTCAGATGTTTCACTTTGAATATGAACCGTTTCATCTTCAGACGATAGTTCAGAATTTATTGAATCTGATTCTATATCGGAGCATTCTTTACTTATGTTCGTTAGCTTTTCCCATAACTCACTTCTATTCGACATTTCTTTGATGAATTTAGAGCGCAATATGATTTAAAATAAACAACTTGTTAGAACAAGTATCACTGCATAGAGATACGAATAACAAGTACTACTTTAGTTTATTGAGCAACGGGCCCGTTTACACGATGAAGTTTTTGTTGCTAGCGTCACGAAAAAAAGTAGGAGGGATAGGGCAGGGAGGTACACGGAAAGAGACAAAACTGTGATGCTAGCATCAAAATAACTTCCACCTAACCTACGAAATCAAGAAGCACATGTACTTGTATGTTATCATGTAACGGTAATCGAAAAAAATGAAAAATATTATTTCAATACAGAGTCGAACTGGTCATATAAGAAATTTACTCAATTCAATAGTAAGAGTCATTTGATTATTTTGAATTTCCCAAGCAGTCAAAACGACTGCTTTTGGGCAATATAGGTATAACATATATATATATATATACCGGAAATGAAGAAGGAGGGAGGTAACTACAATTATTAATAAACGCATTCATATGTTGTACAAAAAGTCACAAAATTCTAAGAAATCGTATCATTATATACATAATCTTTTTTCTAATTAAAATTAAAAAGCAGTCAAAATGACTTCCTTGGGCAATCTAGTGTTAAATACAAATATAGCGATGCAAAAATTGTTTGGAAATTTTTAATGGTGGTTTCGGATCATCGTTCTAATGCTAAATGGTAATAAATACTTTTATTTCTATAACACTATAAATCCTTTTCCGTACTCGCAGCACAAATAATTCGTTCACATTGTAACAAGAGCTTCAGTCTAAAAGCTGTTCAACTGCGGTCAACATTTTGGCACGACGAAACCGTTGTTTGCATCACGAACGACATGACCGTTTATCTGACCTGTCATCTTCCACATACAGAAAAAATCGTACAAATTAAAATGCTATGCACACGGAACGTAAAACATCAGAAAAAATGTCAAAAAATGACAGAAATTCGCAAACAGTTTTGCAATCGTATTGTAAGACCGTAAAACAAACCGCCACAACGCAGGACCGCCATATTTACAACAGTTGCAACATCAATTCGATCTCGGTCGTTGAAAGAACTAAAACCCGTGCAATAACAGTTCTCAATCTCTGATCGACACCGGAATTCCTCCTGAAACGTAGAAGAGCAACGGCAAACTCGTGTTACAGACATCGCGGAAATTTGAATTTAACGGACTGCAGCGGGTGGGTGGTTGCACATGCGTGGGCCGGTCGATGCAGCGAATAGGGAACGCCGGCCAACGGAACGAGCACGGTTTGGCCTACAATAACCATGCTCGAATTTATTGATATTTTCTGGAGGCCGTAGCGCGGGAAGGGAGAGATAAAGAGGAGGACAGGAAGAGGAGCGGGAGGAGGAAGCGAAGAGGACAGGTCGAGGGACAAGAGGGTGCGCCAGAGCTCTCGGCACGCCCGCATGCCCGTCGCGCGTCCAGCTGATCGGCAGTGCTCACGCTCGATGCATCCGATTGCACCCCCGTCGATCACCCATGCCAAGTGATCGAAGAAGCGTTGTTTCGCCGCTGATTCCGTGATCAATCCCCGGTGTGTCCTCGCGAAACGAGCATCTCGATCGCGATGACACGGTGATAACCCCGAGTGCTAACGTTCTTCGGATAGACGGCTTTGTACGTTCACCCCTCCCATCATCCCCCCAGACGCAATCTTTCGTCGGTTCTTTGTACTTGTTTCGGTCGCGCGTGTACCAGTTAGACCCTGACACGGAACGGCGATGCCGTCTGCGACTTCACCCGATCATCGTCTTCGATCCACCTAATCGTCGGATGTCGTTGAACGTCGTTGGACATCGTCGACCCAGACTGGACCGCAGAACGCGACGAGCTACAATCCGCGATCGGGCCGCATCCAAACCGGACAAAAGGCTCCTCGATAACGACGACAGAACCGTATAATGGCCAACGACACGATACAGAGACAATACAGGTGTGTGATCAGTGTGTTCGATACCTTCCGCCGCGCCGGGACGGTTTTATCGAGACATCGCATCGTCGTCGAGAAGTCGATGATTCCTCGCGAGGCACCTGAAGAATCCGGCTGCTACCATCCGCGCTGTTGACTGCACGATCTACCTGCTCGATAGCGATGCTCTTTGCAATCGTTGAATAGGCTCAATGACTCTTCAGAGGATTTTATTTTTCTTTTTTTCTTTCTCCCTTTTTTTCGTTTTGTAGGGGAAGGGATTGGTTCCGGTGTCGAACGAGTGGATATCTTTGTAGGAATTGCATAATTCGACGTGCTCGGTCCAGTTCGGGGAGATTTATTGATTTCGATTTAGTGTTGTTGCTGGAAGCTCGTTTGTAGGGCGATCGATTGTCTTGTCTGTTGCTTTGACATGTACGCGATTAGATTCCCGATTCTGGCCGCTTTTGAGGGTCACGGCGCCGCTTTTCAGAACGGTGCTTCAGATGCTCGTGTATTGGCATGCACTGCCGGAAAGTGTGCGCGGTCGTGACATAAGGCTTCTCTGTTAACTATTTTATGATACGCAGCGTTATTGTTAGTTGTGCAAATGTACGTGCCTTCTTGAAAAGTGGTACTAATATTTACCTGGTGGTCTTGCTTGTCGTTGTTAAACGTTTGGGATCGGTATCACGATGTTTCCGATTTATTTTGTTAGAATGATTATTTTTTGATATCGTTAATTGCCTCTGAGGCGTACAAAGGGTAATTGCAATGATTTGAAAGGTCTTCCGAATTCGTCTGTTTTGATGAAGATTATAAAAGAGTGTTCAAACTTATTCCTATAAGTTACTGTACGATAGTACTGATAAGGCTTCGTTGAGGCACATCTTTCAGAAATTACATCATTTGCAACAATGTAATCCTTAAGTATAGTGTTCAGTTAAATTTTGTAGGAGTTTTCTCGGGTATATTTAAGTATGTAATTTAAGACTAAATAGTTTGAATGTTTTGAAGAAGTTAAAAATGATATTTGTAATTGTTGTATGACACAGTAGCAAAAGTTAGCAAACTGAAATTTTGTTGGGGTTATAAGAGACTCTGGTGAACCAGTTATGGGTTAATCAAATTTTTATACATTCTTGTGTTGTAAAGTCTTCTGAATTAAAGTGTTATAGTTGCGCAACAACGATTATGATATGAAGGGGATACTCGTATTCTCGTAAGTTACTGAACGATAGTCCTCTTAAGGCTTCATTAAGTAATATCTTCCACTCTCGTTAACCGGTTGACTGCCCTAATGGTCACACAGGTGATCGGCGTGACAAAATTAGCTTAAAAAAGAATTCGATTTCTAAGCAGTAACCTCTAAAGCTTAGTACGACGTACCCGGTAACAGTGCAACATGTGTGCATAAGCAAACACTGTTTGCACTGTTTATAGCTGAAATTTTATTTGACAGCATTTAAAAATGACAATTTGAAAATGAATTACAAATGAATATTCAGATATCGACTTTCTTTATTGTATGTGTAAAAGCTTTATGCACAGAAAAGCCAAATGATTTGTTCACGTAACCGGTGTCGAAAAACATAATGAAGCTGCTGTACAGTTAAATTTTTAAGGATAAGAAGCCGAACTTGGACCGGTGCCATGACTGAACGTAATTTAGGATTCATAGGCAATTAATACTACTCTAATGGCATTGTAATTAATTTCCTTCTCAACGAAGGTATTATTAATGACACTGTCACTAACTTGCGTCGCAAACGAAGTACTTGGGGCACTGTAACTAATTTTCTTCTCACAGAAAGCACCATTAACACTGTAACTAATTTTCTTCACATAGAAATTATTAAGAACATAGCTAATTTTCTTCTCAGAGAGAGTACTACCAACGCTCTGACTAATTTTCTTCTTTCACAAAAGTACCATTAAGAACATAACTGCTGACTTTCTTCTCAAAGAGAGTACTACCATCACTGTAACTAATTTTCTTCTCAGAAAAAGTACCAGCAACACTGCGACTAATTTCCTTCTAGAAGATACATAGCCCAGCCCCGAAGCTGCGACTATTTTATTTTCTCAAGACACGCGGTTCACTCGAGACACCAGATTATGCTACTCCCTGCTGTATCTAACTTGCAAAGAGTTAATAATTGGGAACGGATGTTTCTTGTAGAACAACGTTACCAGTTCCCGGCCACTCAGAAGTGAATCTCTGTTCAGCGTTATCGCTGGGCAAGGATCTAAGCAAATTCACCATGCCAGTCATTTTCAATGAACCGCTCTCCTTCCTCCAACGGGTCGCTGAGTATATGGAGTACTCCAAATTGCTCCAGCTAGCGGCTGAAGAGGAAACCCCCGTCGGAAGGTTACAGGTGAACTTCACCCTTCAATTTATCATACAATACACACTTCAAGCTCGTATACTTCCAAGCTGAAGTTCGCGTAGAATACAATAATAAAACCCCTCAAAAACGTTCTCAAATATATGCTTACAGAAACTGTATACATGTATCTTCTGTGTTTGTTACAATAAACCTTATTGCACGTTTATTGCACACTCATTGCAGTTGAAAATGCATCCAGTGATTCGCTAGATCGATCACACGCGCTACTAATCAAAATAATATTTTTATAAACGAACCAAATGACTTCTGTAAAACTAGAGGAACTAGTTTAGCGTTTGATAAAAAATTTTTTTATAAATTGTATTTCAACAGAATCTTGGAACCAATGGCGAAATTTATAATGAAAATTTAAAAACTGTTTTGCAGGCTCATAGAAATTGCACGGATGTTGATAATTTCACGTGAATTGGCCGATTTAACACTAAACCTTCCACAGAGGTTGAAATGACCTTTTTCAGATTTCCTGTTTCACTATTATTGGAGTTATAAAATTGCCTTCGTAGGAATCGATTCCATAGATTTATTTATTCAATCATATATTGCAATAAAAATCGCAATAAATTATATTTCATCATATTTATGAGACAATATGTGTTAGTCCATTTTAATGCTCGGTAGGTTTAATGTTAATAGACACAAACCATGAAAAGTGGTAAAGATCTTACTTATAGGCTAAAAACCTAGTTTCAAAGTATTTGTGATCAATTATGCGAGTCACCGGGTATACATTTTTGCTAAACAGACAAACGGTTCGTCTGTCGTTTCTAATTTCGAACTGTTGCCTTTGAAAGCGGATTTACACTGTAACGTAGTACTGATTCGTGAAACTGGTAAGGGATTCATTAATTTTGTTAAATGTTCCAGTACATCGCTGCTTTTGCTGTCAGCGCTTTAGCTTCGAATTGGGAGCGACTTGGCAAACCCTTCAATCCCATACTGGGAGAGACGTACGAGCTGGAACGAGAGGACTTTCGGTAACAAGCTTCCGAACCATTGATCCATTAAAATATGCATACAGTTACCACGTTATACTTGATACACGCGTAATTTCGTTTATACGATATTGTCAGACGACTCTATGTACGCCGGAACAAAGTTACTAAAGTTCGACTAAAAATTTAATAGATCGTTCTCGCATTTTACGAGTTCGAGTGGTTGGCACCGTAAACTTTGCAAAAGTGGTCGTGAAAGGGTAATCAAGTTTGAACCGCAACAACTCGATGCCATTAGCTTCGTCGATTCCGTTGAAACAGCTACCGGCGGCTTTCAGAGACAGTTCTGAATACGAGCAACGCGACAATAATTTCACGATCACTGTAGATAGAGCCTGTGAAATGAACAGTGACAATAAGGAACGGTGTTGTTTCTATTCCAGAATAATATGCGAGCAAGTATCGCATCATCCGCCAGTGTCCGCCTTCCATGCTGAGAACAACGACTTCATTTTCCATGGTAGTATACACCCGAAGTTGAAATTCTGGGGCAAATCCATAGAAATCCATCCGAAAGGCGTGGTCACCGTTGAACTTCCTAAGTGAGTCACTTTAATATTGATCACATTATTTTAGGCTACCTTCAGCAATTTTGTATTGGGCTGTTCGGAAAGTAATTTCGTTTTTTTTGTGAAAATGAAAGACAATTTTTGTATAATGAACAAATATTTTATTAAATTATATATTGGTCATTCTAGTTCAATACCTTTTGCCATCTTTCTGGTAGTAGCATGAGTCCACGCTCATAAAATTTTTGGTCCGCCAATTTTCAATTACACCGTCCCGAAGGACATCTTTCAAGCTTATCATTTGAGCGCATCAAAATTCAAATACTTGCACGGGAACATATACCAGGTAGAAAATACACGTTCATTGTATTGGGTTGTTCGGAAAGTAATTTCGTTTTCTTTTTGTAAAAATGAAAGACAATTTTTGTATAATGAACAAATATTTTATTAAATTACATATTGGCCATTCTGGTCCAATACCTTTTGCCATCTTTCTGGTAGAAGCATGATTCCACGCTCATAAAATTTTTGGTCTTTGCTGGCAAAAAACTGATCGAGGTGGTTTTTGACCTCCTCATTTAAAGTGAAGGTTTTACCGTCTAAAAAATTTTGCAGTGACCGGAACAAATAATAATCCGAAGATACCAGATCTGGAGAATATGGTGGGTGTGGCACTGTATCCCATTCAAGCTGTGAAAGCTTTTGCCGAGTGACCACACTTGTATGAGCTCTCGCATTATCTTGGCGAAACACTACACCTTTTCTGTTGATTAATTCTGGCCTTTTCTGTTGAAGTGCATCATTCAGTTTGTCCAGCTGATGATAATAGACTTCCGAATTAATTGTTGTGTTATCCGGTAAAAGCTCAAAAAAAAAAACAATTCCTTACAATCCAACCAAACAGACAGCATCACCTTTTTCTTATGGATATTGGCTTTGGAAATGCTTTGAGCCGGTTCATCTTTTTTGCTTCATGATCTCTTGCGTTTGACATTGTTATATACAACCCATTTTTCGTCCCCAGTAATGATGCGCTTCAAAAATGGATCATTTTCGTGACTTTTGAGAAACGAATTACAGACGTCAACGCGACGACACAAATATCGAGCTTCGAGGTTAAACCCAGGCCTTTCAAGTGGTCATAAACAGTTGACTTGATAAATCTAACCTCTCACCAATCTCACGTGTTGTTATTCGCCGGTTTGCATCAACCAATGCCTTTATCGTGTTTTTATCAGCTTCAACCGGTCTTCCAAAACGTGGTGCATCTTCCACATCAAAATTGCCGGATCGAAATTTTGCAAACCAGTTCTAGCACTGGCGTACTGTCAACACATCTTCTCCAAAGACATCGGTTAATTTCTTTCTGGCTTGAACAGCATTTTTATCTTTTCCATAGTAAAAAAGTAAAATGTGACGAAAATGCTGCTTATTGCGCTCCATATTTAACATTTTGACTGCCGAACTAACAGCCACAAAATTTCTAAAAAATCGAAATGAGATATTGGCTGAAATAAAAATTGAAAAAATAAAATGTATGCCGTAAAGTGCTCGCCCTACCTTCTTGCACTTTCTGTATAATCGTCAACTTTGGTACAAATGAATATATTAGCGTAAAAATGTATTTAGAAACCGTAAAAATAATTCCGTCACCCATATATGGGTGACATGGCAGTCAAAGTGTTAAAAGAGCCCCAACCAAAAACTACTGCGTAGAATCAATTGGACCTTTTCACACACAAGCCTTGGTATATCAGCTCTCAAAACGCATCATGATTATGCGGCTTAAGTGTGAAGTTGGGTGCAAAAAAATACAATTAAATCCTTTGTCGGGAAAAAACGAAATTACTTTCCGAACAACTCAATACATGAAAGACAACCTGACACTCAAGGGTACAGAGAAGGGAGCAGCGAAGCTATCAAACTTCATCTTGTTTCTTCTTAACCCTGAAGCGGTGTTTACTCAGGTTAACAAGCATACAAGGTGTCCGAAAAGGGTAGATTTCTGGGGTTGTTCGAAGAAACCTTTTCCTTAGCGATAATGTCATGTGCGGCTTCGAGTTAACAATTAAAAAAATACACGGACTAATCGAAGCACGGCTACCGATCTTCCTGGGCTCGGTGTTACTATTGGTCGAGTCGAAATACTATCGCTGTAGTTGTGTTCTGATTGGTCTGTCGGTTTTGTGAATTATTTGAAAACGATGCATTACATCGCGAATTGGCAAAAGCGAAAGTGTTTTAGATTAACCTTAGGAAGCACCCTTTTGAAGGAACTCGAATATTTCCAGACACCCTGTATACAGAGCTGAGTAAGAAAGTATTTAAAATGGTAGATAGTTATTTAACATTATACGCGCATTTTTAAAAATAAAATAATTATTCTTTAGAAAAAGCTTCTAAAATAATATTTTATTTAACACTTTGATTGTCATGTCACCCACATGTGGGTGACAGAATTATTTGTCCATGTTTAAAAGTAAATTTTTACGTTAATATATTCGTTGCATTCAATTTAGTTGATACCTGGATAATACAAGAAGGTTAAAAGTAAACCATTTGTCATACATTTTAAATTTTAAATTATTGCTTCGTTAAATAAATTACTTTCATTTTGTGGAATTTTTTAGGCCGTTAGGTCGGCAGTTAAAGTGTTAAAGAATTCTCAAAATAGTAAAAATACGATTGGAAATACTATATTTCTTCTCTTGTAACGATTAAATATTAATGTACGAAAATGTGGAACGCAAATTTTTCATTTGACATTTCGTTTTCGAGACATTTGCAATATCATGGTTTCTTCCATTTGGATATTGCCTATATCCTCGCTCTATTTTGATCGTCAAGAAATATTTTAACGTAAAGGTCGTCTATTTTATTTTACGTTCAACGTCATCAAAATAAAAAATTGTATTTATGGAAATTCTGCTGTTTATTTGAATAGCGCTTAAAATATGTTTTCTTCAAAATTTTACCCAGTTCTGAAGGAAATTGGTACAGTCCGATTTCCTTTTAATCCAGCTGGCACACTAATTGATTCATAAGCTCTCCAAATATTAACCTAGCTTCCGATATTAAAGTTCGTGGTGTAGTGGAGCACGTTATGTAAATGTCAAATCATAATTTAATTTCTGAAAATTCAGAATCTCGGTATTCGAGACGGTGTTAGCCCCGAGCACTCCGATGGCGCCTCTGCGGCGACACTGAAAATTGTCAACTTTTACATCACTGAGCTTGCATTTAAAAAATCTGTAAAAACGAAAATGTCGCGCGTACGAATAATAATACTAAACTCGATGTCTCGATCTCGGAATTAAAATTGCTTGCAAAGGGTTGAGAACGCAGCTTGAATATATTTGATTGCTCGGGAAAATGCAAGAGTCCGTTCTTGAGGGCTTCTAGGCTAGAACAGTAGAATCAATAGTTCTTGAATCGATGCGAATCGTGCACGCAGATGGAAGGAAGCGTACACTTGGCAAAACATCAACTGCATACTGCACAATGTGTTGGTGGGCCAACTGTGGATGGAGCAGCTCGGTTTCCTCGAAATCAAGCAAAGCGGCGGAGCAAACCTGAGGGCGACTCTCTCTTTCAAGAGCAGCGGTTGCAACGGGAAGGACCGTCACCGCGTCGAAGGCTTCATAACGGATCAAGAGTAAGCTGGTAACAGTTTATCATGAATTCAATCTGCGATCGTAGAAACGGTCCTTGTGCTCCGACGACAGAAAACTGACCACGCGACGTTCATTAGCTACGACTGATATAAAATCGGAACGTAACAGTAAAACGTGTGTTACAGTCTTATCGGTGGCCATAGATCGTCTAAAGAGCGATAGGTAGAAGGATTGCACATGCATATGCTTAGATTTCAAGGCTGCACTCTATTTTTCACCGCAGTTGTTACTCGCGAGAAAACATTCAACCTCCATTTTGTTTTTCTCCCCGCTCCCAAGGATCCAGGAAAAAATCCGAGCAGTTGATTTACGATGCAACGATTTATAACAAGAAAGTTCGATGTGTTGAACGATAACGAGCTGGGTTTAACGATAAGTCTTTTGTACAGTAAGAAGAAGCTGCTGTTCCTTTTTGGAAAATGGACAGAGAAAATGAAGATGTGCGACCCAGCGCTCTACGAGGAAGCTTTGGAGAGGATTAGACGAGAAGCAAAAAGTCCTCAGAACAGTCCTGGCCACAAGAAGGTTCTGGCGAAACTGCACAGCCTCAAGGTTGGAGCTTTCAAACCCTCCCATCAGGTAATTAAAACGTTCCACGTTCAATACTAAGTTTACAGAGCACTGAAAATGACTATTTGTTTTAATCTTGCGACTTACTCGAGATTGTAAACCTCGGATTCTACTATTTGCGAATGTTTCGCGTCTCCCGCGGGCTTATTGCCTGCCAAATAAATTTGGCAATCGGTAACCAAGCTTCCTTCGCGACCTGTAGGGGTTTCTTATTTTTGGAAGTTGTCGAAGTATTCCGCTTTCATGTTGAAGAAATGCAGAGATTGGTGTTCGTCGAACGTGGTATTTTACCAATCAGGTTCCTTCGCAACCTGCAGGCGTTTCTTATTTCTGGAAGTCGTCGAAGTCTTCCACTTTCATGCTGAAGAAATGCAGAGATTGGTATTCGTCGAACGTGGCATTTTACCAATCAGCGCATTCTTAACAAGCGTTTCGTACACACCCTTTTGTTACACCCTGAGCATACCTTGCTTAGTAGGTTACCTGCATGATCGTGGAGTCTCCGTGGCCTTCAACTTTGCGGGGACTCCTTCGGATCAACCCTCGGTCGATCCTTCGGAAATTCCTGGTTCACAACACGTTAAGGTTATCGAGGAAGATGAAAACGAAAATTGGACGCCAAGTGAAATTAAAATGAAATTTGGAAAATGCTTGAATCACGAAAATATCCCTTGCTGTAAATCTTGTCGACGACCATGCATTTTGCAACCCTCCTATTTTGCATTACTCTAAAATAGCCATTTTTAAATGATATAAACTAATCGTCATGAATTTGTTCGACAATTACTCTTGAGTATATGTCTACAATTTTAATGACTATTAATGAAGAATACTAGAATGCGCTATTTTGGCGCATCCCGTGAACTTAGAGTTAACGTTCCATGTAAACCTATTTCAACTTTTCGGACAAGTTGGAAATCGATAAACATCACTTTTGTCTCGTTTTCTAATGACCGAGCAAAGTACTGTTAAATGCACTCTCCCTGACCGTTCGAATGATCGGATGTGTACCAAAAATAGGTCTGTAGTTGAAACATTTCCCAATGGATTTTTCATGCCGATGTTAACATTGGCGATGTGTGGGTTCCTTTGAACAATATTTCCGATAAAGGTTAGCCTTCAACTCTTGAAGAATCAGAGTCCAATCCTTTCGCGCCCATGAAAGACTAGTATTCACAGAAATATAATTTTCGTTTGAAAACCGTGTTTGAAATGTGAGCTCGAACGAGATCGGTATTATGAGTCACAGTTTTATAACTCATTATAACACGGTTCCTAAAGAAAGCTTTCCTCTCTGAATGCACGGTGCTACGTTTGAAAGAAAGTGCACGGAACATTATGAACTTTGAAATAAATGCGGAGCGTGTTTAACTTGAATCTGTGTACTTTTATGCGTCGACTATTTTTAGCCGCAGTTTGCATTCATTAAACTACCACATGTTCGTCTGCTTACATTAAGTTATCAACAAATTCAAAATCTTAGCGAATAATGTTCTCTGTGGTAGACATTTTAGCTTTCATATATGGGGTTTCCGCCGGGGTTGAGGTTTCCGCTTTAACCCTAAACCAACCATAGCGAGTCGAACGAACCTCGTTAGATTATTTATTTTACGATTATTGAAGATATGAAATAGCCTTCAAAGGAATCAATTCAATGGGTCGCTTCGTTCAATTATGCATTGTAATAAAAATCTTGTCATTTTTATAAAACAATATATATTAGCCATCTTTTGAATGCTCGGTAAGTTTATTGTTAATCTTGAAAGATTGAATACATTTTGCAATTGTTAAACTGTAGATTTAGAAATATCTGTGGCTCGCGTTAACGTAGAAAAATCAATGAAATATAGAACTGCGCAAGAATTTATTAGAAAGTTTTTTAAAATGACTATATTTTAAGATTACGACTATGGGAAGATCAGGCAAGCCATTTTTTTCAATGAAACTGTACTAGTTGAAATTCTTTTTTATGCAAAATCTCCTCCTTCATCCGTTTACATTTCTGTCTTCAATTTTAGTTATTTTCAATATACATATATAATTTATAATACTATTACTTCTAGCTTTTGCATAGTTTGTTTATCTGAGCATGGTTTTCAATGAATTATCCAGTGTTCGTTGTCTTTTCTTAACTGTATGATGGGTTTTGTTTAATTCGAGGATGCGATCGACGATCCATCGGCAAGTATAGACGGGGAAGAGATCTCAACGATCGATGATATTCCTGGATCCACCACCCTTTGGGAAGCTACTCCAAGGTTGCCCAATAGTTCAGAGGTAAATCACAAAATTACAAAGTTTATTTGATTAGAATACTCGACCGGAACAGTTAAACGCGAGAGTGAAGAAATAATTTCTCTTGGAACTACAAGAAATTATCTATTGGGTTGTTCGGAAAGTAATTCCTTTTTTTCCCGACAGAGAATTTAATTGTATTTTTTTGCACCCAACTTCACACTTAAGCCGCATAATCATGATGCGTTTTGAGAGCTGATATAACAAGGCTTGTGTGTGAAAAGGTCCAATTGATTCTATGCAGTAGTTTTTGGTTGGTGTCCTTTTAACACTTTGACTGCCATGTCACCCATATATGGGTGACGGAATTATTTGTACGGTTTCTAAATAAATTTTTACGTTAATATATTCATTTGTACCGAAGTTGACGATTATACAGAAAGTGCTAGAAGGTAGGGCGAGCACTTTACGGCATACATTTTATTTTTTCAATTTTTATTTCAGCCAATATCTCATTTCGATTTTTTAGAAATTTTGTGGCTGCTAGTTCGGCAGTCAAAGTGTTAAATATGGAGAGCAATAAGCAGCATTTTCGTCATATTTTACTCTTTTACCATAGAAAAGGTAAAAATGCTGTTTAAGCCAGAAAGAAATTAACCGATGTGTATGGAGAAGATGTGTTGACAGTACGCCAGTGCCAGAACTGGTTTGCAAAATTTCGATCCGGCAATTTTGATGTCGAAGATGCACCACGTTTTGGAAGGCCGGTTGAAGCTGATAAAGACACGATAAAGGTATTAGTTGATGCAAACCGGTGAATAACAACACGTGAGATAAGGGAGAGGTTAAATTTATCAAATTCAACTGTTCATGACCACTTGAAAGGCCTGGGTTTAACCTCGAAGGTCGATATATGGGTTCCCCATGTTCTCACGGAGAGAAAGTGTCGTCGCGTTGACGTCTGTGATTCGCTTCTCAAACATCACGAAAATGATCCATTTTTAAAGCTCATTATTACTGGGGACGAAAAATGGGTTGTATATAACAATGTCAGACGCAAGAGATCATGGAGCAAAAAAGATGAATCGGCTCAAACCATTTCCAAAGCCAATATCCATCAAAAAAAGGTGGTGCTGTCTATTTGGTGGGATTTTAAAGCAATCGTTTTTTTGAGCTTTTACCGGATAACACAACAATTAATTCGGAAGTCTACTATCATTAGCTGGACAAACTGAATGATGCACTTCAACAGAAAAGGCCAGAATTAATCAATATAAAAGGTGTAGTGTTCCACCAAGATAATGCGAGAGCTCATACAAGTTTGGTCACTCGCCAAAAGCTTTTACAGCTTGAATGGGATACAATGCCACACCCACCATATTCTCCAGATCTGGCATCTTCGGATTATTATTTGTTCCGGACACTGCAAAATTTTTTAGACGGTAAAACTTTCACTTCAAATGAGAAGGTCACAAGCCACGTCGATCAGTTTTTTGCCAGCAAAGACCAAAAATTTCATGACCGTGGAATCATGTTACTACCAGAAAGATGGCAAAAGGTATTGGACCAGAATGGCCAATATAAAATTTAATGAAATATTTGTTCATTATACGAAAATTGTCTTTCATTTTCACAAAAAAAAATGAAATTACTTTCCGAACAACCCAATACAATGAACGTGTATTTTCTACAAGGTATATGTTCCCGTGCAATTATTTGAATTTTGATGCGCTCAAATGGTAAGCTTGAAAGATGTCCTTCGGGACGGTGTACTTGAAAATTGGCGGACCAAAAATTTTATGAGCGTGGACTCATGCTACTACCAGAAAGCTGGCAAAAGTTATTGGACCAGAATGGCCAATATATAATTTAATGAAATATTTGTTCATTATACGAAAATTGTCTTTCATTTTCACAAAAAGAAACGAAATTACTTTCCGAACAACCCAATACAATAGATTCTCTTCGGACTATCAGGAAACTGATAAAGTTTTTGCAAAATCAGTATAACGCCGAAAGCTACGTCCACACTGCAGTATCATCGAGCAACATTTTGCCGTGATTATTTCTTGCGTCATCTTGTGCTTCGTTTATCACTTTGACTGCCAAACTATCTGCCAAAAAATGTCTAAAAAATCGAAATGAGATATTGACTGAAATAAAAATGGAAAAAATAAAATGTATGCCGTAAAGTGCTCGCCCTACCTTCTTGCACTTTCTGTATAACCATTAACTTTGATACAAATGAATATATTAACGTAAAAATTTAATTAGAAACCGTACAAATAATTCCGTCACCCACATATGGGTGACATGGCAGTCAAAGTGTTAGTCGTTAAAAGAAAACAAAAAAGCAATCAAGGAGAATAAAAAACGCAGTTCGGTATGGACGTACCCTAAGGTTTTACAGAATCAGGAATGCTTAAATCACGGTTCTCGCATGTGTTGTTACCAAAGTATATGTCGCAATAAGCGTTGATTGATACGAAAATTGAAATGCACGTACGGACGGACGGTTTGAATTTACCGTATTGATTTTTAGTATTACCAGTTCACAACGTTCGCAATGTCGTTGAACGAATTGCTACCGGAAATGGAAAAAGTGATATGCCCGACGGACTCCAGATTGAGGCCGGATATCAGGAAATTGGAAAATGGAGATCAGGTTGGCGCCGCGGCAGAGAAAACTCGCCTCGAGGAGAAGCAACGCGACATGCGTAAAAATCGAAAGCACAAGAAAGATCAGCAGTACGCACCCAGGTATGCAATTCAAAAGTGTATTATCGATTATCGTAAATCAGGATTAACTTAAACTTTGAAACCCACTTACGCATTTAACACTAAACCTATCGCAGGTGTTAAACGAACCTTCTCAGACCTTTCATTTTACAATTATCAAAGTTATAAAATTACCTTCGTGGGAATCGATTCGGTAAATTTGTCTATTCGATCGTATATCCTAATAAAAAGTCGCATGAAATCTTAATGAATCGAATGTTCTCGTTTTTAAGATTTGCCTCGTAATTTTCAGTGTTAACAAATCTTGAACTGCGCATTTCGTGGATCTCTAATCGTAACGAGATTCAGTCGTACTTTCTGTGAATTATTCAAGAAAATCGATACATTATTCACCACCTGTACTCTCAATTTTTGTAAATGTATGCGCATGTTCTCTTGATATTCGCACTGCTTAAAGTTCCACTCGTTTTCCTTCAGTAGAAAAGCTCAAAAGCAGACGCATCGAAAATTTTCAATTTACATCAAACAGAATAACACGCTTCCCTTTTTGTAATCCGTATATTATACGATTCGTTGCTCGTGCCGCAGGTGGTTCCGGTACGACATCAACCCTTATACGGGTCAAGAGGACTGGCTGTACCAGGGTGGTTACTGGAACCGAAATTACACTAACATCGAGGACATATTTTAACAATCACGGAGATTCTCCTCGAGTGTTGACGAATACTGAGAATTGGAATGAAGTGTAACGCATGGTGAGAAGTGTCCGTACAGAATTATCGGTACACCGTGTAGAATCTAAAATCATTAATGTTTTGTTTGTCTTCTGCATCGTTCACCAATTCGAGGAGAACCGAGGTCTTGTGTAACTTTCATTATACCACCGTGTAGACTTACCGAGCAAACTTGAGGCTCGTGTGGAAAACCGATGGGAACTCTGAGAACCGCGGTGCACGAGTGATCTTCAACTATCAACCAGTCAATTATATTGCATTAAGAGCCAGAATTATTGTTTGACTTGCAATGCGGCCTCTAAAATAGCATGGGACTGCGCGATCACCTGTTCTTCTCTTTTCTACTTGCGCGTGCGTGCCGGGGCCCTCAAGTAAGCTCGATAAAGTCGCGTACATGGGGCTCTCGAAGACGAGGCCTCCGCGAGGTGCACAACTTTCGAATACGTCTTTCTGTTCAGAGTACAATTGCGGTTTCAATTGTACCGGTGACCGGCACGGGAAACATGTGAGATTTGAGGATAAGTAGGTGCTTCCTTTGCATGGAGCAAAAGTTTTGTATAATGCCCAGCCGCGTGCAATGCATTTCTTTTTAGCACGGCTGACTCGCGCCATTCGGAAACCAAACTCGATGGAAGGAATCTCATAGAATTCTCGAGCTGCTTAAAGACATCACTCAAATGGCTCGTGCGAGCGACACTCTACGGGGTGCAAGCCGTCCCAGGGATGTGCGAATTCTCGTATTTGCGAGATGCCCGAGCCTCGGGTCGAGCCGAGGAAGCTTGGGCGAGATCGAACGAGCTCTCGAAAATATGCGACAAACCGAAACACGAAACTATTTCGTATGTGTCCCTTAAAAAATTAACACTCGACCGCTACTTTAAAGCAGAACTACCTAAAACTTGAAGAATCGATAAGAATTTGTTTTAACCCTTTGCACTCCAAGCAATTTTAATTTCTAACTGGAGACATTTCTTTGTCCTACAATAACTCCATTGCACGTGGTTCGTTTCCTTTCGTGAATATTAAATTTGTTAATTTTAATCGTACGTGCAACACTCCAATTTTTACTAGCTTCTTAAATACAAACATTGTAATGTAAACATTGTTTTGAATAATACTCTGTCAATTTTTAATGTCCCCTCAGAGGAGCCGTCGGAGTGTTAAGGGTTAAAGAAATTAGAAAGGTTTAAAGATTCCAACTGATCAGAATTGCGAGACTGTTATATGTCAGATAACGAAAATAATTTAATGAATAATTTTATTAAGTCATTGGAAGTAATTTTCTCCTTTGCGAAAATGTTCTATACGGTCTCGTTAAGGAGTTATCAACGGAAAACGCACCAATCAGAGCGCAACTGCGGACAAACGGCAACGCCTTGCAACGCTATTCTTGACTGAAACTGCGCCCTGATTGGTCCGTGTTTTTCATTGATAACTTCGCAACAGAGGTCGGGAGAACGTTTTCGCAAAGGAGAAAGTTACTTGAAATGATCTGAAGAATCATAATTTTCGAGGAGGTATAACAATCGCATTGTATAGTGAAACCGTTTCGAGATCTCGATGGCCTCGCCTGTAGTTGGATAGTTTAAAGTCCCAACGAGTTTCATATTTTCGATTCTGATATTTTTCGTCTCGATCCGACATCGAAAAGCTGAGAACCCGCACATCCCTGGTTCTACGCAATTTATTATAGTATACTACGTGTACCTAGACATAAATTAATATGTATTAGGTATAAAGTCAATTGGACATAAAGAGGCTACCGCGGTCCTGTCGCCGCCATGGTCTTCAGACGTTGATGGGAGCACGTAGGTGTACGCTTCTTGCAAGAGCGATGTTTGCCTTCTAGTCAAAGTATAGCCTTCGGCGGTCGATCATGTTTGATCCGATCCCAATGTGGAATTGCGTAGATCGAAGTCCAAACACTCAAAATTCTAACTTCCTTTCTGCATCGATCTTGCAGAGACTAAACAAGATGGAGTTTGCTAATCAGCATGATTTGAACACGTGTTTGACCCCTGTACACTGGTGCATTTATAGCAGGTCATTCCAGAAGCCTCGAACGATATTCTCACATTTGTCAGTCTACCGTTCAATTTCATTTTTAAACAATTTTCGAGAACTTTTCTATAGAAAACTCTCGATTGGAGATATTTTGATATTTCAGTAGAAAGGAATAACTTGAAACAATTTTTTCTGTTTGTAACTTCAATTTTGTTTTGAATTTTTCTCTAACTTTTTCTTTAATATTAAATGTACCAGACGATAAACATATAAAAGCGAGACGCTCTATATGTAGAAGTAACAAGATTGAAGTTAATTAAAGTCTGTGTTTGGTTTTTCTTATTGTATGTGCTTAAATGACGAAGTCAATCGAAAGAGTTTTTATTTTGATAATTATTGATTTCAATAATTCGACCGTGGTAAATCTATTGTTTCAAACAACTATTATTCGTTTCCGTCATAAATGCATACAATTCACTGTTTAATTATAAAACTATCTTGGGAACAAAATGCAGACAATTGGGATGACCTAACGTTTTGTGAACTGAACTGAATTAAAGTCGGTTATCCAACCTGAAAAGGAATGTCACGCTTACCTGGATAAACTGAAAACGCTAAATTTTATTAAATTCCTTTATACGTCTCCATGATGAGACACAAAAGCATGGAATATTGAAAATTGAAAGAAGCAGTTTTGGTTCAGTGAGAATAAAAGACATCGGATCCCGAAACCCTCGACTGACGTATACCTTTTCTGAACAAAAGAAACGAAAGTACAAAAGTTTAACGGAGGAATTAGTCCATTTCGTTTGCACGATTGCGTTCTTGATCCGCAAGGAAATTTTTAAGTTTCAAATGCTGAATGAATTCGCGAAGAGCATGATCAGTCTGTACGAGCCACCGCCTAAGCATCGACTTAGCTCCTCTGAGATTAACACTACACCTACCGAACATTGTCTTTCAAAACTTACGAGACGCAATTTATTAGACTTTTATGCGATTTTTCTTACAACATACGTTTGAACAAACAAACCTACCTAATCGAATCCCACGGATGCAATTTTGTAACTTCAATAATTCCAGAATGAACATTCTGGAAAAGGTGAACCGATCCTCTGTGGTGGGTTTAGTGTTAAAACTCAATGGTTTCTTCATTTCTTCCACCGAGTGTCATCGCATCTCTCCCACATCGGTGCGACATCAAAGGGAATTATACTTGAATTCTTCAAGGTGATCATCCTGCGCTAGAGACATCATACACTCCCATCTCAGTCGGGCGGACTGAACAAGTTTACGCCTCTTAGGTAATTTCGTATGCAGGTCGTACGTGCGTAGTCTTTTCTAGATAATTAATCAGGCTCGCCAAGCTTGTTCATCGAGCATTGACGAGCGTTTTAGCGAAAATTTGAGAAACAACCAAGCAGAATGCGACGAAGCTTCATACTTTCACAATGTGCGAGGCTGTTATGGCCAGGAGCTGGACGGTTGGCGTCCGAGACCACACGCAATATACTCGTATACCAACTAGAATGTATTCCAAACATTTATCGTTGCAAAGGACGACAAATAGGAGCCAAGCAAACGTTTCGTTCTTCCTTCGATAATTTTAATACCGCGACACTAATACATGGATCTCTACAAACTCTGTGTGCATTGCTTCGAACTCGACGCATTGCGATTTTCATCGCAAACGCATAAATTGTGCATCCTAATAGTCGCTGCACTGCGAGATTCTCTGCGTTTCAGTGAATTCGGAAGATTTCGTCAAACCAAGATCAAATTCGTTTCCACAGTTCTCGGCAGAGCAATTATTGCGACGAAGAAAGATTCCAACTCCATATGTCTAGAAGATAAGTGGATCTACTGTATCGACGAAAACGATGAACCACGTCTAGATCATTTGTTTGGCATTAAGCCTACCAGGCAGTCATTTTGGCTGGTGTATATTGGTTTATAAAAATGCAGTGATGTAATTTACTTGGGTTATTTGCGACTTTTATTAGAAGGTATAATTGAACAAAGAGATCTATTGAGTCGATTCTTGCTGAGACAATTTTGTGACTTCAATAATTGTAAAACAAGAACTCTGAAAAGAGTCATTTGACCCGCTAGGGTAGGTTTATCGTTGATCTATGTTTCAAAGTTTTAAAGTTTGCTCACAAAGTTATTGAACTAAGATCTAGAAAAAAGACAGAAAAGGTGCACGAATGCCACAATTTCGATTTTAATAATTGTAAAACAACAATTCTGGAATGGGTCATTTCACCTGCTGT
>CM052092.1:16850062-16864672 GCA_028453745.1 Agapostemon virescens
ATCATTATATTGATTTATTTATAATTATGGACATGTATGAATTTTTACTGAGTGAAACATTTTAATTGACTCTTTTATAAAATTGTATTTTTCACACTGTTGAAATAACATCCTTCTGCAAGAAGTTCTTAATTACAAAATTTAATTTCCTTGGGACAATCAATTCCTTGAACTTGGGCTTCCGTGCCGAGAGTCGTTTATGTTTATAAGCAGAGAGGCATGGCGATTATAGCCCATGACTGTTGGGCACGGGGAATGTCAGTCGCTCATGAGAGTCGGTTTAATAAAGATATACCTTCCTTAGTGAAGTAATAAAATATTTCTATTAAATGGAATCAAGAGTGAATAATAATATTAACAACATATATAATAATATAATCCCATAACCAAAATACATATAATTATAATTATAACTAGCCAACCAGTTTATTATTTTTGTATTCTGCATAAAAGAAGTGCCAGAGATAATCAAATTTTTAACAGTGCGAATGAAATCATTATTTTGATTTATTTATAATTTGTGAACATATTCGGATTTTTATTGAGTGAATTATCTTATTTCACTCATTGAGTGAAATATACTATAGACATATATTTTTATTTTAATGAGTGAAGTGTCTTATCTGACTGCCTTATAAAATTGTATTTTTCATACTACGTTTGTCAAAATTTAAGTATACAAATCAAATTAATTTAAGTTAGATCTAGGAAAAAAATAATTCTTCATGATGCGAATCGTTTAGCGAATTTCGTATTATTTCTTTTTGAAGTGTTCATGAAATATTTATGAAATCAATTACATTTTGTGTTTTGGAAATAGTGTAGGCAAGAAGTTATTTTACGAAAAATGTTAATCAAACTTTAATTGCAAAGTTGGGTTTCGTTTAACGGCTTCGTGTGTATACGAATAAAATTAGTCCTGATTGGCATTCATTTTTATGAAGAAAATACCTGTATCTGTTACACAAAATTATTATTTATATTCCGAAAATTGTTTAATGCCTACAAGGAAAAACGCCTGTCTTTTTAAATTGACAAACCCTTTTCCTACCGAATATTATTCATTTATTCAGTTATTCATTTACGACAAAAAGGAGTAGAACAAATGCAAATCAGTAGAACCATTTCAAAAACACTATTGTGATATTTACAACTCATAAAAATTACTAAACGAAGAAATAAACACGTAATTTTTGCAATAACGAGATAACTAAATTCCCAGTGAACCGATGAATATCTGTTTCCATTACACAAAAATGTCTGCCACTGTATCTTGCAAGAAAATGTTCTTTGCCGGTTCTCTAATGCCAAAATCTTTGTTAATGATTCCCCATTTAATATAATACTTACTAACAATTCCCACAACTCCGTCTATTTCAGATTAAATTAAATTTCAAGTCGAGCGAAAGTTTGACGTGGCGCCAAAAATTCAAACGACTGCCACCGCTCATGTTAGTTCCCGCGCGAACACGCGGTGGCGTTCCGCGCAGATAGTTTTCAATATGGCCGCCGTGCCGTTCCTCAGAAGCGATTCGGAAGGAATCGATCTCAGTTCGGTTGGCAGTGAACACGTCACAGAATCTGTTTCGAACCGTTCCCGTGGGAAAACGCGTGCACGTTGTGGTTTCGCTAATTAATCGCGAGTGGTGAACTGTGGGTGAGCGAAACGGAGCACAGGCGTAAGCGCATCGATTCGTCGAAATGAGTACCGTACCAACAGGTGAGTCCACGAACGTTACTATTCCCGTTTGTGTTTTCTTCGTTCGCCGCTGTAACAATGCGTTCTCCATACTTTCCAACGTGACATATTTCGCACGTCAAACGATACTCATCGACGCCGAACGTTAGAGGAAAAAAAATATTCAACAAACTGTCGCAACCGTGCACGAACCGAGTGCGATCTAACCTATGATTTTTCTGCGGTTACTCTTGTCTCCAACGGTTTACGGAATCGACTCACTTTTACGCACTTATCGCGTGGAACGAGTTGCGATCGATTGTAAGCGATAATCGTTTCCTCGTCATCAACAATTTCGTAAGTCACCGTAACTTGAAGTTGAGCTTGATACGAAATAAATACTTCTTGTTTTTTGGTCGTTTTAAGACCGTTCTTTTTCGAAACGTGAGCTGGCCCGTTTGTCAGCGTTTAGTGACCACGACGAGTTTTAATCGTCGTTGTAATCTATTCAAATTGCAACAGTAACCGCATCCGCGTAGTATGCTGACATGATATACCCCGTCCCACGGACACCGTTAATTGCGTTACCGTGAATGCGATTTAACTGTTCGACTCAGGTGCAGTATCTTTAATGGGACAATTTATTTTCAGCGCATCGTTCGTTTACTAATTCATTCGTTCGTTATAGTTGTACACCGTCGGGCTACTGTTCGGTGCCATTGAAAAACGGAAGGAATTAATGCGTTCGTACGGGTGAACCACCTTCGCTTAAGATCTCGCGATTGCACGAAGGTATTACGCGAGACTCGGTGGAGGATGCGTGGCAGTGTGTTGCGAAAATAAAACGTGTTTTTTGGTTATGTACGACAAACCACGAAAGGTATTCGAACGGCCTTTACGTTAGATTGACATTTTTCAACGCTTTGTTTTCGGGAGGCATTCTAATATTTTTTATTTGCGATTATTGGGATTGCAATGATGCATCCGCGAGAAATGTGACGATAGGTTTATTTCTTTTATTTATATATAGGATTTAAAAAATGCTAAACGTTTGAATTCAACCGTTCTCGTTATTTCTCTAAGGTAATTTAAAATGTCGCTTTTAGTGCTGCATAAACGTGGAGTTATAATTTTGCCAGATGACTAGACATTTTTAAAAACAATTTTAAGCATTGGTATGCTAAATTATATGTATTTTGGAATTTTAATAAATTGAAATTGGTGGGAATTGAATATGAAAAATATTAAAAAGGCACTTTATAAAATTTTGCTATTTCATAATGCAATTTTCAAGTATGCAACTTTTAGATCTACATTGTTTGCACATATGTTGACAATTTTATTGAAATGCGTTGCTGCAGGGAAAACCGATGCGCATTGAATTTTTCGATGAAATTTTTCCCTCGCGGAAAAATGCTATTTGTTTATATTATATATAACATACGGTATATACTATAATAATACAATACAATAATATCACATATATCATATACAATAGGCAGCCACCGTAATTAACTTACCATTGTCAATCGTCGCATCAGTTAAACCACGATCGTTCAAACAATTATATTAAAATTATTCTCTTGAACACACTGGATTGATTAATTCTCTCGAAACTAATTTCTCGACGTTGAGTCGAGAGAACTAATAAGTATTTTTCAATTAGGTTGCCCAGAGCATCTTATACATCCCCGGTGCAAAAATATGTACCTTTTGCAATACTATTTCCTCCTAATTCACGCAAGCCCTCAGCAATATAACTAATTAACAATTCTTAATTTTTTAATGTACTTTTTCTCAGTTGCAATGCGGTTTAAAATCCTGTTTCGCACGTGATTTAATAAACCGATGCTTTTGTTTGCTGAAGAAAGGTGAAGATGATTTTTAGTTCAGTTTTGAAACTTATTCTAATTTGCAGAATGCCCGAATACTTTTGTCCCTTACTGTACATCGGTAGTTCGAAATGATAATGCTTCAAAACTGCTGCTAGGTAAAGGTCACTACCGATACGTGTGTATTTTACGGTGTGGTTGTATTTACGTACACAATTATCACTGTCGCGATGTTGGTATCACTTTATCGCGAACATAACTATATGTGATGTTTGAACACGTAGCTGGAAATGATTTCAAACAATTCTGTGCGTGTGCTTGTTCTTCTTACCATTGTTAATATTATTTATTTACGTTGTTTGATAAGAGATATTATCAATATAATTTGTTCATGTTTCGTGAACAATGAACCTGCGATGAATCGAGGCGATAACAGTGTCTTATTTTTATACGAGGAATAGATACTATTATGTCTTTTCATATTTTAGTATTAATTTTTTATAACAAATATCCGTTATAGATTTTGGAGGAATTTTAACGTAAAGTGGGTTTGAACAATATATTTTTTGAAGAGTAGATGATGTTTATGTCTTTCCATATTTTATAATTAATTTGTGGCAATAAATTTTCATTGTAGATTTTGGAGCAATTTTAACGCAAAATCGGTTTTAACAAAATATTTTTCTAATAGATTTTATTATCGTTTGACATTTATATAGGAAGAACGATAGCAACCCTCGAATTTGAGAGTGAAACATATTGAGGTTTGACTATTTTTGAAATTATTGGAGTTAGTGTAATATTTTTTAGACCAAAAGATGTGTCTCTTTTAACAAAGTATTCATCCGCAAATAAGTTGCAGAAAACAGAATGTCGTTAAATAATCTATTAAAGAGTGATTGATATTTTACTACAAAATGTGAGTGGAATTGTTTATTTCAGATTTCATATTTTTCAAAGAAATATTTATCGTTGAACGTAATTTACATTTTCTGTGATACGAAATAGTTAAATGCATTGAATCGTACTGATTGTGAACGATTGGCATTCTGGTACTTTCACTTGTTAGTGTCTTTGTAGTACTAATATGTATGTAGAACACGGATCAATTAGAGTAGTAGTCCATATGTCGTATCTTTCATTATTCTTTCTTTCATCATATTGTCGAAAAGATCGAAAAAATTGATAATGTGTCAGAGATAAATAGAAATAACAATACAATACTGAGAATACTGCTGTTAATCGAATCGATGAAACACTTGAAGTATTAGAAACAGTATCAAAATTTACAAGCAGCAGACAGTATCACACGCAGAAGGATGGTGCAACATTTACAATCACAAATTTAAAAATAAAAAATTTTATTATCAGTATACTACATTTTAGCTACATCCACAAAAGTTGCATTTACCAAGCTCTTGAAACGCAGGAAGTGCTTGAGCTATCAGTAACAAGTGTTTTAGAACTGTAGCGCAATACAACGTGATATCTACACAGCACATTTCTACTCTAACGAATTTTGTTTCTAAACTAGACCCATTTTGGAAAATCATTTTATTCCATAAAGTTGCGTGATTTGAAAAATATTTCCCCATGACAAATTTAACGATGAAATTTTTATACTAGCGTACTAATTGTGTATTCTATAATTCTGATAGGATTTATAAAAATTTTTACATGGCAGAAAGAAGAGCTGTGTTAAGGAAAACTTTAAAATCTTAAAAAAAAAAATATTTATATGTTTTTGAGAAGATATTTCAGATTTTATATGAAATATTCTCAAGAGCCTACTTATAGTGTATGAAAATTAAATTAAATTAAAAAATTCGATTCAATTGCATAGTATTATTGTTAACTTGCATATAGATAAATAGTATCAACGTTAAATTGCCTCGACACTAACAGCATGAACGTCGAATTACAATGAGATTAATAGTATTAATGTTCAATTACAATGAGACTAATAATATCAATATTAAATTGCATAGTTTCAATATTAACTTACATATGGATAAATAGCATTAATGTTAAATGGCATTGACATGCTGTTAATGACAGCATTAACGTCAAATTACAATGAGAATAATAAGTACTAATAAGTAATACAATGAGCTGATAAATGATAAAAGAATATGGACATGCGCAGAAACGACATTACTTTCCGGTCTCCTTAATACAACCCCCTTCGAAGGTGCCATTTCTTCCTTTCGTCCCTTCGAAGGGACCAGAGTATCTTCCGTAATTCGATTTCGATCGACCAGAAAATTGGCATACACTCTGTCTACGTGTCTAGTAACGTGTAGCCAAAATTACAAAAGAATCGGTGATCCAAAAATTGTTTTCAATTTTTTCCACTATTTTGACAGGGGCGGGGGGTGGGAGTACGTCCCGCCATAATTAGCCAATCTTTGCAGGTGTGCCCCGACTACACTATCAGCGCTATCGACATGATTCAAACGCTAAAATGTTCCCTCTTTAAGAAGCATGCCTCACATCGGGGCTAACGTTTCAGGGGACTCCTGGAAGCTTCGTTTTATCAAGCCTATTTTTCCCATTTTTGCGATTTCGAACGCCTCGAAATATTCAAAATTGCGCCACGGCCGCAATTTCATTCCGATCGAACTAAAATTTGGTATACACACTTCCTACGCGTTCAGTTATTATACTTGTAGCCGCGGTTTGAAAAGTATCGGCGAAACTAAAATTTTGTTCCATATATTAGAGGGTACTGAAAAGTTGTCGATTTTTTTTACATTTTTTGTGTACTTTGAAGTATACATTGAGCCGATAAATGATAAAAGAATATCGGCACGCGCAGAAACGACCTTACTTTCCGTTCCCGTTAATACTAGTACTGTTAAATTACAATGAGAATAATAATATTAACGCTAAATTAAAATAGGACTACTGATATCAATATTGTATTGCATTAAAGTGAATTGCATCAACGTACATAAACCAAAACGAACTGCATCAATTAATCCGTACCAACGAATGCCCATAAATCAAAATGCATATCGTTATCCGCAGTAAATGTGTAAAGGCCCGCGGTTCACAAACACACATTCGCTATCGGTTGAATAACTATGATCGATACTGCGTATCTCTATCAAACGGCTACGTGCCCAGTTTTCCCGCGGTATCGCGTATGTTATCTTTCACAGACTCTCGGTCCCATTTGCGTAGTCGTGTTCCTATATCTCCAGGAACCTAACCGCGGCACTATTTTCAATGGAAATATTTTTCGCGGACGATTTAATGGAACGAGAAGCGTGGTCGACGGATTTATTGAAAGGCCAGCTGTTTGCGGGTTCAACTCCGGTCCGCATGGCCATTGCCTTTGGCTTGAGCTCGCGACGCCGCGCCGCCGGTCGTCGCGACGCTGAGAAATGACTCATCGGTTATCGACGGTCGAACCAGTTCGCATAATTTCTGCCTAATGTACGGTCCCGTAGAGAAAGTTCATCGAAGCCGGCTACTCCGGTGTCGTGTTCACGGAGATCTCGACGGGAGATCGTTCTTGTTGCAACATGATATTAGCTTGTCCAATAAAGCCCCACAGCTACTTGCTTAAGGGGGAGTCCGCTGCACCAGTCTCGAAAAAATCGATAAAAATTCTTACATAGAAATCGATAGTATGACTCTTTGAAAATATTATCCTCGAAGGGTTTACCACGCTAAGCGCTATGTCAGTCTCTGGGGATTGGCGGTATCAAATTTACAAATTGAGCCGTTTATTTTGAAAGGGGCCTAAGTCCATTTGTCAATTATTTCCGGTTGTCCGTGGTTGCATGTACAACTGCAAGTTATCTATCAATAAAGCATTTAAGGTTACTTATATTCCGAGTAAATACGATAATTCTGGACGCATAAGTTTTTAGAGTTAGTTCAATAATTGAGCAGTTTATTTTGAGAGTGGCCTAAGTCCATTTATACTTAAATTAAGATATTTATCATTGATAATGTCCGAAGGCAGTGATGAAGGTAATTTTAATTAATTAGTATTTAACAAGTTAACCTCAGTTTTTGGACAATTGCATTAGTTGAATAATCAGTACGTTTAATTAATGCAGTTAAACAAAATTTACGCAATATACATATTATGTACTTACAATTAAATGTAAAACTTAAAATGTAATATTAAATTTTAGAAATTATTTAAGACCATTTAGTTCAGATAGTGAAGAAGAATTAGTAACTAACGATTTCAAATGAAAATCGATATATCATTGTATATCGTGTATGTACCGTACTGTATATCATTGTAACGTCTTCATGTATAGCTTTTATTTGTTCGAGAAAATTGTTTAGCTGTTTCAATAATACAATGAAATGTCCGGAAAGTTTCAAAGAGATTGGCTAATCTCATCAGTTATAATAAATTCTTAAAAATTCTTTAATTTCGGGCGATTTATTCTTACAAGAAAACTTACTAGAAAATGTTTGTCTTAACATTTTTATTTTTTTTTAAAGTAGGTATACTATAGATTGCATTATTTCTACTGCGTTTTATAAAGGAGAGACAGAGTTGGCATCAGTGAGAGCTTTAAACTTTAAATTACTTCTCCACCGGCTGGATAGGGTACAACAAAAATGATCCAATTGGTCCCTCTTCAATCTTAGCATCTTGTTTTATACGCTATTGCATAATCCATGGTTACAGAAGTTCGAGTTGGTAAAAATGTAGTCGAATTTTAAATATGAATCATTTTGATATTTGTTCGTTCATCTGGTCGATATAAATACAACGCAAAAGACATTTTCAGAAATAATATACGTTGATAAATTATTAGTCTGGCACTGAAAAATTACCAGTATGTAGATTCTCTCCAAATATTCTCCGGAGAAAGACGCGATTAGGTGAATAGAAAAACATACAGTAAAATATGAGCGTTTTTCCTTGTAGCTTGCGATATCTACAGTAGTGCACATTTGCGTCGCACGACGAACAATTCAGTATAGCTATGGGAACAGTTAATATGTTTGAGAAAAACAGACCCGTATGTCCTTACACCGTCATGGTTTTATGCGTATTATGCATCGAATAACGGTACATTGCTAATATCCAGAAATTCATTTAAAATAGAAGAATATGAATTGAAGGCTAATAAAGAATATTCTTTAACTCAATTCGTTAATTGGCAATGTTGGAAACTTACTTTTAACGAATTCGATGAACTTGTACTCCCTTTTTAATGGACCAGGAAGGTGATATAACTTATCAGATTAAGTAGCAAGTGATCTCAAAGTCGATCTAAGTTTCCCTATTTAAGGTTTTCAATGAGTTTGATGCGTGGGCAGGAGCATCGAGGAAGACGCCTGTTTTAATCACTCGAGACACCATAACCTTTAGCTGAAAGCTTTATTGTTGCCAACGCAAGAAGGAGGTAGACCGGAATATCTGCCATATTTTGTTTAAAAGCAGCCATATGGCGTATTTGCATCGTCGACTGGCAACTCTTGGAAGAAATTTATTATTAGACTGCGAAGCTACGTTCAAGTTCACGGCTTAAAGAAGACTATAAGAGGCAGAGTTGATTGAAATTAGATTTTCTTTGCCACCGATAACGCTGGACGGAAAATGTGCAACTAAACTTCTTTAAATTTGATTATAAGTTCTTGGACATTTTCCGGTTTCCGTTTAATAAATTTTTATGCGAACGCAAAATTTGTACAAACCTTGAATACAAATTTTTTAGTAAATATTGTTTTGCTGTGTTCTTCGTACAGCATAAATCCGTTGAAGACATTTTTCCTTCTTCAAAGGCTCTTCTTTAAGATTTATCCGGGAAATTGGTGAAATATTGAAGACAGTCCTGGCTCCAAGGACTCTGGGTGGTTTATATCTCCTCTGGGTTTACTAGTCCACTATATTGCAATTTCAAAGTTATAAATGGTGAAAGATGGCGACTTTGTACAAAAAATGAGTTCAGAATGTCGAACAAAAATTAATACGTTCGCTGCGACCATTTCTTCCGCTGCTTGCCTTTACGGTTAGAATGTTACGTTCAATGTAACTCCTTCGTGAAATATTAAAACAATTTATCAGAAGGTAGAGTGTATGAAATTAATTTGATTATCTAAATTGTGAGCTTGCGAGTCTGGCAATGTTTTATTAAATGCGCCGCACTATTTCTACAAAATATTAAAACAATTTGACAAACAACAGACATGCAATGTCTAAATATTATGCTCTATACTTTCTACTTTCGAATAGCAAATTGTGTGAAATTATTTTGATTGTCTAAATTAAATTGTGATTATTTAAATTATGAGATTGTGGACATGAAAATGTTTAACGTTAAGATATAATACTAAAATATTGAAGCAAAGAAACAGAAGAAACTCGTGTAGCATTATTATTAATAAAATGAATTCGATTAAGTCATGAGATTGTGTTTTCGTGAACGTATAACGACGGGAGTGATCGTGTAAATACATTTCATTTTTAGAAGGTGTGTTAAGTGGGGAGACTCGTCTGATCACTACGCACCTATTTCACTTACTCCAAAGACGTGCGTGCCTGGATTTAATTTTCAATTTATCTTCGTGTAAATAGATTTCATTTTGCACTTTTTTTTATTTTTTGGATCTGGTATAGCCATTACACACTCTCATTAATTTTAAAAAGCTATAACTAGTGATTAAGATCGATTATGCTATTTCCATTTAGAAATTTGCAATTTGATGGTTGCATTCTCCCACCGATTAATCTTAATTGTAAGAAAATTTGTTTTTCCACGCACAGGTTCGATCGGCGTCACAGTTCTTCAGAGATTCGTGTAAAATCATGACTATTTGAATATATTCATGGGCCATTGTTAGAAACAAGATTATGGTCTCATTGAACAATTTTTTACCATTCGAATGCATTATTCAGATCCATCATGCGATTCATTGAAGTCTGTTTGAAATGATTTATCTAATGTCGTATATAATTCCCTCCTTTTCCTGTAAACTTGTATGCAGCGATGGTAGTGAAAGTTAGCATTCACAAGTTTATAATCTACATTCCGTTGTAATCGTTTGCGTCACGACCTCTGTTGAACCATTATCAGAAATAATTACCAGATTGTATAGCATTGACATAATTCAAAACAAGATTTCGTCGACTTTCGATAGAAACGTAATTTATGCAACTGAAATAGTATTAACATTAAAAAAACTTCAGCTTTACGAGCAACACGTATAATTTATTATTAATAAACTTAAATCATTATGCAAAATACAAGTTTTCTATTTCAGTTGCAAGATATGGAAATCAATTAGGATATTCTCTTAATCTCTAACAACTGCAATTAGCTGAAAGCAACAGATTGGTGTTCTTAAATCCTTTTATTCATTTTACTTCTCCAATTACTACTTCGTCTAATTATTAAACAATATTCGTTCGTTTAAATATGAGCGATGAAAAGTAATTTCTGTGTATCAATAATTGTACTGTATATTAACTTGTACTTGTACTGTGTATTAACATTATACAACATTGTTATTGCATACAAAAGATGATTTTTTATTCATTATTCGATAAATACTACATGGTAATTATTTTATATTAATTTCTTCGTGATAATCGTGTTTGCCATTTGTACTACGAACGCAGTAAAACTGCTGAAACAAAAATCAAATTTAGTTTCTGAAAATTAATATGGTGATCAATTCACTGAATTTCAATTGAGAAATTTTATATCGGAATAGAATTATTTTTATTAACGTGGTAGTTTGAGAACCGAATCGAATTTACAGCTACTTTGCAAAATTTGCGCGAACGAACTGGAATAATTGAATAAATTAGCAGTAATCGAGTTTTCAGAATTTTATCTCGAGTTTCTCGGTCAGAGATAGTGCAATTTGGAGTAAATTTCGGTTGAACGAGTAACTGTGTCTGTGCTCGACCATCAAAGACTAACTTCAGCAGAATATAATATGCATAAGTATTATTTGGATCGTTTATTTTGAAAGTGGTGCAAGTCCATTTTCTTCTGTTTCGAGAAAATTAAATGTTAGCAGATCTGACAATTAGAAAATATAGGTTAATTATGTGAAGTCTGGGAATGTTTGTACTAATTTACCAATATGTAATTTGATTATATAAATTTCTTTTAGGCGAATTTAACTAAAATAATATATATTTCCAGGCTGCAAATGAACTTACACCACTTTCATAATCGATGGTTACGCAATTTCTTTTACCGGCCAATTTTAAATTGAACAAAGCATAGGTATTTTTTAAGATATTAAATACTAACTAGTTATAAACAAAAAGTTTACACTAAATTAAGCATAAATTACGTCATATCTCATTTTTAAAAAAAAGGATTTACACCACTTTCAAAATAAACGTTCCATTTGATTCAGCACAATCGAATTCAAATTGTTTTCCAGAGCTTTCTTGAATCTGAACATTTTCACGCTGGTCCTTGGAGATCACGTGTCTCAGCATTGAAGTGCATTGCAACTACGAAACAGAAAAACAATTACGCTCTCGGTTTCGCTTTCATTATTTTTCTCATAATGTTCGCTAAGAATCCAGGGAGCACCCAACGCGGTGAAACGATAGTTTTCGAAACTTTCTTGTCAGATAATTTTAACAGTCAGGTGTTAATTGCTGTAGTAACCACATCGGTTTTATCGATCTTTATACGAACTTATTTAGGTAGAGACGCCTTGCGATTTCAACATCGCGTGTTCCCAAGAACTTGAAAAAATCTAGGTTCTTGGTTTGCGACGAAATCGTGTAATCTCGGTACAAAGTTTTTATTAATAATTGTACCGGCAGTTCTTACGGCGAGCACTTGTGGATGACTGTAATCGAAGAAAAATTAGAAAGCCCACTTCTAATTAGACGGAGAACGTTAATTTTGGTCTATCTAAAATTACCAGTTTGAAATATACAACTACAGAAGCTGAGTGTCGCGCTGCATTGTAGTGTAGACGAGGTTTTTGCATACCACACTACTATAATACTTGCTGTTTTTAGTAATCATAATGAATAATTAGAATAAAATAATCTCTCTGACTGTATTTTTGTGCGAAAACATAGTTTTGTTCCTTCTTTTATTGTTCTTAATGACTGGACAGAACAAAATATCAGAAGAGATAAGTAACTTATTGCAATCGGCAGAAAAAGAAAGAAATTTCTATTCAACATTTTTAGTGCCAACTAAAAAATTAAACTTAAGCGAGAAATGCTAAACTACATTTATGATATTCAAGCAGTAACAGAAAATTAAAATGAAATAACGATTCTAATATTAGGATCTTGTAATATTCTTATATAATAATTATATATTGTACTAGATTTTCTTAATAAAAATTCATTTAATATTAAAGTTTATTAAATTTAAATATCACTCCAAAAAAAAAATAATTATAATTATTAGTTTTATCGTCCCTTAGATTAATTTAAGCATTTTCACTTAAAATTTGAATTTATTATTTAATATTTCTTCACCTCCTTTATTGTAGCTTCAAATTATAACACAAATGATTATGCTACCTTTTACAGTCATTACACTGCAGCTACTTAAAATATTTCATTAAGCAGGAAAGACTTCTAATTAATAATCATAAATACATATTTCTGTTCAACAAGTGAATATAGTTTTTGCCTAATATTTAATATAATATTAAATATTACATATATATTGTATTATATACAATTCTAATACTATAACATCATTATACGTCTTGTTTCTCGTTTGAAGATCACAATCTGGGTAATGGGAGGATGCATTTATCAATTAGCCCAGAATACGTGGAACGATTACGAATCAATACTGGAATTTAAACTCCCACGTTTCTTAACGATTGGTTACTTGGTTGGTCGATTATTACGACAACTAGCTGTTAACCTTGGAGTTCCAGTTACCCGCGGAGGCCCGTATTTAGAACTGCATCGAACCGAAAGCCGATGAACCGGTTCTACGCAAGGTTTCTGTCCCATCAAAGTTCGGTTCACGATGTAGGTACACAGATATCCTCAGACAACTTTCGTTGTCACTTCCGATTAACCCTCCGGAAGTCGCGGTTGCCTTCATAGATACGGATAAAATCGAATTCTAAGTACGTTATGATAGAAGCGTTATAAAGTGGCTCACCAAAATTAACTGTTGTCTAATACGTTCCACTGATCCGCGACCTATTTTATTTATTCAATATATTCCGTTACATTTCTCAAAATATTCCTGTAAATGTGACAAGTATTCACAGTTTGTGTAAAATGCATTCATAAACCCTTAGGAATGGATAACTTTTTAAAAAGAGTTTTCTGGAGATAAATAGGAAGGATTAATTAAGCCGTGCATTTATTTTGTGCCACCTTTATTACTATATTATTATTTTAAGCACTTTATATTACTTTATTAATGTCAGCAACACGTGCTTAAATAATTAAATGCTTTTAATCACTTTGAAACATCTTTGTAGCTTTAGTAATTTAGTAATCTAATTATAAAAATTATGAAACCGGTCATTTGGTGATATGTTTAGTGTTAAGAGTGTCTGATAGGTAAAGGCGACGCCATATTGGTATCTACTCTGACGTCGTCCAATGAGCAAAACCGCTAAGTGGCAGCACAAGCATGCAGGAACGGCCATCTTTGAGAGATAATTCGAATCCTAGTGTTTCGAAGCCGGTATCAAAATGAACAACTTACGGTTAAATTTTTCCAATTTGCCAAGTGTGAAGGAAACCATGGTTTGGGTCAGGTTTACGTTAGGTGTCCGAATGCAATATGTTCTTAACAATAATATTGCATCTAGATCCCTAACCCAGACCTAGCCCAAACTGCAGTTTCATTCAAAATTGGCAAATTCGAAAATTTGAACTGCATCTTCTTAAATATAATATGCTAAAGCAAGAGAATAGTTTATATTGTTCACCTATGCGGATCAACGAAGTTTCAAATACAATTGTATAACAAAAACGTTAAAATCGTTCAACTTTACAGACACGTAGCTTCTGAATCAGCGAATTTCATTTTAACCCATTAACTCTTAGCACTCCAATGGCTCCTCTGAGGCGAGACTAAAAGTTGCCATAATATGGACCGTTTATTTTGAAAGTGGTGCGTCCTTTTTTTAAAAGAATGAGATATG
>CM052092.1:16886155-16897582 GCA_028453745.1 Agapostemon virescens
AGAGAGAGAGAGAGAAAGAGAGATGGTGTGGGGAATGAAACAGCGGGAAATGGGAACCGTGTTAACATTACATGTATTCGTACATATATCTGTGTATTTGTATACGTATAGAAACATGTTAACAACATAAAATGTAAATTATTCACATAACACAATAATCCGTGATCTATAATATTATAACGATCTGGTTTTGTACTGGATAGGCCAACACATACGTTTCCTATATACATAGTTGAGACTCTTTTAAACATTCGTTTTAATTATCCATCGTGTCATTACAAATAAGAGAGAAAAAAGAAAGAGAGAGAGAAGAGAAAAAGAAGTTGTTTCATGATGAGGGGGTTGTGGGGTAGGGATGGAAGGATTTATCATTTTCTTAATGTTTAAATTGCGCGCAAAAAGAAATTTGTTCGCTCGGGCTTCGTACAGGCCCGTTTGAGTATTATTTATTTATTCGTTTAGTATCTCGTTGAACTCTTTGCGAATATATTTCGTTACCATGGTAACCTTGGGTTTAAACCGACGGTCGAAAATCGTCGTTTCTCGCTACCGTCTAACAAAAATTACAATAATCTAAAACCTAAAGAGATAGTGTAAGCAGAAAAATATATATAATATATATATATATAAATATATCCATTCGTATTTATTTATACGTGTGTGGGTGTGTGTGTTGTTTATATATATATACACATATATATATAAACAAAACGGAAGTAAAACATTAAATTAAGAAACGCAGGATAGAGTAAATTGGAAGGGATTATCATATAATACAACGGTACCTTGAGTTTAATCCTTAACGCTACGATTAATGATTGAAGAAATCTCAGTTCCCGGTGCGAATCTGTGCTGAGACAATGTTCCTCGCGTGTTTCCAATGAATCGCTCTTTTCTCTTCGATTGAACGGAGACGAATGATCAAAACGACAGAAAGGAATGGAAACGATTTACCTACGAGACAGACCGTCGCGTCGCGGTTACATTTTTCTATATTCGCCTTAGCTTCGCTTGTCGTTCGCGTGTGTGCCAGACGCGGATTATGACGCGACCATACACGCGTACCACCTTCTTTTTCTCAAGGTAATAAAACTGAACTGTCGGAGCCAGGTTTCGCGACATTATCCTCGTTTACCCGATTCAACCGTGGTGACCTTTGTACGTGAACGTTGCACCTTTCCGTGCAATCTTCCATCTCTCGGGGACCATTGTTGTGTATCCCCGGACGGGTCTACGGTGTTCCACACGGTGGAGACGAGGGTGTGCCACACCTCCGTTCTACCTTCTACCTTCAGAAGGTTAACGCGGTGTAGCGGTATTAGTCAACCACAATGCGGCACGGATGTCGAGGCAATGAAAAATCTGCCTGGTGCAGCGAGAGCAAGCTCGCACGCGGCTGAATAAATCTCCGTGAAATTTCACTGGCTTGCCTAAATCTCTCCTAATGCCGTCCCGCGAGAGTCTCGCATGCACTTCAATAAGCGAAAATACCTGATCGGTTACGATACTTGCGGCTCGCAGAATAAGGAGAAAATAAACGATGTGGGTCACTCGATTGTAATTAGACTTCACTCGCTAATTCCCGTTTACTAGCCGGCTCGAAATTAATCGCATTTTCCGAATGGCGATCTTAACATCGAAAAATCATTTGTTTCATTTAATTTTACGGATCTTACAATCTTGAAATTTATCCACTGCCAGCTGCTGTCTGTTTACAATTGTTGTTTTACTGTCGTTTTTAATTGGATTAGACTGCGGATATTTGTGCAGAAGAAATATTTTCTGAGTGGTCTGTAAACTCTGTTTATAGTAAATAAATAAACTGTCTTTTATTTTCAAGTTATACGTGTTTGTTGTAAGTGAATAAATACCGCAGCGTAGTTGTAAAATAGTGTAAGGAATCAAATTATTCGAGCCACGGTAAAGAAAATAATATTGCGTTGTTATAAGTTATAATGCTGCAAAATATAGATATTTGCAGTTTAAAGTTGTCGATATTAAATAGAAAGAAGAACCTGGAATTAATTTCTGCTTCACGATCAGCAATTTCAGCAATATGGAAATGTCGATTGAAATTTATAATTTAAGATTTCTTGAAAACTGCAATCTATTTATTACAATTGTTGTTTTACCTGTCGCAAAAGACTGGTAATTATTCGAATGATAAAAATATGTTCATTAAACATTCTCGAGGAACTTGTTCGTTAAAGAACATACTTATTTGTATCAGTGGCCCTAATAAATCAATTACCTTCTACAAATCCATGAATACATGACTCACTATTTCATTCAACAATTTATAGTATTATAAATAGCTATAAATTTTACACAATTTTATGAAATCGCTAGGCTTCTTCGATACCTCGAACGCATTTAAATATTCCGCTGAAAGAAACGTATTATTTAATTTCTATTTTGTCCATTGTCATATTTTCTGAGAGCCAAATTCATTCGTCAAAAGACTTATTTTTAATTTTTTAATTTTATTATTTCCTTACACGTATCAAGATTCGTGTGTCAGCTAATTAGAGAACCAATCAAGTATTTTTGATCGAGGGTGCGCGACGCTAATAGGAGTCATGAAATACATTTGTTTACGAGGTTGTAAAAGAGCAGACTGTGAATAAAAGTCTGGAAAGCTCACCCGAATAATTAAACGCAAATGAGATCGTTAACACTCAACGTAGGACCCGTTTTACATCATAAAAAATCAGTACTTAACGCTTCGAGCGCGATGGCTGCTTCCTCGCCATGCGTTGAAATCATCCGAGCGACGACGATACTGTTACCCCGCATTTGAAATCACCAAACATACGTGCGCGTTCGCGTCTCGTTGACATAACCATTATACAATACCTGGCTGAATTACTCGTTAAGCTGCTTATTGTTTTCCGTCTTACTCAATATCAAAGCTGGAGACAGTTCTTATAATTATCAAGAATTTTAGGTGTATTTTAATGATATCGATCAGTGTGAATAATAGTAATGTGTTCTTTAATCCTCAATGAAACTGTTCGTTTAATGTAATGTTCCAGAACATGTATGTTAACAATTTCCTTAGTATTTTCTAATTAATTATGATGAAAACGATAAAATATCGAGTAGTAGCGTAAGATCATAATTGAATGAGGAGATCATAGTAGCCCACAAAATTAAATGAACATCCTAACAGAATTGAAAACTTATTCTCGAGTAAAAAGAAACGTTCGGACAACATTATTCAGTTTCGTCGGTAACCTAATTATCAATAAAAACCGGAATATTAATGAAAATGTAAATTAACCCGTGACCATGCCATTTTCTTTCGTAATTTCTGTCTTTGTAAAACTCTAAAAATAATCTATTCTAAAAATATCTAAACAAAAAATTGTAAAATTCTTATAAACCGTCTAATTTTCTTTCTTTGTATCTACTTTAATCACAATGTCTTCGTCGCTACAAATGCTCCCGAAGAGAGAAGCATTTACTTCGATGCTTAACACTTTGACTGCCATGTCACCCATATATGGGTAACAGAATTATTTGTCCATGTTTAAAAATAAATTTGTACATCAATATATTTGTTGCATTCAATTTAGTTGATATCTAGAGAATACAAGAAGGTTGGAGGATAACTATCCGTCATACGTTTCGAGGTTTTCAATTGTTACTTCATTAAATAAATCAATTTGATTTTGTAAAATTTTTGAGGTTGTTAGTTGGGCAGTTAAAGTCTTAAATATTGATTACAAATGAACGACATTTGATTTCGTCTAAAAAGAAAGGCGTAACACTTATATTTATTAGACTTCATTTAAAATCATCAACACCAGTCTGGCTCGTGATAGCATGGCAAGGGGTTAATGTCTAATCACTGGGAAACGTTATTTTTCTTTCGTTTCGATACGAATTGCGTCCGTTCGCTAGACCGATCAGCCCATGCACAAAATCCTAACGATCGTGCACGTTCTCGAGTGCGTTTTCTTCCGTGTGCGGCGCGTGTTTTGCAAGTCTCGTTGCAAAAACGTTCGCGTGACCGCAAGAGAAGCTGTGATCGTCGGCGCGTCGAATCGATCGACGGTAGCCGCGACGTCGAAATCCACCGGGTGTAATGAGATTTACAGTTAAAGAGGTCCGGGCAATTAAAGCGACGCTGTCGTTGGACCGCAACCGCTTTAAACCGGCGACGGCAGGATACATACTCGCCTTGTCGGAGCGGGTAACGACGTCGGGTTACGCCGGAGTCGACGGATCGATTACCGTGCGCAATTCCCGGCGTGTAGAAGGCCTAACGGCGATTAGAAGCCGGGCGGGTCGTAATCTGATGTTAAATTGGTGAAAGCTGCGCCACCGGTGACTTTAAACACCGGCTGTACGCCTTATAAGGCAGGCCTCATCATATTGGCCCAAAGAAGTGTATCGTTGTTCGGCGGTCAGCCTCTGCATCAGGCCTCGGCTAACATGATTTAGAAAAGACCGGCCGGTAATCACGAACACACGCTGATGACTCGACGCTATCGGCCTGACCTGTAAATAGAGAACTCGACGAGACGTTCCTTCCGTCGTTTCCTATTAATTAGACCGCCGACCGTCTCTCTGTTTTCTTCTTTCATCTGTTAGGAACCGATTACGCGCGAGCCCTTTAATGCTGTGCCTAACGAACATTGAAATTAGTTGGCGAATATTGTCATAGAAAAATACCAAGATATGAGCCGTTTATTTTGAAAGTGGCGTAAGTCCATTTTAAAGAAAATTAAAAAAAAAACAAAACGGATTTATTTACGGCAAACATTTTAGAGATATCGTTCCCTTTGACTTTCCTTCACATAGATTTTTAATTCATCTCAAATTCGAAGCGCTTCTAGTTGCTTAACCCCTTACCATACAACATCGTGTCAGACTCATGACGTAGATTCTGATAAATATTTATGTTAAAAATTTCCCTTAAATCGAAACGATACTGTATTTGGTTGTTGTTAATGTATGTCCATTATAGAAGATATACGCATGCAATAGTTGGAAATTTTCTTTAGCTTTTAGCAAATTGTGAACGACAAAGAACGTCTAATCATTGCAACCGAAAAATAAATCGTAGGCCAAGGGGTTAAGACGCAATTCTAAAAACTTATCTCCTGCGAATTCTACAAACTGTGAAATTTTTCAGAAATTTGACGTTACATTTTAGATAACACCTTCTAGTTTAGGAATTAAAACGTAGGCTCGTTTCAGGTGTGTCAATTTTTTCGTCAGCAGCGGCGATCGTCCATTACCGTATCGTACCAATAAAAAATCGTTTCACAAACAACGAACAACTCTGTCACTTTATAATATTCCGCTCTGATAAAAATGGAGATTAAAGCTAACGGCTATGTTAGTATCACGGTAGAAAACCAGAATTTTTCATTCAACAATTAATATAAAAAAAAAATCGCAAAGATGGTACACTTCATAGACGAGGTGAAGATTTTTCGAATTACTCTACGTTGATTCTGTTAAACGATGAATTGAGCCGTTTATTTTGAAAGTGGCGTAAGTCCATTTAAAAAAAAACGAGTCATCTACCACAATAGTTACATTTTTACAAGATCTTTTCATTCTGAGGCAACTCGTTACTAATATATTTAACATCGTTGAGATTTTGTAATACGAAAACTTGCTGGTTAATGAAGCGATGAAAAAGTTTATTTTGAAAGTGGCGTAAGTCCCATTGTGAGAGTTTCAAATCGATATGGAAAATAATTATGCAATAAAATTTTATGAGATCCCAGCTTTATGTTTAATTATCACAGTAACAGTTGAATTATCAATGTGCAATGACTTTGTTTTAAACAACGGAACAGTCCCTGTTCACAGAAAATGCGATTTTTAAAAGGTTAACAAATACTGTCGGTGAAAGAGTAAATTGGTTTAAAGTATGTTGGATGAGATTTTTGAGAAGGGATTCATATAAGTTATTCTATGAAACGACAATGAACGAGGATGCACCATTCAAAACATTGGATTTACTACCGTAACGGGGAAGACCGAAAAACTTTAATAATATCCAGTTGGCATCACTATACAAAAAACTGAGACCACTCACAAACCTAAAATATAAAGACTTAATGGATTTATTACATTATATACCAGCTGCACACCACAGTTATTTTAAATCCCTCCCGCGTACACAAACTGAAGAAGACTGAATAATAATTAATAAAACTATATTAATTTCAATGTAAAAATTATTTAACAAAGAATGAAAGTTGAATATTTTTTTGATTTTATAACATAAAAGTGTATACATTTATTTTAATTTCAAGGGAAATTTACTTTTCCTATGGACTTGTGCTTTCTTAAGAATTGAAAACGTCATTTCATTGATTTTGAAAATGGCGTAAGTCCATTCATAGCCATCAAAAACATATTATTTCTTCAATAATGTTAATTATGCTAATTGGGATGACAAATTTGACACCTTTAGAAACCTAAAAACATTATTCTATTATGTTATCTGTTACCCATATTTTTAAATTTAATCCAATGCAAACCCTTCAATATCTCGATTCGAGCGTAAATGGACTTAAGTCACTTTCAAAATAAACGGCTCATATATATTTGTAATTTTAATCGTTGTCGAATTAGAAATCTGAAAATGGTTTATTCGACTGGCTGCGATAGATTTAGCAAACATTCGTACAACCCCAAAAATTATTACAGAGCGTTTTTAAATAGTTTCCTAGCGCCGGTTAGCGATGACCCTTTTGGCGTTCGACGAGTGGGTCTTTAAATTAGGAGAGGCATGTTTGTGCGGGAGAAACTATAGAGATTGTCGAAGAGACATATGCTGGAATATCTGTACAACCCCAAAAATTATAACAGAGCGTTTTTAAGTATTTTCCTGACGCAGATTACCGATGATTATCGTGGCGTTCGACGTATTAGTCTTCAAATTAGTAGAGTCATGTCTAAGCAAGAGAAATTGTAGAAATCCATGAACAGAAATATGATGGAATATTCGTGCAACCCCAATAACTATAACAGAGCGTTTTTAAATAGTTTCCTAGCGTCGATTAGCGATGACCCTTGTGGCGTTCGACGTGTGGGTCTTTAAATTAGGAGAGCCATGTCTAAGCAAGAGAAATTGTAGAAATTGTTGAACAGAAATATGATGGAATATTCGTGCAACCCCAATAATTATAACAGAGCGTTTTTAAGCAGCTTGCTAGCGCCAGTTACCGATGACCCTCGTGGCGTTTGACGGTATTAGTCTTTAAATTGATAGAGTAATGCTTGAAGGAGAGAAATTGTAGAAATCGTTGAACAGAAATATGATGGAATATTCGTAAAACCCCAATAATTATAACAGAACGTTTTCAAGTAGTTTCCTAGCGCCGGTTAGCGATGATCCTCGTGGCGTTCGACGCGTTAATCTTCAAATTAGGAGAGTCATGCCTGAACGAGAGAAATTGTAGAGATTGTCGAACAGACGTATACTGGAATATCTGTAGAACCCCAATAATTATAACAGAGCGTTTCTAAGTTGTTTCCTAGCGCCGGTTACCGATGACCCTCGCGGCGTTGAACGTGTTAATCTTGAAATTAGAAGAACGATGCCTGAGTAAGAGTAATTGTAGAGATCGTCGAAGAGATATATGTTGGAATATTCGTACAATCGCAACAATTATAACAGAGCCTATATCGTAATACTCGTACAGAGAGCTGTTTGGTGATTTGAACTGCCGGTAAGAGTATCATTATCGCTTGAGCGACTCGAATGCGCGGCGAGAGTATCAAGCTGATACTATCAGCGTGAGCGGAGTGATTTCAATGCGTGGTAATGATACCATAGCTCGTACCCGAGCATCGTGCAAACGTGCCGTTAATTATACGCCATACATCCTCTAATACCAACTATTTTAACCTAGATAAATACATTTTCGAACCGAGTTTGCGAGTTCGTTGATCGATTTTCTCGCGCGAACAAATCGAATATAGAATTTTCCAATCATCCTAACTAGACGAAATTCCGTTTCGCGAACCGTTCGGGAAACGAATCAATTATCCGAGATTCGCATTCGCGAACGTCGATCCAGATATAGCGAACCGCCGCTTGTTGACTTCTCGGACAGGCGTGTACCCGCCGCGGCGGCGGTTCGGCTTAATTAATGCGATAAAGAGATACCCGCGAGCAAGATATTGTTGTCGCGATAACGTATGAAAATACTACCTAATGGTTACGATAATTCACTGTTCCGCGGTCACTAATTATGCGCGGGTCTAATTAGAATATTTATACGTCGTGTGGCGGAGGTCGATTTCTAGAACTCCTTCTCAGCACGCTTTAACTTAAAGAACCCGTGCACACAACGCGTTCACGTACATGCATAACCACAGAGGACCGGTGTCTTTTTCTCTCGCTTTTCTTCTTTCCCGATCTAATCGTTCGATCGTTCAGGAAGTCGCTTTCAAAACGGTTTTTGCATCGTTTATGAACAAGTGTAAGGTCTTGCGACGGCGCTCGATGTCGCAGAAGAATCGTTTCCATTGTGCAAAGTACGTGACTAATTACGGAATGAACGGTTTTCATGAGATCGTCGCGATACCAGGATTAAATCGTTCCTACGCGGGTTTCTGACGGCGAACCGGATGTTTCGCGCGTGTGATAAGGACATTCAGAATGGAGACTTCTTCTGGGATACTTTGTACCACCTGCAATTAGTTCGGCCGATCAACGTTTCTGGTTTCCAACGCTTTCGTTACCGTTCAGTGGAACTCCCGGGGCATTCGATTCTCTCAATTTCAATCAGGAGTCTCGTGTGATCGGTCCAAAAATCGATTTTCTAGCTGATTTTCTTCAATGTACCAACTTTATAAACGTGTCATTGTACAATCACTGCTTAACTTTGAAATGCGACGTTCAACGTATCCAGAAATATTATTCAAACGATCCAACATGTACTTCTTGGTAATTTCTTTTAAAAATTTTCTACCTGTTCTTCTTCAATGTAACAGAACTTTATAAACGTGCCATTGTACTGTTAAACTTTGAAATGTGACGTGCAACCTATCCAGAAATATTATTCAAACGATCAAGCATGTATTCCTTGGTAATTTCTTTTAAAAAATTTCTACCTGTTCTTTTTCAATGTAACAGAACTTTATAAACGTGCCATTGTACAATCATTGTTAAACTTTGAAATGCAACGTTCAACCTATCCAGAAATATTATTCAAACGATCAAACATGTACTTCTTGGTAATTTCTTTTAAAAACTTTCTACCTGTTCTTCTTCAATGTAACAGAATTTTATAAACGTGCCATCGTACAATCACTGTTAAACTTTGAAATGCAACGTTCAGCCTATCCAGAAATATTATTCAAACGATCAAACATGTACGTCTTGGTAATTCCTTTTAAAAACTTTCTACCTGTTCTTTTTCAATGTAACAGAACTTTATAAACCTGCCATAGTACAATCACTGTTAAACTTTGAAATGCGACGTTCAACGTATCCAGAAGTGTTATGCAAAGGATCAGAGACGTGCTTCTTTGCAGTTCCTTTAAAAATTCGCATGAAAGTTGACAAACATTTGACAGGAAAACTTCCGACAAATTGTGAATCTTTTAAAGAAATCTCTGTGTACGATGTATCCGTTAACTGGCACTCGTTGTAGAATATATACCGAGTTTTACTAACGATTTATGATAAAAATATTTTTAGAATTTACCGCTTGGAAAGTTAAACCGTTTAACATTGTCCGAAACACTGATCGTCGTCACGGACACGAAACGGACTAGTCTGACTCGTCGTCCGGCCAAGAAGGCTATCGTCTGAATGGAATGAGACACGTGGACGAAACGAGCGCGAGCTGCGGCGCTGAATGGTCTCGCTAATAGTCATCCTCGAAATTACAAGTTGATAACACGCCGTGAAAAAAGGTTATCGAGGCTGGAAGCGGCTAACCGAGGCAATCACCGCGAGGCAACACTTTCTTGCTCACCAAGCTAATTTATCGGGGTTCCCCGGCAGCACACACGCCGGGATCGTTTTTCTCGATGGTCCCCGTCCGCTGATGGGCCCGATGAAAGGATCAAAAGAATTTCCCGTCGTTAATGCAACGAGATATCAAACGGACCTAACGGGCCGACGGAGAGCCCCCTCGCCAAGTCGTCATCGTTCGCTTTGGTTGTAAATTGGCTACGCGTCATTAATATCAGCCTCGGCGAATTACCACATCACCCTCGGATAACGCGCGGCCGCTACAGCCGATGAACGAGAAACGATAAATGCCAGGACGGCTAATCGACTGCGGCGACCGCGGAGCCTTGCCTTGGAATGTTCGCGTTAGGCTTCTGTTTCTAGATGCCTCGCCGTTCTGGACACCACTCGCGGCTTATGGCTGCCGATAATCTTGATTCGCCGACGCGCGACCATCGAATCGAACCCACGATGTGGATCGATGCGTATTTATTTTTATTTTTCCATTCGATTTTTCGACCGGTGGAATGAGGGTAACAGAGAAATCCTGGCCGATGATCCGAGAGTGTCACACGATTTTTATAGTATGCAGGGTGTCCTGCAATGTTCAAAGAAATTGGTTAAAAGTGAATTTGTAGGGAGTACAAATTCTGGTTTCAGTGAAACCGTTTACAGCAACGCTTCTTGGCAGTGTTTTGAATTTCAACCCAATGAAAACTGCGAATTATTGAGTTAATTTTCGAGATTCTTGGAAGAAAAGAAAAACAAGGTTTACACTGTCTACGAGTTTTGCAGTTATGGACACCATTTGCGGCTTATGGCTGCTGATAATCTTGATTCATCGATGTGCGACTATCGAATCCAAGCCGCGATGTGGATCAATGCGAATTCACCTTTGTTTTTCCATGCGATTTTTTGACTGGTGGATTGGAGAGAAATCTTGGGCAATAATGCGAGAGTGTCACACGAATTTTATAGTTCACAGTGGGTACATCAATATTTAAAAAAATTTAATAAAAGCGAATTTATAAGGAATATGCATGCTGGTTTCAGTGAAAACGTTTACAGCAATGCTTCTTGGCAGTGTTTTGAATTTCAACCAAATGAAAACCGTGAATAATTCAGTTAATTTTCGAGATGCTTGGAAGGAAAGAAAAACAAGGTGTTCACTATTTACGAGCTTTGCCGTTATGGCTGCTGATAATCTTGATTCGTCGACGCGCGACTATCGAATCCAAGCCGCGATGTGGATCAATGCGAATTCACCTTTGTTTTTCCATTCGATTTTTTGACTGGTGGATTGGAGAGAAATCTTTGGCGATAATGCGAGAATGTCACACCAATTTTATAGTATACAGGGTGTACAGTAATATTTAAAAAAATTTAGTACAAACGAATTTTTAAGGAATATGCATGATGGTTTCAGTGAATTATTGAATTAAAACTGTGAATTATTGAGTTAATCTTCGAGATGCATGGGAGGAAAG
>CM052092.1:16902582-16944872 GCA_028453745.1 Agapostemon virescens
CGCAATTTTTACTGTGAATTAGCAAACAAGGAAGATTTCAGCTCCAACAGTTTTCGTAATATGAGATTTAAGATGTCGACAATTAGCATGAAAGTTGGTAGTACATTTAACACCGATGAAAATATAGAACCGATAACATAGTTGACAGAGTCGTAGAATTAACGACTACTTCTAACTTCAATTAGAAACTCTTGTTATGCTGATCGACACAACACATTCGTTGCAGAATTTTCCAAAACTCCTTTGTTTCCTGAACTTATAAAATCATCGATATCGAGAGATATAAATTGTCAATAATTGATAAGGCGAACTGGTTCCATTACGGTCCCAGATAAAATTCGTTCTGTTTGCGGTTGGATGAATGGCGGACCCTGGGGTCGGTGCCATTTGCAGGTGTTCCACTTGCGAATGTGGATCAGATTAGACTGATTTGCGATTGCGGAGGGCTCTTAATATTGCTTGAGCTTAGAGTTAACTGCGGCGGTGATTGGAATCTTGATAAACGTTAAACGGTTCAGGGGTAACGCGTGAAAAACAATGAATTACACGGTGCAGATGGTATTGAGCGGTTAATTGGTATGCGTAGTGCGTTTACGGGAACACGTAAGAACATGGAAATCGTAAATTTACTTCATGGTTAATTATATCGATTTCTCTTACTCTCGTGCAAGCATAATCGTAGGAGGAATACACTTAGAAGCAATGAAATGTTCTTCGTTAAACCGTTTTAGATTGAAATAGAAAACGAAATCGTTTCCTGTCGTGGAAAAAATTAATTTTACCAAGGAATTTTGTAATAAGTGATTTAAAAACGAGAAACACGCGCTTAACCGCCATTAAAAAATTAATTTAGATAAGGACAATGAATCTTTGAGATGATTCCTGTAAAGATATTCACAGCAATTTATTTTTTAACAATTTCCACTCCAGCACGAAGAAAAATATAAATAATTGATGTTTTAAAAATAACATACATAAAGTAAAATTATTTACTTGAATTTTATATTAATTAAAAAATAAATGGTAATTATGTTTTCTAGTAATTATTTTGAGCGTATTATGAAAAGAACTACATTTTTTACACGAATCTTTTAGACGTTTGAACAGGAGAAAAATGAATCTACTAACTATCAAAACGATTTCATATAAGATCGATTAAAAATTAATTTGGAAAATGTGTTCATGCTCGTTTCAGTAAAAGCATGCAGCAATGCTTGCTGGTAATAATATTTAATCCGAAAAACTGAAAATTCCGAATAATGAAACGAATCCTTTAGAAATTTGAAAGTATGAAAAATGAAGATGCTAACAACAAAATTAATTTCATCGAGGAATTTCATACAGAATGAAATACAAAGTTTATTTTGCAGTCATTTTGACTGGTCCCCAGTTTTTTCTTTCGCAATTATTGGAGTTATAAAAATGTTTACATCAGAAATTTTCGGATGTACTTCTTTAATGACGTACACCTTACAATAAGAATTATATGAAGTTTTAATAAATACAGTCTCGTTATTATGACAAAGAATAATATTATCTCAATGTATATAGTTGGATTTATTGTTCGGTAGTTCTAGCGTTAACACCGATGTCGGTCCGCAACAATTTTGAGAGCATCGCGAAAAGAAAAAACTGCAAGTCCATTGCTCGCACAAGTCTTGCGACCACAAGTGGAGCGTCGGCAAATAACATTGCCCCATAGAATCCACGAAATCGTTTGCTCGACCGCAAGCGCTACCAGTTTTCCGCAACCGCAAGAGAAGCGACCAGAAATAGAGCGACGTCCTTTGCAACAGAGAAGATTTTTCGAAACTCGTTTCTCCCGATTGCTTTCCATATACAGTTTCAACACGGAAGTTCAGAACAATTGTCGGCAGCAATGGGAACCTTGAAACGTTAACACGTCGACTGCTATGTCGGTCGTCTATGAGTTACACTACTTTTTCCACAGGTTAGGAAATCAATTTTCACTATAATATATTCGGGAAAATTAATTTATTCTACGCTACATTTGAAAAAATTCATTTTTACTGCACTGCATTGAAGAAAATTAATTTTCACTGTAATGCATCACACGAAACTAATTTTTAATTACAACGTATATGAGAATATTAATTTTTACTGTACGATGTTAGAGAAAACTCATTTTTACTGTAATAAATTTGTTAAAATTAATTTGTATTGTAACATGTTCGACAATATTAATTTTTACTGCACTGCAACAAAAAGAAAATCAATTTTCACTGCAACGAATCACAGTAAACTAATTTTTAATTGCAGTGTACTTAAGTAAATTATTTGTAACTGCACAATATTGGGGAAAATTAATTTTTACTGTAATAAATTTGTGAAAATTAATTTGTAATGCAACATATTCGAGAAAATTAATTTATACTGCACTATATTTGAAAAATTATATTTTTATTGTTCTATGTTGGAGAAAATTAATATTCTCACTGTGTATTGTGTTGAAGGAAATTTTTAAACAGAAGTTTTCTGTACTATATGGAGGAACCTATCTACCGTATTATGTTGCAGAAAATTTTCACTGTAACGTGTATCAAAGGAAATTATATTTTTTACGGATTGTACGATGCAGACGTGTCAAAGAAATAGTGACCATGAGAAATCTGATCTACCTAGTTTTGGTTTCACCAATTCGCTTATTTCGATTATATTCGATTTTCTAAGGGTTCTAATTTGGCAATCACCGTGTTAATCGTTGCATAAACATGCTCGAAAGCGTTCACATACCGAATCGAGGAAAAAATACGGGTGTGCGAGTTAGGTCAATTTTCCAACCACAAGTGGAGCACCTGGGAATAATGTTGGGTCCGGGAAATGGTCCAAATCTCTCGAGTGCTTTGAATTCCTTAGTAACCGCAGAGGGAGCGACCATAAGTGAAATAACATCTTACATTTTACCGTGTAATTAAAATTTTTTTCGAATGTAGTCGAATCGTAGTAAATTGTCTTTTCTCTTCTGTAACATTTCTAGCAATGAAGACGTTACAATTTTAAATTACAACTTCAGTTACAAAGAAAGTGGTATGGCAAGAGGTTAAATAAATACATTTGGTGAAGAATATATTACAAAACCTACCGCATAATATTTAAACAAATTCTTATAACACTTTAACTGCCGAACTAACAACCTCAAAAATTGCACAAAGTCAAAATAATTGATATAATGAAGCAACGATTGAAAATCTGGAACATACGACAGAAAGTTATCCTTCAACCTTTTTATATTCGCCCGATATCAACTAAGTTGAGTGCAACGAATATATTAACGTCCAAATTTATTTTATTACATGGATTAGCAATTCTGTCACCCATATATGGGTAACGTGCCAGTCAAAGTGTTAAAGGGGCATTGAACTAACAACCTCAAAAATTGCACAAAATCAAAATAATTTATATAATGAAGCAACGATTGAAAATCTGAAACATATGACACAAAGTTTTCCTTCAACCTTTTTGTATTCGCCCGATATCAACTAAATTGTGTGGAACGAATATATTAACGTACAAATTTCTGTTCAAACAGGGTCGGACAATTCTGTTACCCATACATAGGCGACGTGGCAGTCAAAGTGATAAGTCGCGTCAGCGCAAATAACTAAACGAAAGTAAATAAAAACTGGATAAACCTTCGAAACGACTACTTCGGAAGGATGCATTCCGAGCATCGAGTAATTTGCTCACGGTAACCGAAATGCACGTCGGGAACACAGTGCAAGGAACCAGGAAAAGAGTGATCTATAGCGAAAAAGAAATTGCACGCGGAATAGAACGCGGCTGGCCGGCGATCCCGTGAAATCGTATTCGCGTATCGGACCGCTATCCGATGCGTAGCATCGCGTAACGGCCCAGGAAAAAGTGCTGGAAACGAGCGTTGCATCGCGGAGGTCAGAGTTTTAGAAAGAGGCCTTAAGGTTGTTACCAGCAGCGCCGTAGTAATTACACGTTGCCCCGGCGCGATATTGCGTTACGTGCATGCATTACGCACATAGTTCGGCGCGCGATGCGGCAGCGAGAAAAACGATACGTCCCGCGGCGGGCGATAAATTCCGCTCGAGAGCCTTGTCGGGATGATTGCCTGGGTGAGCTGACTCGGGACGTGATAATCGACTCGATTCCCGATTTCGGAATCATCCGGTGACTACCCGTTCCGCGTTTTCATTCCTAGGTCGTTTGCGAAGCGTCCGTGAAATCCGAAAATTAAACTTCTACCACTGACAGAAAATATTCCGATCAGCGCTAAAACTAAAACTCGTTGCACACCCTCCGAAAGTTCGTGATGCATCCTGTACGAGGACTAGTTTACTTGCTAATGCGTAAATAACTTTTCTGATTTGTCATAGCGAAGAAAAAAGTAACGATTTTTAAGTCTTTTATTCGTGCCTTTAATGAAAATTTAAAACGACTTTCTGTAGGTTCGTAAAATGCGGAAATGTTTGAAATTAGGGTTATCGATTTACTTAGATCGCTGCATATGAAATGTTCGATTTTAGAATGCAAATGTTCTGAAAAGTTTCGAACAAGGAATTCTGATCTAGTATATGGTATATTTTTTTAGTGAGAAGGATGCTTGTAATGATATTGCAAAATTATTTCTAACGAAAATTTAAAATATGCCTTTCCTATAGGTTTGTAAGATGAGGGAATGTTTGAAATTACGGTTATTGATTTATTTAGATCGCTGCATATGAAATGTTCGATTTTAGAATGCAAATGTTCTGAAAAGTTTCGAACAAGGAATTCTGATCTAGTATATGGTATATTTTTTTTAGTGAGAAGGATGCTTGTAACGATATTGCAAAATTATTTCTAACGAAAATTTAAAATATGCCTTTCCTATAGGTTTGTAAGATGCGGGAATGTTTGAAATTAGGGTTATCGATTTATTTAGATCGCTGCATATGAAATGTCCGATTTTAGAATGCAAATGTTCTGCAACGTTTCGGTCCAGCAATTCTAATCAAGTAGAGGGTATATTTTTTTTTAGTGCGAAGGATGCTTGTAACGATTTTGCGAAATTCGAGCTGCCTTAATTATTTACAATGAAAACTTAAAATATGCCTTTTCTAAAGGTTTGTAAAATGCGGAAATGTTGGGAATTAGGGTTACCGATTTATTAAGATCGTTGCATAGGAAATGTCCGATTTTAGAATGCAAATGTTCTGGAACGTTTCGACCCAGCAATTCTGATCAAGTATATGCAAAGTTCTTAATTATTTATAATTCGATGTAACGAATGTAACAATCTACCGATGCAAGTTTTCGATCGATCAAAGAAGTTTCTGAGTCCACGCGAATTTCGAAAGAATAACGATCTATTCTGAATCGCTGCACACAAATTGCTACAAAAAGAATCGTTCGGTTAACGAAATGTTAACCCTTTGCACTCCATGCAATTTTAATTCCTAACTCGGAACATTTTTCTGTCCTAGAATAATTCTATTGCACGTGGTTAATTTCTTTTCGTGTATATCAAATTTGTTACTGTTAATCGTACGGCAACAATTCAATTTTTACTAACTTCTTAATTACAATCATTTGTAATGTACAAATTGTTTTGAATAATAGTCTGACAATTTTCAGTGTCGCCTCACAGAAGCCATTGGAGTGCTATGGGTTAATAAACTTTACAGAAAGGAAGAACACGTTGATATCGATTTCGTTTCCACGCTAAATGATCGCAAATGAATTCCGTTAATTTTCGGCCAAAAGAAGAGCACCTGCACTCAACGCGAACATGAATATTCATACAGTTTCTTCCTCCGAGACTTAATGAGATACTTTTTTCTCTTCATCCTATATTTAATTTTCAGGTAATCAAACAATAACCATCGATCAGTTATTGAAAAAAATACAAATGTTTGTAATTTCAATAAAATTTTTATGTTCTGTGGGCGGTAATCAACGCGTTTCTGGTTCGTTATGATTGCGCTGCGGATCTTGTGCATTCATAACGCATTCATAATTGGATCGTGGTTCAATTACTGGGTTGAGTCGTAAGTAACTTCCGTTACGGATGGCGAAAATTCAATGTATAATAAATGAAAACATGCTAATAAGTATTTTTCCGTTTCGTAATGATTGCTACCTTTGAGAACAAAGAAGCTGATACTCATGACGCTATCGCAGATCGAAATCTATTCTAAAATTCATCATTAACGCTAGAACTATCAAATCAGTGAAAATAACTGGTTCCTAATTGTTTCTTTTGCAATTACTGAAATTATAAAAATATTTTCATCAGAATTTCTTGAATGAAACACAAATTACAATAAAAATTGTGAAAATGAAGATTTGATCTAAGCCGTTTAGTTGTTATTGTAAAACAATGTACATCGTTGGTATTCAGTAATTTGTTACAAATTACTATCGTTCGGACGAAATATTATACTTTTCATCCCTGGAAAATTCGTACGGTAAACGAATTTTCAGATTAAAATCGGTTAATAGATTATCAGATTTAGCAAAGGATTCGTCTATTTAATTATCTGCCGTTACGTTGCGAACAAGTTAGGCGTGTTTCCTAGATTGCCAAAAATTAAGCGCACGTTATGGAACATAAGCTTTTATGGCGATGAGAATTTTAATTGGAAGAAAGCGTTTTCGATTTTTCCTTTTTCGATGATCCGCCGTATACTTGAATCGTTCAGTTTGTCGGAACACAGTTAATGGTGGAAAGAGAAATTTCGCGTTCGCATGATCATATCGCATCGCTAAGATATGCTCGCGTCGAGATTCTAGGAATTGATGCATCAGCGAATCGAGCCGTAAAAATTTCATCGTCCGCGAAAGAAAATGTCGGCAAGCGGTCACGATAGCTGAAAAGCTCACATAACGAAATTCTGCTTGTAATTCTTTCCGTTCGCAGTTACTTTTAATCTACGAAAACCAATGTTGAAAATGAAACTTCGTTCCCCGCCATTTATATAAACGCCGAACCTTAAATTAACTGTTACATGTTGGGAGTACCACTGAACCACAGTCCATCGTTTTCTTTAATCAGGCAGCCGTGCAATTTCGATTGAACGTATTTTATCAATTTTCTAATTTTCAAAATCCAAACAAAGGCGGAATTAATCAAGTTATAGTAAAATTCATTCAGAATTTTGAGAACACGTTCATCGTTCTTCCTGATAAAATACCAGACAAAAGTTGCATTCGTTCATTGTGAAACAAAACTTTGAATGTACGTTAAAAAATATATATATTCTTGCATAAATAACGTTTAAAAAAATTCTTACAATTCTTCGTTAGAACATCTAAGTTTAAAGTACACTGCTTTCAACGCTTTCTGTCAAGAGTGACGCCAAGAAATGTGATAAAGGCGTTTAGAATAAATTTTTTAATATTACGCCAATCTTTATTTACGACTAAAATAAATATTTATTTTCTGGTCGTTTAACACTTTGACTGCCACGTGACCCATATATCGGTGACAGAATTGTTTGTCCATGTTTAAAAATGAATTTGTACGTTAATATATTTTCTACACTCAATTTAGTTGATATCTGAAGAATACAAAAAGGTTCAAGGAATTTTTAATCGTTGCTTCATTGTATAAAGTACTTTGATTTTGTGGAATTTTTGAGGTTGTTGGTTCGGCAGTTAAAGTGTTAATTCTCCGCAAACATAAAGGTGTATTTTATCGGTATTACGGTTCGATCAATGAAACGAAACTTCGAAATCGAACGTTCGAAAACATAATTTTGCCAGAAACGCCCATATTCCTTTTTCAATTGAAATATTTCGCCTGTGAAATCAATTTGCCGAGACATACTTTGCCGGGGAACTCGTTAAGCCGAGAGACGCGTATCTCGAACATTCGTTCATCTACGTGGTCATCCGTTTTCCAAGAAGAAGTGAATTTGAAATATATGTATCGCCGGAGGCAGTCGTTATCGCACTCGTTAATTGGAAATCATACATTACGACCGCAGATAAACCTCTGTATTAACGAAGACAGTTGTTTCTCGTTTATACCCTCGATCTCATCACAATGGCGCAATAAAAACGAAGCGACGGCACTGTCGATAGATGACGAGAGATGGTAAAGAGAGACACGACAGAAGCGGAAGCGAGCAAACAGTGCAGAACGCGACCTTAAAGGTATTGTTTCTCTAATCGGGCCGAAAATATTCCACGAATGTGAAAATTTCAAACTTTTTCCATCGGAAACTGTACTTTTTCGAGTCCTATTTGATACGCGATCAACGCAAAATTACAACTACTCGCAACGTTTAATCGGAACATAGGTAAATCGTTTCCCGTACGCTCGCTTTACACGATGAGAACTGTTTCGAACATCTCCCATTTTCCTGCCACACTTGAACACGGTTTTCTGTATTATCTAGCAACGAAAATAATATTTTTTCGTAATCGTATTTTCGTATAATTGTATTTTTTTTTAATATACGGAAAAGGAAAATTGACGTTTGAAAGTGAACCTGTACCTAGGTTTACGGAACGCGTCGTAATGGAGGTTTCTGATGATTTTTAATTAGCAACATTACTTCTGCGGATGTATACTTGAAAACGGATTGGCTAAAAATGGGAATAGACGCATTCTTCGTTTTCTTATAAAGTAATGTAGAACAGTCGCGTGCGGTGTGCCGTAAACCTAGTGTTAAAGAGATAATTGCAGCATGGGTTCCGTCCGTCCGTCTGTTCGGGTCGCAGTTCGCGATTCGCTAACGCAAACGTGAGAAACCCGCGAAGACGATCTCCGAACGGTCGATAAGGCAGTTTTGCGCTGAAGAAGAAAAAGTTAGGGGTTCACGGGGGCTTTTGGGAGGGAAGGGGTTAATACTCGTATTCAGACTTATTTCTAAAGACACCGGTAACGAGGATCGAGATAATGGATGAAAGAACGAGCGAATGCATTAATATCCGTCCTTCGAGGTAATTAATGAAATCCGAGGCGGGAAAAGAGAAGAATGGCGCGGCTCTTCCGGTCGTAAGTCTCACGTGCACTCGGCCTTTCGAACCGGTTGATCGGATACAGTCTGGAAAACCTGGGACGAACGTTGCTCAACTGAACAGATTTTCACTTCGTTGCGAATTTTCGTATCAACCGTTCGCGCATGAAATGTCATTCTTAGTTGCGCGACTGACGTTGCCTTGTCCGATGCTTCTGATCTCTGATGAAACTTTCAGACTTATCTATCAGGATGTGGATTTTATTTATTTTGTACGGACACTTTTTAAAAAAATTTTTGAAAACGTGGAATCAGCGACGTTTGAGTTTTTTAACCAATATGCGTTGAACACGAAACTCTTTTTATCATTGGTTTTAGGATTCTTGTAGATTTATGGTTCTGGTTTGTATCTGACTCTAAATCTGGCTTTAAATTAATTATTGTTTGATGCAATGAGATACGTTATACACAAAATTTCTTCTTTTAAATCATTGCAGCGAAGTACAATTTTGTTTCTTGTAATTGCATGTGTAATGAATGAAAACTTTTCGTTGAAATTAGTTTTAGGATTCTTGTAGAGTTATGGTTCTGGTATGAATCTGACTCTAAATCTGGCTTTAAATTAATTATTGTTTGATGCAGCGAGGTACGTTGTACCAAAATTGCTTGTTTTAAATCATTGCAATGAAATACAACTTTGTTTCTCGTAATTGCATGTGCAATAGATGAAAGCTTTTCATTGAAATTGCTGTTTCGAAATTCCTGTGCAGCTGTGATCGTGGAAGATGAGCCCTTAACCCCTTGCCATATTATACGAGTCAGACTCGTGTTGAAGATTTAAAATAAAGTCTAACAGCTATAAATTTTATTCCTTTCTTTATAGACGAAATCAAATGTTGTTAATTTGTAATCAATATTTAATCATTGAAGTAGATGCACCAGTATAAAAGATGTAAATTGTCTTTTCTTTTCTGTAACACTTTTAGCAATGAAGATGTTATAATGAAGAACAAATAATAAGTTAAAAAGAAAATGATATGGCAAAGGGTTAAATTTGGTTTCGATTTCACAATTATTCCATGTAACACAAGATCGAACACACTTACACCAGAATGCGTTGTACAACGCGTTTGTTTATGTTAAAAACTGTATAGTTGAGCAAAATTTTAAAAATTGTATAAATATGTTTCATACAAAAAAATCTTTGGTTCCATTGGCTTTTGGAAATTTTTCCGTGGCAATCTTCGTAAAATAAGAATTGATCTCTAATCGGCTTTGAATTTAGAATTTTTTCGATGTAACATAAGCTACAATGATATTTATTACTGTATGCATTGCATAACGCTTTCTTCTGTTATTCTTACACGACGAGCTTTTAATGTTACGTTCCACATGTAAAAATTGTGGAAAATGAATATTCTACATTTTTAGAAAATATATTTCCGTCTTATAAAAATTTATATTGCTGCAGTATTTTCTAAAATAGTATTTTATCAACGAGACACAACAGCAAACATTTCTGAAGTCTAACAAACATGAATCTAGTTCCAAGTTCGAGTTTCGGGTTCAGGAAAGAACTCAAGAGCATAATTTTCGAATCTAATGGTTTGGATAAACAATTACCTCTGAGATAGTTGATATTTTCTACAACTCATTACAGTCGTAGCTACGTCCATTGAAATTCCTACCAATCAATGTTCCTTTACGCATTTACGATACTACTTCTTCCAGCTCAAAGTGTCTTATTTGAGTTAACCCTTTCGCGACGGCACACCTGTACCATTCTTCGCTACTTTTCGCGACGGCACGACTGACCATACTTCGCCACCAATGTATTTATAGCTTCATTTTGAGTTCGCTATTGAAATAAAATAATAATATAATTATGATTTTAACCCCTCGTCCTACAACAACGAGTCAGATTCGTAATCAAGATTTCGAACTGAATCTTCTAAATATGTATTTCCTTAATTTTCTTTAAACGGAAATAACATTTTATTTATTTGTTAATTTTATACGGTCATTGAAGAATAGCTAGGCATGCAGTAATTACAAATTTGTCTTCTCTTTTCGTCGTTCTACGGAGGAGAAAGAAAGTCTAGTCACTGTTATTGTAAAATAAGTCGTAGGCCAAGGAGTTAATAGTATTTATTCCATATTATTTTTTAATAATCTTTCATAGTATGAAAAATTTTAAAACAGGGACAAATAACAGCCGTTGCAAACCAATAAGTGACTGCCGTAAATACACGGCACCCGTCGCGAAAGGGTTAATATAACTATCGAATAATGTTAACTAGCTGTCAGAAAGTTAGCACTTGTCAGGAACGTTTTTAACTCTGGGCCAAGATAGACCTCGCATCCACCGCATCAATTTATTACCACACTTAACTGTGCACAAATCTCGCAATAAATTTTATAAAATACTTCTCCACGATGTTTCTTAATTTACAAGCGTGCAGCCAAAAGCAGAGATCAGAAAATTGGTCTTTCGACAAGGATCTCTATCCCTACCATTCGAAAGCGTTCCAAACGCTTGTAATTCTTACGAAGTTCGAATAAGTCTGAGCGACGCTTCATGCGCTAAGGTCAGATCGAAAGCTCGCTCGACCTGGGAGGATTCGGTCGTACGATCGAGTCTCTCGTGAGAAAATTTGCAGCAGGGCTCGAAGAAAGTCTAGAGTGTGTTCCGAAGGCAGAATTCCTCGCAAAATCGTCCGTCAAACGATTCGCTTTCACTCTCTTACGAATAACAGACGGCGAGACACGCGAGCGCCGCGCCGGCCGACCGAACGGGCGAAGCGTGCGCGCGCGTTGAGTATGTATCTAAATCACAGCTCGTGCTACTAATTACTTATAACGTTATATACCTTTCTCGATACTCCGTTACTTACCGATCACTATGTTACTTCCATTAGTCTACTACTTTTTTTCTTTTCCTTGCGTGTATACATAGATATACGTGAAAGTGACAAACAAAAATAAAAAGAAAAGATGGACGATTGGAGGAAGAGAGTTCAAGGAAGAGAGGCAAAGAAAGAGAGAGACAGAGAGAGAAAGAGAGAGAGAGAGAGAGAAGAAACTCGAAAGAACAATAAAAAGTAGAATCATCCTATGTATAAAATAACGTTAATATCTCATAGTGGTATTAAATATCGTTGATCGATGGGCGATCGTCGATCCACGCGCCACCGATCCGACACCTCATTTTCGCGCCAATCCGGTCGGTCTTAGGAACAACAATTTCATCGAGGATCGTGGCCACCGTCGATCGACGATCCGACTAATTGATTACGTGGTATAAAAAAATAAAGGGCGTGCTCGCCTGCTTATATTATATTCACTCGTGAATTCATCGACGGAACGAGCCTAATCAATTTGACTGTCTGCTGGCCGGATCACCGGGTCAGGCATCCTCGAATTTACGGAAAAGAAGGATCGCGCATGTGACCGTAATTTTGGTCACTGTGTTCGCTCTTGGAAACTGTCAACGTTTCAAATATCTCGGCAACAATTATTCTACTTTGAATTAAATACGCGGCGACATCGTTGCCGAAGAGTGCACGTTGAAGTCCTCGAGGCGCGTCTCTTTCTCGTAAATTCACAGGTCTCCAAATTGCCTGGCTTCGGCCATGCAGACGTCGCCGGTTCAGACTTGCAGGCATTAACGGAATCCGCGACAAGCATTCAAGATCGTGGATCAAGATCAAGGTTCAAGATCGACTAAAGAAAATTGGACAACATAGAAACGTAAATTGCAACAATTCGAGTACCGAGGTTCCCTAATCTCGGAGCGGTTGCGAAAATACAATATCGACGAAGCGCGAACGGCAATGAGCATTCTCCGCTTTGATAAATCGTCCTCAGTGCCCGAAAGGTTGGCAGTTGTCGCGGTAACATACGCGAAACCGAAAGTCTGAATCGGCGACGGGAAGGATCGTCATGGAAGCATGGTACGCTCGATGTTGATGAGTTCACGATTCGCGGCTTTGTGGACGGTTTTTCTGTTCTGCGTTCAGCTGATAGAATCCGCTGCCGAGACGCTGGTAAAAGAAGAAGCGTCGATATCTCCGCGGCTCACCGGGGTCAATCTCGGAAGCTATCTCCGCAGAACTGGTTAATTAAATATCGACGGGCCCGGAGGTGGTTCCTCGGGGTCCGTCGGCGCTAAGATTCGTTCTAGGACGAGTGGGCCTGATCGCGAGACGGGTTCAACCTGTCCGACGTTGGCCCAAAGACGCGTCGATCCCGCGATCGTTGCCATTGGTCATGATTCGCTCTGTGCTCGGGGCTCTAACCTCGTTGATCGTAGATCGTTTCGTTCGGTGAACGAACACTCAAACGCCGGGAGAAGAACGGAAGGAGGACAATAGTGGGAAGATAGAACGAGAGAGAGAGAAAGGGGAAAAAGAGAGAGCGAAATAAAGAGAAAGAGAGAGATATAGAAATAGGCAGACAGAGAGAAAGAGAGAAAAAAAAGTGTTATAGAAGAGAGAGAAGACTCGCACCGTGTGCCCCATCCGGAGAGAAGAGGCAGCAACGACCCGATGAGTTCGACGGGGCATCGAGCGATCTCCAGGTTCCTCCAAGTCGACTAACTGGGTGGATTGCAGGCGTTCCCCGAAGGATCGACCGCCACCGGGTGTGACTGACTCCTGTTTGTCACGCTGGTGGTCGTGGTGGTGGTGGTTTCGGCCGACGGGCTGGGATTCCCGCTGTTCCCGTTGTTGTTCCCGCTGTTCCCTGTAGCCTGTTGTTGAACGCTGGGCTTCTGCGTGACGTGGGTCTGATAGTGCTTCGCCAGGTGCGCCTTCTGTCGGAAGCTCTTGCCGCAGAGAGAACAGGCGAACGGTTTCTCGCCCGTGTGCGTCCGGATGTGAACGTTCACGCTGTACTTGTCCTTGAACCCTTTGCTACAGATGCTGCAGTAATGCAACGAACGTTCCTTGCGCTGAACGCTGCCGGGTGACCCTCCGGACGCACCTTGTTGCTGTCCGCCGGTGCCGCCTCCGCTTTCCGACCCACTGTTCCCATTGCTAGCCGCGTTCGCATTATTGTTGTTCCTGTTGGTGCGTCTGCAGTACTTTTTGGGAGCTTTGGCCGGAACCACTCTCGAGGGTGCCAGCTGGATCTGATTGGTCGTTTGCTGCTGTTCCACCTCCGCCCGGGAGGCCGTCTGCTGTTGCAGAACATCCTGCTGAGCAGCTGTGACCACCGTGACCGTGCTCACCTGACCTAGGTCCGCCGGCAGAGTGATGGTACCCAAACTGCCGCTGGTCGGATCCAGCGTGTACATCACCGTGGTCGTCGCAGACACGTTGCAGACCGGTTCCAGGCTACAGTAAGACTCCACCACTTCGTTGGCTATGCTCTTGAGCTTCTCGTAGTCGCCCGGACGATAGGTCGTCTGATCCAGCTGGGACAGCAGCAGGTCCTCGTCCGTGCAAGTGTGCATCGACTCGTCTTGCTGCTGTTGTTGCTGTTGCTGTTGTTGCTGTTGTTGTTGTTGCTGCTGCTGCTGTTGCTGTTGATCCGCGACGATCTGCAGGCCGGCGTTGCTCGTCACCGGCATCGTTATCGAGCCTTGGTTGGACGGCGACGAGGACGACACCACCTGAGTAGGCCCGGTGTACAGTTTCCCCTGGAGAGCGCTTCTCAGAAGACTCTCGGCGGAGTCGCCGGCTCCGACCGCGACTGCGGCTGCGGCTGCGGCGGCTGCCTCCTGCAGATTCTGATCCGAGAGCTTCCAGTCGTTGTTGTTGTCGCCGCCCGCGCAATTGCCGCTGTTCGACGATGCCCGACCGCACAATTCTTTGCTCTCGACGAAACCGCTGTCGTCGGTCGTGTACTGCGAGGACGCCACGGAGAAGCGGTCCGGGTGAAACCTGTCGTTCACCGTCCGCGACACCTCGCTCACGTTCGTCGTCTGATCGTGGTCCGGCTCGTTGGAGGCCGGCTCCATGCTCAGGATAGCGTCCAGATCCAAATTCGGTCGCAAGGACCACGAATCGCTGGACGTCGGTGCCGGACTCTTGCAACAGTCCAACGCGTCCATCGAGTTCGCCTCGTTGTTCAGCACGGTCAATGTGTAGATAGCCCCGTCGGTGTTTTGTCTGTCGTTCGCGGCACAGCTTCGACCGACCGTTTGATGATGGTCGTTCGATGCCTGATGAACGTTTACGGTGTCGTTCCCGTGGCTCTGGGCGTTCGCGTGAGCCGACCAGCAGTACTTGTTCAGATCCTCTAACAGTATGTTGCAGGTTTGCTCTTTGCTCTCGTCGGTGCCCCAGTAGTCGCAGTCCGACTGGTCCATCGGCGTTTGCTCGTTGCTCTGTTGCACGTTGCAGGCGTTGTGATGGGTTCGCACGTGGTGATGATGATGATGATGGCCCAGGGAGCTCGTGATCGTCGAGACCGGCGGCAACGCGGTCAGGGTGTTGTTGTTCGTTTCTTTGATGAACGGCGAACCGTGGAGGTCACGACTCGTTTCGTGCTCCTCGTGGCTCTGCTGCAGGTAGCCCATGCTTCGGCAGGTGGTGCGATGAAGGAAACTCTCCTCGTCGGACACGCCGTCGGCTGACGCGCAATGCGGGGGTGGAGACACCACGAAATCAAAGAAATCCGTCTTCGGCAGATCCTCCCCGCCCCCTCCCGGGGCGAACGCCTCCGTTAAATCCATCGAGTCGTTCGAGCGGTGGGTTCTCGTGGTTGCTTCTTTGTCAGGGTCAGGACACCGGTGGCCTTGCTAGGCTGGCTGGATCGCTAGCGCGGGAACGGGAAGACGTTTCAGCAGAGGCTCTGGTGCCTCCTCGACCACCGCATCCTTGAACTCTTGGAACTGCCTGGACAGAAAGAGAGGAGATTCAGTGAAAGTTCGGACATTTCTATTATCGATATCAATGGCCTGACCCGATACACCCGCTATAAACGCGGAACTTTCTCCTCGCAGCACAATAAACACTTCTGCGTTAAACGTCTGTTATGTTGGCCTACAAAAAGCCTAGCAAGGTAAACACAGGTATTCGATACCTGCGTCGTTTGACGCTTTTCATTGGCTGGCGCGCAACGTGAGTCGTTTAAAATATTCGTCGCTATTCTGTAATACTTCGGATCTTCTTCGTTTAACACCTTAGCTGCCACGTCACCCACATAAGGGTGACGGAATTATTTTTACGATTTTTAGATGAATTTTCACGTTAATATATTCATTGTATCGAATTTGACGGTGCTCCAGAAAATGCAAGAAGGTCGGAAAACTACTCAGTGTCATAGGTTTTATTTTTTCAATTTTTATTTCACTCGATAAGTCGCTCCGATTTTATGCAATTTTTTTGGCTGCTAGTTTGGCAGCTTATCCGTCCGCGAAAGCTGGAAGCGAAGCGAAAGGTGAATTAGATAATTTAATCATCCTGGTCCACTTCACCCAGATGCCCTTAAACATTTAAAACCGATATATGAAGAACTTTCAAAGAAGGATTTATTAACCAGGTGTCTAGGTGGACAGACACAGAATTGCAATGAAAGTTTCAATTCAACGTTCAATCCGTTGAAAATCCAAGCATCAAAATCCAAAGCATCAAAATCCAAAGCATCTAAATTCCGGAGCAAAAATTATTGAAACCTCCGCCTTTATTGCGGCTGGCATTTTTAACGAAGGCTACTCAGCTATATTAAAAATAATGAATGTATTAAATATTAATATCAGGCAACGATGAAAATTCTTTGCCGATACGTATGACGCGCAGCACGTAACGAGACAGGAACGCCGCAGACAAAGCAGCACGAAAGAGGCACGAATCTCTTGTAGGATGCACCAAATGGAGCCAAATGAAGTTTTTGAAGCCACAGGAGGCTTACTATATGGCCCTGGTATAACGGATTAGTTTCCTCCAGAAGTAAGTGTTCAATAACTACTACTCTAACAGTCGAAAAACTTTAAACGCGTTTTTCTCAATATCATATTTCTGAATTTTGTGTACACGATACAAAACGATCTATTGGACCAATTGAGCTCCTAAGGCGATTTTTCGTTGAGTAATGATAAAATGTCGTCGATGAACTAAAAAAATTCCTAAATAGTTGCATTGTTTCCTTTCAATTTACATTATAAAGTCAATAAAGCTCAAAATTTTTGCATTTTTGTACTTTTTGTTGGAATTTTTTTAGTTCATCGACGAGATAATTTTATAAGGATTAAAAGAAACTTTTGTTTTCCTGTTTCAAATGCAAATTAGAGGCTCTAGGATGTACACAAACTCACGATGCGCGTGGCGCGAAGCTGTGAAGTTTTATAAATATTGTGAAAAAAATCATTAAAATAGAAAATTTTTTGTATTGTTTAAATATAGAACATAATATCATGAAAGTTTGAGAATGATTCGCTCTGTAGTTATTGAGAAAAAAATTCGTAAAAATCACTATTTTTTAGGCGCTTTAAAGTGTATTCCCCCCTTAAGGGTAACATAGAAAAGTCTAAACTTTGATTTTCGTTTTCTTAATTTTTACCTGCGATCTTTAAACGAGGTAATCTATAGTTGCATAGTTTAGTTTCAACGCATTTGGCGCTTCGAACAGAATTCACATTGGGACGGTTGTCCATGTTTACCATTGTAGTCTCTTTGACATTTCTTTAGAGTTATGACTTTCAGAAATTGATCTTTCTTAATCTGATGTTAAAAATGAATGTAGACCTCACAGGTAAATAGTATTTCCTTATACGTCTATCGGGATGTATTTTACTGATTCTTAAATCAAGGTACCATAAAACATTTTATTTTGTAGCTAAGACGAGCCGTAACGAAGAATTTGCTGTTTTTTCCTTTTCAATTACAAGAATTAAATTAAACATAATATTTAGTACCTATACACGATCTTCGGTTCAATTTACTTTTTAATCCGGACAAGTAAAACTAATGAGTACACGATGCGTGTAATAATATGATCATTAGCATGGAAAGAACGTTGAGAATACTAAATTTTGCATAAATTAATTATTCCATGTGATTGTGGCCTAAAAGGTTAATCTCCGTTCATGCCATCGCTCGAATTAAAATTTATCCATAAAAGTGTATATCAATCTATCCGATACGGAACAGCATTTTACATTTTGTCTGTCGCATTCAGCAAAACCTACCAACAAACCAAAACGGATAATTATAAAAATGGCAATCTATTTACCAGTTAAACCCTAAATGAAGCTTACGGGTGTAGTCAAACATTTCTACCTCCGTACTTTCCACCTCCAATTCTCAACAACTCCACCAATCGAATCCCCTCGATTTCCAACCACCCTCCGCTAGTATCAAAGATTCCGTTCATCCCAGATGCAAGTGGCATTGTCAAGGGTACGGGGTGAGGGGCGGAGGGCGATCGTGAAACCCCAGAAAGATATCCTCCAGCCTCGGATCACGCCAAGGTCTGCGGCGACTTGTCACCGATCCACTCGAAAAACGGGGCCGGCTCGACGGCAAAGTTGCAAAACTGTTCCCGGTACGGGGGGAGGGGTGGTGGTGTAAGGGCGGGGAGGGGAAAAATGTCGATTCGCCGTCCCTCCCCGTATCGAATCCCATAGAATCCGAGGACAATGGCGCATACCGCGCCGCCGTGTCCCAGATTTTCCAGCGTTTTCTTAGGCGACGGGCCAGCGCCGGCTCACAGTGGAATAGGATCGCCGGCTGGCTGGCGCATTAGGCCGAAGAGCAGGGCTGGCTCTCTCGCATGCTCTAGGCGTGGGAACGCACCGTGGCCGTGTATAAATTCACCACAGCCATAGTCGGCGAAGTCAGGCCAGCTAGCCGGCCCAGCTAGCTTGGGTACAGCGGATCGGCGGGCCCCGCGTACATACTGACTCCGGGAGTCAGAAGGAATCGAGAAGGAGAACGCTCGGCTGCCAAAGAAGGACGGCGAGTATCGTTCGAACGGGAGAGAAATAGACTGGGCCCGTCCGAGACGGTGGCACGACGGAGAACGAAACGAGGATAGACACGCCGAAGACAGCCGAGCCGGGAATAGAGAGCGAGACTGTGATAGAGAAGACGCGGATAGGCTTGGTAGGATAGAGAGACGGCGACGGAGCGCATGAGACGACGAGTGCGCGCGACGATCGGGGGGGACGCAGAGACCAGAAACTTTTGCGGCACACGGATAACGCGCCGTCCCCCATACAGTCGCGCGCGGCTGGTATGAGGCATAAGCAACGGTTGCGCAACTTCTTTTCCGCGAGCTATCATACTACAACGCACTGTACCAAATTAATGCGGCAACAGTGCAGACGCAAGCTACGATCCGTGCGCTGGCTGCGGTTAAATGCCAGCCACGGTGTATAACAATTGATCGAGGGCCGTTGCAGCGTCGAGGCTTTACTCGCCTGCTAGCTTGCCTGCTAGCTTGCCTGCTAGCTCGCTTGCTAGCTTGCCGGCTTACCCGGCTAGATAGCTAGCTAGCTCGCTCGGTGCTACAGCACCCGGATGTCCGAGGACGGAACAGTCTCTCTCCGCGTTACGAAATCGAGTCCTGGAATCGCTTGTGCACTAGATCATCCGCGTTGATCAAGCTGGCACGCCGCACACGGACGCGCGAGTCGATTTTACGGCTGTCCGGGATTGATTCGATCTTCAGCCACGGCGCACTGTGTCACGGTTCTTTTCTTTTTCTTTTTTTTTTTTTCGTTTTGTTCGTAAGATAACCTGCCCGAAATTCTACTTTCGAATAGTCATGTCATGTCAGCTGCACGCTCAAGTTTTAACCGTTTCCTTTCTACTTGTTAACGCGTTATCCTGCGGACGTTATTTTCGAATTTTCGAAAGTCCCTGATTCACGATTGAATACTTTTTAAACGCGTGTCCATGTCAGGCTATTTTTATTCGTCTTTTCGTACAATTGGTTTCATGTTTCACTAAAATTGATATATGATTGGAAATTAACACTAGATTGCCCAAGGAAGTCATTTTTACTGCTTTTTAATTTCAATTAGAAAAAAAATTATGTATATAATGATACAATTTCTTAGAATTTTGTGATTTTTTGTAGAACATATAAATGCGTTTATTAATAATTGTAGTTACCTCCCCCATCCTTCATTTCCGGTATATATATGTGTTATACCTATATTGCCCAAAAGCAGTCGTTTTGACTGCTTGGGAAATTTTAAATAATTAATTAATTTACTCTTATTATTGAATTGAGTAAATTTCTTATATTTATTATATAATTCTTATATAAAATTGAGTTACTGATGGTCAGTAAAGTGGGGTCCCGAATTTTGTAGAAAAACTATGGCCAGAGAAAAGTTCAAGCAAATCCTACAATTTATTCGTTTTGACGAAAGAACCGAAAGAAGTAGGCACCTACAAACAAATAAATTTGCCTTGGTTTCGGAAATATGGGATAAGTTCATTGAAAACAGTCAAGCTTGCTATCAACCAGGGCAAAATATAACAGTTAACAAGCAATTATTTCCTTCAAAAGCCAGGTGCAGGTTTACACAGTATATGCCTAATAAACCCAACCCATATTATAATTCGATATTTAGTAATTTCCTAAATTTAATTTCGATAACATTATAAAAATTGACCTAGCTGGATTTAAGTCGTTGCTCGGGTAACGATTGGATTCCTCGATTGCTCTGAGAATGGGATGCGAATTTGCCAATTTGTCAATGTCATTAATCGTTTCTCTATCTAACAACCGATCGGACATGTCAAAATTGCCGACGCTATTTTTAGACCCGATGTCGCCGTGTGTTTCATGCGAGAACGAACTAACGAGTGGGATACATATTTTTGATTAATGTCTTGTGCCATTGTCAATTACATAATCGTGCGATAGTTGTGAAATAATTGCTCGCGAAATTTAGGACAGGAAGGACGGGTCTGGTAGAAGCAGCAACCGCGTTGCGGTCGTTTTATAGAACTAAATTTAGATTGTGAAATAATTGTTTAATAGAAAGTGGTCGAACATTCCAGTAAAACACATACATTTTCTTCTGAATACTTCTAATTCTATATGTAAGAAATTAGTATCAACATTTTTATCAAAAATAATATCTTACACATATGGTATGTTCAAAATTACAAACTATTTGTTTTTTAGAATAACAAAGTGATGAGTGTGTTTTTTTAACTTTTATTTTCAGTTTTATCCTTCATGCGAATCAAAAGAAAACTAATGAAATTGAATAATTATTTTAATGACTCTCGTCGATGGATCAAGCGACGCACACGAGAATATTTATCAATATGTGAAAATATAAAATATCCCTAAAGTATGGCAATATACTAACAGCGCTGCGCGTGAGTCAGGTTGGGAAAAGCCAGGTACCGCGCGAGAGAGACATACGAGCGGTTTAATACATTAATAAACAATTCTGGAGCTTTAAACGCAACAATAGTCTCTGGAACAGCATGTCTGAATATTAATGCGGGTCACTGTATATTGTCATTCTTGTTACTGGTTAGTATTTTCCATTACGTACCGGCCGTTCGTTTCTCTCGCGATCAGTATACGCTTTTAGATCGCAATCGCTATGATAACTCATCGATGATCTTTTAACGTCGATTAAACGTACACACGGCGTTTGACATTTACAATCGCATATACAGCTCGCGTAATTGCGATCTAATTCGTTTCTATGTGAAGATCGAATCTCGATTTTCTAACGCCACGTCTTTAACTATAGAGTATAGGTTCAACGATCCAAGTCGTGCCGATTGAAATCCGACTGTAATTAGTAGGCTGGATTCTATGGATTTATGACAAAAACGGTGTATCTAAAATATTAAAAACGTTAGCGGAATTAAAAAATTCGTATTAAAAATTTGCAATAAGTTTCCAGTGCTACGTCTTTAACCATAGAAAATAGGTTCAACGATCCAATGTATGTCGATCGAAATCCGACTGTAATTAGTAAGCTGGATTTTATGGATTTATGACAAGAACGGTGTATTTAAAATAGTAAAAACGTTAGCGGAATTAAAAAATTCATATTAAAAATTTGCAATAATTTTCCAGTGCTACGTCTTTAACCATAGAAAACAGATTTAACGATCCAATTTATGTCGATTGAGATCCAACTGTAATTGGTAGACGGGATTTTATGGATTTATGACAAAAATTGGTAGGTGTATTTAAAGCAGCGAAAGCGTTAGAAAAATTTAAAAATTTGTGATGTGATGATGAAGATGAGAAAGAAATTTTTATTGGGCACCTATGTGTGGCAATGAATGTAAATATTTTTTATTTTGCGTAAAGATCCACAGTCTAGTAATTAGAATCCTAGAATAGGATTAAAACAGGGAATCGATCTGATTTAAATTGAAGAGTTTTAAGTAACATACAGTATCACTAAAAATGCGAAAAAGTGAAGCTTGTTTTCATAAATTATAAATGTAAAAACCAAGATTAAACCAGGCAATTGTTTGTTCAAGCTTTTGGAATGGCGCTTTGAATTTATTAAATATATTTTTTAATAATTAATTTGTCATGCCGTTAAATCCTTAATGGCACGCTACCTTCTGTCAGATTATAATAAAATATGTTGTTCGCGTTGGAAACGTGAAAGTAAGGCTTTTAGACGTAATAATCTTAGCGAACAATTTTCCTTGCAGTTATGCCGATCGACGCGTCAAATGTTAAAACTATGCCAATTCGGTCTATACTCGGTGATCGATCCAATTTTCCAAAGCCAACCATAAGAAGTTAGAGTCGAAAGGTGAGACGTCGGCTTGTCGGCTGTTGTTAACGAGCCCTTGTTAGCTCGGATCTAACAAATTACATGAAAAATATATATACTTCTTCCCAATCAAGCAGACCATCCAATCAATACCCGATTCCGTTTCCAGTTGCTTGATCGCTTCATTAAAACGTCTCGTTCGAGGCTGGCCGAACAAGAAAAACCAGACGCGTCAAAAGAAAAAATTCTCGAGACCGGAAATTATTCGACGACAACCGGGCCGAGATGCAGGAAAAGCGGGAGCAGGTGTCGATCGGCGAACCGCAAAAATGATTACGAATTCGGAGAAACCGTGGCGGTTATCGGTTCTCGTTAGTCAATTTCGTTGCCCGGTTGTTTCCGCCACGCCGCGCCGCAGAACCGCTCGCCCCGGAATCGAAGAGTTAAAAACTCGTTCGTTCGAAACCTTTTTTTCGCTCTGTGAAATCGGTTGCGAGACCGAGATCGTTCGAACTTCACGATTCGACCGGGTCCAGTTGGCTCCGGGCGATCCGGTCCACAAATCGATCGCGTTGCTCAAACTTCGGCCATCGATCGTTACCTCTTCCACTTTCCTATCGGCGCGCTTCGAAACTAGATCGCTCGTTGCGCAAACCGCTCGGCTTCGTGAAGGAAAATCGGTCGCAAAGGCGGGGGAGGCCGGGGGGTCTACCCCATTGTACCCTTTCATCGCTCCGGGGACGATCGACGACGATCGATCGGTTCACAACGGATCACGGACAGCTTCATTTCGTTGCGAGGATCGATCGTTTTTCCAGGATGCGGTACTTCGTCTACAGGGATGGCTACATACAATACTGGCTTAAACTGTAAATTTACTATTTTATTTGAAATCATATGCGCATTTTTTAATATAAAATTAACACTGTAGTTTTCAGTATTAACACCTTGAGTGTAAAGCGAGTACTAAAAGAATTATTGTCTCAAAATTTCGTAAGCTAGCTTCGTCAGGAGCTCGATGATACATTGGTACTGATACAGAGCTACGTAAAATACTGTCTCAGACAGTAAATTAACTATTTTATTTGAAATCATACGCGCATTTTTTAATATAAAATTAACACTGTAGTTTTCACTATCAAGACTTTGGGCGTAAGCCGAGTCCTAAAGGAATTATTGTCTCAATGTTTCGCAAGCTAGCTTTCTCAGAAGTTAGATGATACATTGATACTGATATAGAGTTGAGTAAAATAATATTTCGAACTGTAAATAGTAAATGATATATTTAATTTTAAATTGTACGCAAATCTTTGAAAATAAAATGAAACTCCTGTTCTCGCTGCCAGGAATTCTATGTAGATGCAAGTCGAGTCCTAAAGGAACGTTTCAATGTTTCTCAAGTTGGCCTCCTCAGAAGTTCGATGATACATTGATACTGACACAGAGCTGAGTGAAATACTATTTCGAACAGTATATAGTAAATAATATATTTAATTTGAAATCGTATGCAAACCTTTAGAAATAAAATAAAACGCCTGTTCTCGCTGCCAGGAATTCTGGATATAAGTCGAGCCCTAAAGGAATGTCTCAATGTTTCTCAAGTTGGCTTCCTGCAGAGCTCGATGATACATTGATACTGACACAGAGCTGAGTAAAAGCTATTTTATTCAGAGCTATTTAAAACAGTAAATAGTCTATTTAAAATCATGCGTACATCAAAGTTTACTTTATTGAACGCCTCGTTTTCGAGAAAATTCACTTGCGAAATGTTATGATTTCTTATACTTTAATATAATCTGTTTCCGAAAATTATTTCCGATGTGAAAAATTATTTTAAATAGAATTCTTTATTTACTAGTTTAAATGCAATGGAAATTCTATCTGTATTTTATATAAATGTTAAAAACCAGTCTCTCAAATCACAGTATACGCACAAACGAGAACGCTAGTTTCCTATATATAAACCGTGAGAGGATTGATTCGCTTTCAAGAACATTAATTATTTCGTAGTTTTGGTACAGATCAGGTGTTATTCGTGTTCTAACGCGTGAACAATATTTATAGCTGCCAAGATCATTCGCAATCGAGAAAAGTGTGGTTGTTCGCAGCAGCGGTGCGACGCAAAAAGCAAAAGAATAACTCAAACTATCCTTGACATTTAGCTGAGTTAGTAAGTTACTGACAGGCCAATCTTCTGTTTGCCGTTGCTGCAATAACGATCCTTCGTGAAAGATCGTAGCTACATTTTTCTTTGTCACGAACCTCGTACCGGTATCACCCTTGTCACTTTTTCCGAGAGGAATCGTTAGTGAATTTATTTACGATGCTACTTTTTCCAGAAGACATTTGTTTATGAAACAGTTTGGAAAAGAAACATCTATGAACGCCGTCATTTTATTACAGGCCAGCAAAAATCATACACATGGAATATTCAGAACGTAGGCTATTTTACTGAAAACTGTAAAATAATACGCGTTTTCTCTTCAACGATCCGTACACAATTAAAAACAAAAAACTTCATTCCAAATAATATAAAGGGTGTCCCAAAATTAATGCAAGGTTTGAATTAAATAGAAAACACAGTTTTTAGTCTTTAGATTGTTATTTGTTCATTGAATCATAAAGTACATAGGATAGGGTTGTTTATGAATTTCTTCCAACTGGAAGGAACGTTATTCTTTTTTTTCTACGTGGACTGTTAATTACTGAAATTTTTTAAATATCTTTTAAAGCAATTATTGCACTTTTGCAATCGAAAGTTTGACTAAGAAATTTTGAATTCCCAATTATTTATTTTTAGAAGTTAAATCGTTCATTCTAAATGAATTATGAAGCTCGACTAGAAATATTATCTTCCTATAAGCAGAATTTATTAATAGGTTGAACATTATTTAAAAATACCAATTCCTTCACAATTTCTTTTCTACGTCATTTATTAGGTCGACAGACATAATATTTGATCTTTACGATTAATTTTGTGTGAACACAACATTTTAAATAATAAACATTCTCATTCTTACAATATAATTGTAAAGGGTGTCCCAAAATTAACGCCAGGTTTGAATTAAATAGAAAACACAGTTTTTAGTCTTTAGATTGTTATGTTTTCATTGAATCATAAAGTACATATGATAGGGTTATTTATGGAATAACACATCGGGCAAATGGCCTCCACGACTTTGCTGGCACATACGCACTCTTTTGTCGAAATTTTTCATGACCTTTCTGCATAATTGTGGCCGAATTTCGTTGATGCAGCTTTTAATTTCCTCTTGTAATGCACGGGTGGTTGTGGGCTTGTTGACATAGACCTTTGACTTCAAATAACCCCATAAGAAGAAATCTAATGGTGTTAAATCACACGATCTAGGAGGCCAATTTTGATCACCAAAACGAGAGAGTACACGACCAGGAAATGTCTCGTGCAGTAATTGAATTGTTTCACTGGCTGTAGGGCATGTGGCACCGTCTTGTTGAAACCACATATTGGACACATCAATAGCATCCAATTTCGGCAGAAAGAACTGTGTTATCATGTCGCGATATCGAGCACGAGTAACAGTTACTACTTGACCAGCCTCATTTTCAAAAAAGTATGGTCCAATGATGCCTCCAGCCCAAAATCCGCACCAAACAGTGACACGTTGTGGGTGCATTTGTTGTTCGACAATCACATGTGGGTTCTTCGAACCCCGAACACGGCAATTTTGGCGATTAACAAAGCCATCGAGGTGAAAATGTGCTTCATCGCTTAGGATGAGTTTGCTCAAAAAATCAGCATCCACTTGTTGATGTTCAATAATCCATTTCACGAACTCTCTTCGCTGTTCATGGTCATTAGGCTTCAGTTGTTGTGTTAATTGAATTTTGTAAGCATGAAGACACAGATCTTTTGTGAGTATACGCTGTAGACAGCTTCTTGAAATTTGCAATTCTTGTCCACGACGCCGAATCGATGTTCCTGGGTTTTCGTCAACACTCTCACGCACTGCTTCGATATTGACATTTGAACGGCTTGTTTCTGGACGACCGGTGTGTTTAGCGTCTCCAATTGATCCAGTTTTCCTGAATTTTTCAATTAATCTTCTCACAGTTGACGAGATTAAAACACTATTTTGACCATATTTTGTATAAAATTTTCGAACTGCGGCCGCCAAACTTTCATTATTTTCGAAATATTGTTCAATAATGAATGTTGTTGTATCGTATAACGCTCCATTTTTACTGACCCTACACTCTCAGCTGTCAAATTGTTCTTTTTTCAGGGTTGCTAACGATTTACTGCAAAAATGGTGGCAAATTCGAATCTTGCGTTAATTTTGGGACACCCTTTATTACTTACGTATAACTCTAACAGATCGACTTATAAAGCGGAAGAAGGTGAGGTACCGTGTCGGACATTTCCGCGCACCTGGTTCTGGCGAACGTACAAAAGATCGAACGCGAGTAAAACGCGTGAGGTGTCGTTCGAAAAGAGTCTCGACGCATCTAAAGTGAGAATACCAGCAAAAAAAGGATGATCCGAAGGAGGACATGAGGGGTTGGGCTGGAGCCGGCCACTTTGGCACCAGGAATTCGCAAACAGCGGTATAGTCGGTCGCGAAACTGGCACCACGTCATCCTTCGGGACGAAAGACCCGACAATTTGGCCGTTCGGCTGCGGTGAACACGATTCCGTGGCGTTCTTCGAGGTGGAAGGAAATCGACGCCGGATACAAGACGCGGCGAATTATCTCTTCACGCTTGAGCCCTGTCGAAAACGTTGCCGGGTAATTACCGGGGCCACGATGATATCCGGCTTGATATTTGAATCCAGGCCCATTCCCGCTTCTTCGGCCGCGTTCTCGGCCGCTGTGACCCCATTACCACGGCGCAACGCTCGTTTCTCTCTCTTCTCTCTCTCTCTCTCTCTCTCTCTCTCTCTCTCTCTCTTTCTCTCTTTTTCTCTCCTCTCTTCTCTCTTTTCTCCTGTCTACTCTACTCTACTCTACTCTACTCTACTCTTCTCTACTCTCCTGTTCTACTCTTCTCTTTTCGCGAGAAGAGTAGAGAAGAGTAGCTCTTTTCGCTTGTTTTCTCTGCTCGCTCCCGCAGCTTTTTTCCGACAGTTTGCGCGTGCCTCTCGGCCGACTCAATTTTCGGCGAGAATTCGTCTGACTGACAGAGTGACGCCTCGCGCATTTCGTCGGGCTCGTTTATGGTCGGTTTTACGATGCCCGTTTCACTTCGGTCTCGTTTCGACCGCTGATGTGGAACGTGACCGCGCCCGAATATTTTATTCGTTTATTTTCGGACGACGACGTTTGCGTTTATCGCCTCGGGGAAATCATACAGGGTGTCCGTGCTCGCCAGTTTCTGCGAAAACGCGGATCACGTCGAGGATCTTGCGGATCTCGCAGAACCTCGCAGAACCTCGCAGGATCTTGCAGAGAGTACAGCTTTACATCGTTCTTTCGATGGATTCTTAAGTTAAGAGGCGTACAGGATGTGCGTAAACATTGTGCATCGTTTGAAGCTTGTCTCTATGAGAAATACACGATTCGTTGCAAATTTTATATATTTTGTGTAGTTTGCAAGTAAGTTTGCAAGTAAACTTCTTGATCAGGATGTGACAGCAATGCAGGTCCGTGTCTTTTTATAAGCTTCGTGGATACCTTTTTTTTTTTGATATTGGACAAAATTAACGAATACCGAATCCAAACCGTTTTGTCAATATTTATCTGGCTGAGAATTTTGTGCATTTTTTATAAGAATTAATAGTTACCATTTAATGAAATAGATAAATTAAATGAATTTAAGAACATCAGAGCATTAGACGCAGCTTAATAAAATTGTTAAAGCAAGTATTAAATTTCAGTTTGGCTTCCATTTGTTATAAACAGTGCAAACAATTCTTAGTTTGCTAAAAAATCTCAGGTCTATCATTTAAAGGAGCAAATAGATTAAAATAATTTAAGAACATCGGCAAATTCGTCGCAGCTTATTAAAATTGTTAAAGCAAGTATCAAATTTAAATTTGGCTTCTATCTTTCGTAAACAATGCAAACAATTTTTATTTTGTTTAGAAATCCCCAGTATACTTATAAGTCTACATTAAGCATCTCTTTGTCGAGCAACAGAGTGAATCAACCTCGAATCGTTATTCAATTAAAAAGTTTATGACATTTCGTTGTTCCCTCGTAGCGAACGCTTCCATCATTTTACGCGCATCATCGGCAATTACGGACAATTCATTGCGCAAGTTAAAAAGAATAATCGTTCGTGAAACTCTATTGAATTTTCGATGTTTACATGATCAACTACAGCTGAAGCGACCAGATTCTTCATGTTCATTCATGAACTGCATCGGGGTCGTTGGATGTTATTAATCTCTTTAGTTGTGCTGTGGTTACTCGTTTAAACGATTCGAATTTGTCAGACGTCAGTAGAAAGAAGTAGATTTTTTCGCGTAACCTCGGAACGGTTCAATGCAAAGTATCAGGGGATGTGCAATGCAAATGGATGATACGATGGATGGAGAATGTGTGCACAGAAGTTTCGACTTCTGTGAGCGAAAGGTGTCGACAGCAATTGCAATCGATAACGCTCGACGCAGGAGATTGTTTTACATAATAGAAAATCAGTATACCCAACGGGGCATGCACGATGAATGCATCCTCGCCGCGCGTTGAAATCACCCGACCGCCGATGATACTATTATACCACGCGTTGCAATCATCGAACCTAGCGTCCGCATTCGCGTTTCGTCGGGAAGTTCATTACGCACGACAGCTGGCTAAATTGTCCATTTCAATTTCTCATTACATTAATTACAATCCTCTATCGATGCCTATGGTGTCTAAGATCGCCGTAATTTTTTACATTAAATTATACCACGCACGAACACTGCGAGTCGCATTAGCTGGAAATTATCTTTTAGAAATTTACAAACAATCTCTTGCAGTGTCTGTCCACGGAACAGTCTCTCGGGGGCACTTTCGAAAATATTTACTCTGCTGTGTTCTAGGAATGTTGGTTTTGCGGGTCTGCAAGTTGATCAATTTGTTGAGCCGTTATTGTTTTATGAAATCAACCATAGAACAGCCAGCGGTTTTTGCGAATGTGCTACTTTTAGAAATTCGATCGATCTTAACACGGTCTTTAGTTTCACTTGGTCGCTTCGTTGTCTCTTTTCGATCTGGCATCGTACGAAGCTTGCCAATTTCATTATTACTTAACAGAAAATTTATGCAGCTAGAAGTATTTTGTTTCGAAATGGGAAACAGACCAGCCGTACTACACTCGATGACGATCGAGGCATCCTTGAACAAGGGATCTTCGCGCGACGTCTTGCGAAGCTTTCTGAGAAAACGAAATCATGAAATCGGTAGGCGTTGCACAATTTTCGGATTATGCCGCAAACCGCTGATTCGTCCCTCATTTATTCCTGCCAAAGGAAAAATCATTTTCGGAACTTTGGCAGGAACAGAGGACAGGGAGACTCTGCGGATCCTTGGACTTCGGCGGACGAAACTCTAAGAACATCGGACGAGTACACATATAGATTTTTAGATCTTAGAACTTGTACACACCTAGATCATTGTGGATCTTGGACAGATCGTCAGAACGTGCGCGAAAGGGTACTGAACTTTGTACTTTTTGTACTTTGAACTTTGTACTTTTTGTACTTTGAACTTTGTACGTTTTGTACTTTGAACTTTGTACTAATCTTGTGAATGCAAAGTAGATAAAAGCGTTGAATGCCACGGTGGTCACCGGTGACCGGCACCATTGCGTCGTTAAGAATGATTACAATTAAATTAATGACATTGAAGATCGATTTATTATTGTGGAACTTAACCAGATTGTAGTATGAGAGGAGAGCTTCGTTATACAATAACTAACCGTTCTCTGTAATAACATTGATCGCTTTACAAATCGTGCACAAAATTCGCTCAGCATTCAATGTGATAAATCCGCTGTCGTAAACTAGAGCGATATTGCCTTGAACCAGCGCATATAAATCATTACTAACCTTGGACTTGTACAGATTGCGGGAAGATACGCGAGAACATACTAAACGTTGCACTTTGAACATCGCAAGAACACTTTGAACTTCGTACTTGCGCGTATCGCGAGAATTTCGAACGTTGATCTAGTACACATTGAACTCGCACTTTTAGAACTTTAATCTTCTGGAAAAATAGATGTAATTTTGCGAATACAAAATAGATTACATCTACTGTCGTAAAGTAGAGGGTTATCGCTTTGGACCAGCGCATATAAATCATTACGAACCTTGGACTTGTACAGATTGCAAGAATGTACACGAAAACATGGTGAACGTTGCATTTCGAACATCGGAAGAATACTTTGAACTTCGTACTTGCGTGTATCGCGAGAATTTCGAACGTTGATGTAGTACACATTGAACTCGGACTTTTACAACTTCAATGTTTTAGAAAAATAAATGTAATTTTGCGAGTGCAAAATAAATTACATCTATTGTCCTAAACTAGAGGGTTACTACCTTGAACCAGCGGCAATTCGAACAGAAGAAACGCTCGAAACGATAACAAACAGAATTGATCATCGCCAATTTCTCCCAAAAGAAAGTAACCGTTCCCTCCACTGCTACACTCCAAGATAAAAAGATAGCACACCCGTGCTATCTTCAATTTTTCGTGTTAAGATTATGCTAGCATGGAAACTCTGAGTTATATGCAAAACGTACCTTCTACGAATATGTAAACATAACATAGAGTGACTTTACTTCATTGAGTTCTCTTAGTTGGAAGAGAAACACTTAATCCGACGCAGACAAAATGATAGCACACTTGGACGATGTTTACATATTCTTCAGTGTTTCGTGAACTTGCACGGAGTTATTACGTTCAATTTCTGTCTAGAGTTTTGTTCTATCGCTATCCTCATAATGGGTCGTGGCAAAAAGCTTAATACAATTTTAGCTCTGCGGAAACAAAAGTTGTCTATTACTCAAATTGCAAAAGAAATTAGTCGCAGTCGAAAAGTTATATATAATTTGCTGAAAGATACAAGTGCATACGGAAAGAAGAAAAGTACAGGAAAGCCAGCAGCATTATCCTGGGCAATAATACGTGCTGCTTCCAATTCTTGCGCCACTGCGAGAGAGATCGCTAAGAAAGCTGGAGTGGAAACAAATGTACAAAATGTTCGTCGTGTACTCCAGATTAGCAACATTGTAAATCGGACCAGATTAATGGCAAAACCATCGCTAAACGCAAGACATAAGGAGGCACGTTTGTTATTTGCAAAAGCACATGTACATTGGAAAAAGACTTGGAGAAAAGTAATCTTTACGGATGAAAAGAGGTTCAACCTTGATGGCCCAGACGGATGTACGTATTATTATCGTGATGTTCGTAAACAACCACTAACAAAAATTCGTCGTCAAATGCGTGGAGGTGGAGTAAAGGACTGTGCTGGTATCGGATATAAAGGGAAAACAGAAATTAAGTTTATTCAGGGCACAATGAATAGCGTTCGTTATCTCGAGCTAATAAAAAATCAAATTTATACATATGCAGAACGCATTGCTGTTACACCATATACATTCCAGCAAGATAATGCTGCAGTGCATACTGCTAAAATTGTTAAGGACTATTTTTTAAAGGAGAATATTTCCACTCTTCAATGACCGACGTGCTCACCCGACTTTAATATCATAGAAAATTGCTGGGCAATGCTTTCGCAAGCAGTATATGCTGAAGGCCAACAATTTTCAAACATAAATGAATTAAAAACTTGCATTGTGACCGAATGGGAAAATTTAGCACAAATAAAAATTAAACAACTATATAAGTCTGTACCTAAAAGGATGGTGGAACTCATAGAAAACAATGAAGGTTCAATAATGAACCAATAATGAACACCTAAACAATAATGAAATTATTAGAAAAATATAGTTTTGTACACATATTATTATAAGAAATATGTATACTTTTGTTATATGAAACATGTAGTGGTGTTATATGAAATATATATTTTTATTTTTTAAGTGTGCTATCTTTTTGTCTGGGAGTGTACATCCCAAGTTGTCCAGTAAAGTTTAAAGAAAATGGGAGATTCCTGAAGCATATCCTTAAGTATAACGGCCGTTGCTTTTGCCTACACCTAATAGAATCCAGCTTGGAGTCTCGTAGGGAAAGCCTGGTGAAGAAGTCGGGGTCTTTAGTGTCCGTGCAATTACGACATCCAGAAAAACTGCGAGCCGGGACTTCAATGAGACCGATTGGTGGCGGCGATGGTGATTTTTGCGAGGTACGTCCTCGGACCGTTAGAAAGATCGTCGAGAGAATGCTGGCACTGGCAGGACGCTCTATATCCTTCGTTCGTTTTGTCGCGATTCGACGTCGCGTTTGTCACGGCCACGGTTTACCAAGTTTTGCGCGTACGTCGCTACTGATTCGCGGTAATTACCCGTCCCATGGGTGTCGGAACGTTTTCAAATGTGGCCCTCATTTGCGGGCCGTCGCACGTAAAAACGAGCCCACGGACAACTTAAGCCGATAAATCGGTGATATTCTGCGCCCGGAGTCCGATTAACCGGCTTAATCGGGACCGTGACAGCTCGATCAAATGCAGATCCTACGGACGTCTGGGTACCTGCCGGGGAATTATTAAAATCGTATTCATTTTGGGGGGATTATCGGTTTGCCATGATCACTGTGGCCGAGACACGCCAGTTCCATGCGAACGTTATGGCAGCCTGCTTCATTTTGTATTCAGCGTGGACGAGAGAACGTTCACTGGCCTTTCGGAGATCGTTCGAATATATTGAGTTGTTCGGAAAGTAATCTCGTTTTTCGTAAGGAGATGCCATTGGACATACAGCGGCGTGCAGTATTTAACCCTTATCACTCCAACTGGCAGTGCCGATGCTGCCAACCTTGAGTCAGCGTTCTACTCGAACCGGCAGAATCGCTGCCAGAGTTTTAGCGAAGTCAGTAATATATGTGGTATTTTATTTTAATGGCTTGTTTATTAAAAGTAGATAGAAAGGTATTGAATAGAAAATTAACTCTCACTTTAATTCAAGCAGTGCACACGTCTTTCATTCTCTGCGGTTAAACGAGATCTCTGCTTTCTGCCAAAAATGTCCCTCTCGAGCCCTCACTCGCGCACACTCATTCTCATAGTCCATCCGTGTTTTTCTGGAAAATTCTAGCCTATCCTTGGGCCTGGTTTTCGTCAGGGACTCTCTCTCATTTTGTTTATTACCCTGTAATGAAATGGCGGTGTTCAGACTGTTCTACCTTCAGAGGATCGTATTCGTTGTTGTATACTATTTCATTTTCATGCGGGAACAGGTTTCACGCGCAACAACAGTAACAACAAAGAAAATTTGCGATTTCGTTACAATTAGTTCGAAAATTCGTTGTAATTTCATGAAAAGCATCCAAGAATGATTCAAATTAACCCTTTGCACTCCGAACAATTTTAATTCCAAAATCGTGATACTTTTCAATGTACAATAGTTCCATTGTACATGGTTTATTTCCTGTCGTGCACATAAAGTTTATTACTATAACTGGCACGTATAACACTTGAATTTTCCCCGACTTCTTAAACAAAAATACATTAATACAAAAGCTGTTTCGAATACTAGTATGGCAATTTTTAGTGTCTCCTCAGAGGAGCCATCGGAGTGTTAAGGGTTAAAGCTTGAACCTTCTTTCGAAGTTCCTCGATCATTTCTCTCAGCAAAATGTTGTTTACGCTGTAAAATAGGCTCGGAAAGCGAACATGCTTATTTGTTTCGAAAATTTTGCAAATTCATGCGGTTCGCGCAAATGTTAAAAAATTTTGTTGACGATCGAAACGGACATAGGTTCGAAGACTATAGTCTCAGTTCTAAATTACATAAAATTGCCTTCTCAAAAATCTATATACATTTCATTATTCAATCACGTATTTACACAAAATTCAAATCAATTGAATCTTGTCAGTTTTTATTTTTACTATATAGGGATAATTCATCCACCAATCGTTTTGAATACTCTGATCAAATTCGATGCTAATTCTTTTAATTCGAACCATAATCGTTTTTTCCGTTTGTCTCGAGCAGAGGAGAAATCGCAGTTAACGAAGAAACATGCTTGGTAATACATAAAATTTATTTTATTAATTTATTATCTTTAATTTATTTTATCATATATATTTTATTTGCAAAACAATGTATCATACACTAGCCTATTCGAATGCTCGGTAGATCGAGCGTTAGCACATTGTCAGCCGACGATCGAACTCGACGCAATTTTCGAGCTGCAGGGAAAATCAGACACGGTCTTCGATAATATGCTAAGCTCGACAGAAGTCAGGTTTATGCTGTACACGAGTCCCATCGCTACCGCACATCGCGAATTCATTCAGTGATCGTTTTCTGCCCGGCAGAAACGACACCGTTAGATTTTAGCCGGCTCGACGTACGGGCTCGCAGCGTTGTGTGTATCTGACCAGCCGACTCCGTTTCTCATTTCTCCGCGTGGTCGTTTCGGTCGCGTGTTCTGTATTACAGTTAAGAGAAATCGCGGCGAATTCGCGAAGGCGACCGTGTTCCTCTTGTTCACCACCGACAAGTATTAATAAGCGAGTATTGTGCGGGGATCGTTGTTTCACGGGGACGGCGCGGCACGAAAAGCGCAACAATGTTTTCGTGACTTGCATCGGACTGGCAGGGCTTACCCAATGTGCACCAGCGACACCATGCTCCAGGTGCTCGCTAAAGTAGTTAGGAGCGGAGAGAATTCGTTCGGACACCATTTTTGGCGTTTCGATTTTGAAAATCCTGTACTTCTGGAATTTTTCGAGATAAAACTGCTTCGGTTAAGACTCGCTTTCCCCGTTATTTTTGAAAATATGCGGAAATCTTTATTTTAACTATTAAGCCTTTGCACTCGAAGCTGTTTTAACTAGAACACCAGAGCGTTCCTTCTGACTCAGGATATTTTCATTCCACATGAATTATTTCACCTTATATGTACATAGAATTCTTTACTGTTATTCATTCGTACAACATTTGAATTTTTATCAATTTCTTAAATATAAAGATAGCGATGTTTAAATGATTTTAAATAATAATGTACCAATTTTTCGTGGCGTCTCAGAGTCACCGTTCGAGTGCAAAGGGTTAACACTTTAACTGCCACGTCACCCATATATGGGTGACAGAATTATTTGTCCATGTTTAAAAATAAATTTACACGTTAATATACTCGTTGCATTCGATTTGGTTGATATCTGGAGAATACAAGAAGGTTGACAGATAACTGTATGCCATACATTTAAAGTTTTCCATCGTTGCTTCGTTAAATAAATTAATTTGATTTTATGGAATTTCTGAGGTCGTCGGTTGGGCGTTTAACGTGTTAAATTGAAATTAATTATTATTGCTCGTACTTAGGACATTAAAATTTTTATCGATTTCGTAACTGCAAATCTAGCGATGTAAAGGTTGTTTAAATAATGGTGTAACAATTTTTCGTGGCGCCCTAGAGTCACCACTTGAGTGCTAAGGGTTAAACCTGTCGACCATCCGACACGATATATAAATTTTTGGTTACATATTAAATAGCCTGTACGAAAAGTCGAGAAAAAGTAGGTTGGCACGTAAGGCGTTAATGCTCGACAAGTTTAGTATTAACCCTTTGCACTCGAAACTTGTCATACTATTATTTAAACAGCTTTTACATCGCTAGGTTTGCAGTTGAGAAATCAATAAAAATGTTAATATTCTAAATACGAATCATAGTAATTAATTTTGTATAAAGGAAAGGAAACGAACTATCCACAATGGAGTTATTATAGATAAAAATATTGTTTCGATTTTGGAGTAGAATTGCTTCGAGTGCAAAGGGTTAATACTTTACCGACCGGCGATTATTTCAGAATCCTTTAAGTTCATAAGCCATCGCTGAACATTTTTTAATAGATCCCTCAACGGGGACAGCAATTTTTATTGTAAATCAGCATAACATCCTCGGTAACGTTGTCTAATAATTTGGTTACAAATTGCAATGTAAAAGCAGTTTTTCAAGCCTCATTTTGTTACGGGGCAATTATTGAAAGACCTATTAACACTTTGACTGCCATGTCACCCACATATGGGTGACGGAATGATTTGCACGGTTTCTAAAGAAATTTTTACGTTAATATATTCATTTGTACCAAAGTTGATGATTATACAGAAAGTGCAAGAAGGTAGGAGAGCACGTTACGGCATACATTTTATTTCTTCAATTTTTATTTCAGTCAATATCTCATTCCGATTTTATAGAAATTTTGTGGCTGTTAATTTGGCAGTGAAAGTGTTAATAGGCATCGGGTTGGTAAAGTCTTAAGTCGATCCCCAAAAATTTATGAAATCAAAGTTTTTATTAGAGAGTCGTCATAATTTTGTCACCCTTTGAGGCAAGGAATTTTAGAAAATAAACTTGCACTTAGCCGTTGCAAAGTTTCAAGGGGAGTTAAAAAATGTCTCACGGTGCACTTGTTCGCATTCGAAAGGTGGGACACTTTTAATACCACCGTGCCTCAAAGAGTTAAACGAATAATTCAGGAAATGCTTCGATCTTAATTTTGCTCAATTCTCTTAATCTTATTTGTTATATGTTCGTGTTTCTTTAACTATTCGCTAAACAAAGCCTGGACACTTCGTGTTTAACTAATAATAGTTTTCGATAAGAATGCAAAGCTGAAATATCTAATTTGAATATTTAATGTTTTAATCCTCGTATTGTTTTGGAGTTTTAAAAAAGGAAATTAAGGCTTTCAGATTAGTTGATTGTTTAGTTTCCTGAAGGAATCAAATCTATCTGAGGTCTATGATCACGATGATACAGTCCTGCCGAGAGGCGATCATCCGTAACAAAAGGTGGCAAAGAATTAGAAAACTGAAGTAACCGTTGGTGGTCACTGACCTTTTCAGAATGGAGACTGATTTTATGCCATATACCTTGCGAGACATCATAAACGTGAAAAGGAAGATCGTATTTCCTTCAGAAGATTTTTTTAAATCGTTATATGCACATGTATCAAAGTAGAGACATAACTAATACAAATATGCTAGATCGTAAGAAATGAATTTAAGTTCGTACGAAATAAAATCGAACGCAAAAGATTAAACATTTTGGAGTGTATTTCATCAATCTAAATTAACAGATTTAAAAACAATTATAGTACATCGTTTCATATGTACAGCATGAAAAAAGTTATGTAGAATCTAAATATTCTCAGCCAGACAAAATAGTTTTAATTCTTTATGTTAGAATCGAGCGCGAAAGGTAGAGAAAGTCAAAGCACAATTTAGTACAATTTTAAATTATACTAAATTTTTAATTATAAATAGTATAATTTTAAAAATTCTAGGTTAAAACAAAGTGCAAAGGGTTGAGAAACTGGAAGCAGAATTTAGCAGTCTCAGTTGACGATGCTTTCCAAAATTCACGAACACATCATTAAATTACGGTCAATTTCACATGCACAAAATGGAACAGAAAGATTATGTAAAATACAAATATTCTATATTAAAATCATCTCTAAAAATTCTAGGTTAAAACAAAGTGCAAATGGTTCAGGAATTTAAAATATAACGTAGCAGTCTCAGTTGACAATGCTTTCCAAAATTCACGAACAAATCATGAAATTACAATTGCGATTAAAACGAATTGCAAACGATTCAGGAATTCAAAATTTAACTTATCACTCTCAACCAACGAGGTTTTTCAAAATTCACGGACGTACCAACAACAAATACCAAGCCAAAAGAAAAGTCTCGATTTTAGCGTTACAACGATAAGCGCGACGAATTCAAAATTTGGAGTAGATTTCAGTCTTGGAAAAACTTTTTAAAAAATACCGCAAATCGTCGCAATATCCAAGATCGGTAATCGCGGAATGATTCTCGATCTCGGCACCGGGAATCGCACAAACGCGGCTCGCTGTCCCGTTCCTGGAACAGGAAACCGATCAGAGTCAGCTTTCGATCGGGAAACTGGCCCGCGTGAAAAAAAGTTGCAAGTGTTGTTAGGTGCCGGTCACGAGCACGATCTAATATTTATCGCTACAACGCTGCGATATGTCGCGTGTCGCTTGTTGCAAACTTGTTCCGTCCGATCGGGTCAAAGGACTTTGGGACAAGGTGAAATCGAAGACGACGTCGGGAACGTATCTACGCGGAACGCATTTCTCATCCTTTCTACGCAACGCAGCCTTCCCGACGAACCTCTTGGAAAGCTGACTCCTTTCCGAAGCTCAGGCACGCGGATACGCGATCATCGATTTCCTATCGACGGGGAGGGGGAGGGGGGATAAAAAAACGGCGAACGGATCGTCAGTTTATACCAATCGTAAGGATGCAATCAAGTTCAACGGTCGCGCGCACGGTTCTCGGCCGATTCGGTACACCTGTCTCTCGCGGTATAATAGTTTTCTTGGACACTTAATTTTCTGCTACCGCGATTCCAATTTCGTTTCATCCTCTAAGCTTCCTAATTTCAATTTTTCTAATCCGTTACAGCTAGTCTTGAATTCTTTACACTTTCATAGGGAGTACAAATTTAACAATTTAATTAAATGGAAAATATTAATCTTGCTTAGTATGTTTATATGCGTGAAGAAGGTTCATGGTGGATGATGCCACGATTCTCAGAATGAATGGTCAAAATTTAGGGTACAGCCCGAGAAGTATAATGGGTCTGAACAATACCTCCATTCATACCGCGAGATTGGTTCTAGTTCAATTTCGTCGATCTGTGTATCATAGTCGAGAGAAATGATAAAGGATATAAAGGGTGTCCCAAAATTAACGCAAGATTTGAATTTGCCGTCATTTTTGCAGTAAATTGTTGGCAACCCTGAAAGAAGAACAATTTGATAGCTGAGAGTTTAGCTTGTTCAATCGATTTTCATCGTGGAAAAACTTAGTCGCTTTCTACTCCAGTTCGCGAATAATCTATATCGTCGAGTGAGGGTAACTCGGTAAATCCGGATCATTTTGTTAACAGTCGATTCCTTGAAGCGTTTAAGCAACCCTGCCGCGAGTTCTTCGACATTCTTGAAACCGCGGGACCTTCCTGAAGACCCTTTTGCAGCAAAACGCTTTAACGTTCTTCGAAATCGAATGACCGGCAACTTTCTAGACTTCGAACAAAAGCACACCGTCGAATCTCTTTGAATCTCTTTTCTTTTCTGACGCTATCGTCGACGATCTCCGCGATCTCAATAAATACAGCTACCTTATACACGTTTCGATCTGTTTCACCGGTTTGTCCACTGGTTTTTGCAACCAGTCTCCCTTCCTTCTTTCTACGGTTTTTCCGATCGCGACGTTTAAGGACATTATCGCTTAATTCTTGCGCTGTGATTCGCTCGTAAGTTGTACTTGTTACAGCAACCGTAATATTTTCTTACTACTTTTACGTAGAAAGTACTGGATCTTTTGTTGCTGAATCGCAGGTTTGTAGAGGAATTTGTATCTTTGAGATTTAGAATTTAATCTGTGTAATGAAACAAGGAGGATAGTCACACGCAAGGATGTTTTTACGATGTCTTTGACAATTTAGGCTGGTAGGACACTCTTTAAATCTAAATGACTTTTTCAAAATTGAACCAAACGACTTGACTTTTGTGGAGCAACTAAAAGCATTGATTTACTAAACGATATGCAAAAATAATGCTGAAATAATTCTAATTGGTAGAAATTATGTGGAGAAGTAGAAAAGACATGTTTTAAAACATTTTTATTTCAACTCGTAATGAAAATTAAAAAATTTTAAATATGGAAATTTCACCGAAATCGATTGACGCGGGAGAAAATGACACGCGTAGGAAGATGTAAGATCGATATCAATGAATTTTTTTGCATGTATGTAACTATCATAGATTTACCAGATGCGCCTTTAAAATTTTTAGTACGTGTCCCAAATGTAAAATATTTTGAAAGTTCCTTTTTTATTGGTCATGTAATTCATACCAATTCCAATATTTACAAAATTCATTTTGCACATCATTTATTAAATCAATGCAACTAATTGCTGGAGAAAAGTCAAGACGTTTGGTCCAATCTTAAAATAGTTACTTAGGTTTGAAGAGTGTCCGAATACTTTTGTGAGCCACTGTATATGTGAAATGATTTTTCGAGCATTTTGTTTATTTAGGATTGAAGTACTAATTACATTTTTTATTATTCTTCTTCTTTCCGATACATGCGTTGTTTCATTCTCAACTTTGAATGGTAAGCGAATGTCTTCGATTTCCTTTACTAACTTTGTGAGAATTAATTTATAATTTAGTATAGTGGTCGGACCATCAAAATGAAGCTTTGATCTAGATTTGAAGAAAATTTTTAATTTTTGTAACTTTAATGTTTCGAATATTTGAATCTTTAACCCTTTAATCTTTAACACTCCAATTGCTCCTCTGAGGAGACACTAAAAATTGCCATAATATTATTCCAACTAACTATTACATTGCCATATTTGCATTTAAAAAATCGATAAAAATTGAGGCGTTGTACGGACGAATAATAGTAACAAATATTATATATTCACGAAATGAAATGAACCATGGACAACGTAACTATTCTACGCAGAAAATACGTCTTGATTTTGGAATTAAAATTGCTTGGAGTGCAAAGGGTTAAATATTTGGAACTGCGAATGTTTAAATTTTTTTAATTTTTGAATATTCGAAAATTTGAAGTTTTGAATATTTGCAACTTTGTATTTATAAATTTTCGTATCTATAAAACTTAAAATTTTTTTTTTAACCTTTGAACCTATGAAGCTATACATTTTTTTGATCTGTTAATTTCACAGTTCGATCTTCTGAGATGTACTTCGTCTTTGCTTCATTATACATTACTCATTCGAACATAATTCAGCAACTGTAACAGTATCTAAGAATCACGGTTAAATTAAGACTTCACAATACTTTTTGCACATCCGCAAAAAGTTAGCAATTCTTTTCAATGTTCGTATTTTTCCCCAGAATATCTGACTCCTCCTCTCTCTCTCTCTCTTTCTCTCTCCATTATTTCCCGTTGTCATCGTTCAAGGTGTTCGATTGCGTGAAAAAAGTCTCACGGCATATTCCGAGTGATCTTGAAGGATCTGACTTTGAAATCGCGACGCGTGTCAATGTCAACTCTGGCCGACTGGCAGTCAGTGTCAGTGACGCAACGATGCCTGTAAAGGCCACGTTTCTAATTACGTGTAAACCTTCTCCGGAATGACCGTCGATTGTTGATAAACAACGGACGCATAACATGGCCGTGCGAGATTTTTCCCCCCTTCGGCGGTTTTGAAGCGAATGAAATATGTGTAACGGTTTGCTACAGATCTTTCTCCTTGCATCGACAATCATGCTAGCGAACGAACGTCCATACGAATCCTATGGAAGCTCAGAAGCTAATCAATACTTTACACACAATTGTAGGTGATTTAACTAATTTATTAAACAGAAATCCGATTTATAGGACAATTCAACAAAGTTTCGACGAAAACTGTTTCTTTTTGGTTCGCCTTTGTCTCATTAAACAAACATTGGAATAGTAATATACAAACTTCTCGTTGATCGCATTTCACAGTATACATGGTGTAATGCATTCTACACAATCACGCTAAAACCATAGTTTTTAACAAATTGTAAAAATACTCATGATT
>CM052092.1:16945272-16974481 GCA_028453745.1 Agapostemon virescens
ATGTTTGAATATTGGAAGTCTTGAATCTTTGAAAATTTGAATATTTGAATATTCGAACCTCTGAATCTTTGAAAATTTGAATCTTTGAATACTTGAATCTTCGAATATTTGAATCTTTGAATATTTGAATCTTTGAATATTTGAAGCATTGAATATTTGAAGTTCTGAAATATTCCCGATTGAATACGAAATTCTCAATTTCCCCAGGCTTTGATCTACTTACATCTGACTGTATCCAAACTTTGCGGCAGTAATATCACCAGAAAATGTATTCGATATGTTGTATTAAATGTTTGACGAGCAAACATGGCGAACGAATGATTTGTTTCGAATCAACATAAGCCATGTACTTACATAGAATTACCTCGCGCCACAAAGTACACGGAAGGCGGGGTAAAATCGACATTACCCATCGCGTAATTTGATACGGGACTGCTCATTACCGTGGTCAAATAAAGAAGGAGCCGAAGAAAGTCGACAAATTTATTTTCAATTTATCCTACACGGACAGGGCCGCACGTACCGACTCGATGTTTCCATCTTGATTTAATACCCGTGGCCAGCCTCTGGTCTCGATTTTCTTTCTTTTTTTTTATTTATCTCTCACGGACATAATTCCAGGCCGCGAGTCCGGTAATTGCTAATTGCACGACTCTTTCGACCTCGCCGTACCCTTTTTTTCACCCCACCCCCGCTCTCTCTCTCTCTCTCTCTCTCTCTCTCTCTCTCTCTCTCTCTCTCTCTATGTATCTCTCTACGTATCTCTGTCTCTCCTTATCTTTCTCTTGTCACCGTTCCGTGCTCGCGCTCCGCTTTCTTCCGCGACGATTATTCCTCCGTTGTCATTGTCTGCCGTGGAATCACCGGGCTTTTTTCCCTTCCGCCGGTGATAAATATCAGAGGACACTTCCCGTGATCATCGTGTTGTCCCCATGGCCCCCATGTTTTACGGGGTTCCGTTGCGCCAAGAGTTTGCGGCGGGTGTCGCGATGCAAATTGCGTGGCCCCTTGCCGTTTAAGAAAGCTACACTTCTTGTTCGGCCTGATCCTTGCTTTCACCGGCGCGATTAGGCGAAAACTAGACCCTCGGTCTCTGCCATGCTAGATCGTGGTCGATTGACATTAACCCTTTGCTTGTGAACGGCGTGTCGAGACATTTTGATCAGCTGCATTCGCCCTTTCACGGTGTCAAGCGTCACCGTTAATTTTATTTGCAAACGATTTGAAACGTCCAATTGTTTAGGCAAGAACAGCCGATTTTGGATCAGCATCTACTCGAAGCTATTTCAATTCCTAAAAACAAATATTTCGACCGATCTGGAATAAAATTCCATGTGATTTGTTTCATTTTAACATATCAAATTGATTAATAATTCTTGCAATACAGAAATGTTTAGTAATTCGTTAAATACAAATAAACTTGATAATTTAAACAATATTTCAAATAACGTAGTAGCAATTCTTAGTGGTGCCACAGAGTCGTCATTCGAGTGTTAAAGCAAATTATGTAAAACACTGTAGAATTATCAGTCGTCTGGCACATAACCCTTCTTCCAATTTTCTCTGAAATCTTTAAAACTTTTAACACTAAACCTACCGACATTTCATGTATACCTAATCCTACCATGAGCGGTCAAATGACCGCTTCAAAAAAACGTATGTATCTTAATATAGAAAGAGATTTTAGTCAATTGGATAGTAAACAAAATATTTTTCTGGTACTACAATAAAAACCCGCACCCCGCTTTTCTATTTAGAAAGTTTCATTTACCTTTATGCATTTTCAGCACATTTTTTACAAATTACAGCATTTTGTATTGCACATTTTCCACATACGTATTTTTTACTTTTTATACAAATTTTGTTAGTCTTATTGACTTTACAATATCTTATTTGACAAGATTTCCGTCCAGAAGAATCTGTAGCTGTGTTTATTATTGTTTTTGATGAACATTCTTTGCTTAGCTGTCTCTTCTTCTGATATTCGGTCCCAAGCTCTTCTGCTAATTAAAATAAAAATTCTTGCCTCGTTATTTCTTCACCCGTCGTTTCTTTATATAAAATCCAAGCATTTATCCCGGCTAAATCTAAGATATTGAAAATACCCGTAAAGGCCATCTTTGACATTTAGATTTTACACTATATTTTCTGGCCATTTGATCAGTTACATCTACACCGAATTTTGTGCTATTGTAAAATTTAATTGTCTGTGGTATACGTGTGTCACTTTTTTCAATTTCAACGGATGAATGCATTGAACTAAGTATCAATACTTTTCTATTGGGTTTAGCTTTATACATTGAAAGAATAAAATCATTCGATTTGTATAATATTGTTGAGAAGCGTGTCATACTATCCTTTGCCTGTCTCGCTAATTTTTTTAGCTCTCTTTTATTTCTGCGGATAGTTCCAACAAGCGCAGTTTTTTTTGCTAGAAGTTTACTCGCTAATGACACGCTTGTAAAAAAAATTGTCAGCTGTTATATTTCTCTCATGGCCCGTATATAGTTCTGCTAATTTCAAAGTTACAATTATTATTCTGCTGTATCATTATCAATATCGGAAACTTCTTGGTCATCTTCCGAACAATCCTCGTCGATATTATTTATTTTGTCTAATAAATTGATATTCCTCGAATGTCTTGACATTTTTGGGGATGAATATATAGAAATGATAAAGTAAAAACTGAAATATAAAAATATAAATCAAACGGGGCAAAAACATTGAGACCAGAAGTAAAAAAAAAATTGTAAATCATACCACAAAATATTGTTGGCTCTGTTGACTTTGTCGAAAGTATCACTTATACCACGTAATAATTTCTATTATACACTGTAAAATTTTGATGCTCTCTGTTCGGATCGCAAGACCGTACTGTCGTACAAAAAACGCTATGCATTTGTTCCAATCGCGCGTTTGTCTACACTGTAGATCCACAATTACATTGTAGACTCGTAAAACAATTTCAGAAGTGCGCTTTCCGAAGAATAGAGTCGTAAATAACATGAATTTTTCAAATGGTCAAATGACCGTTCGTGGTAGACTAGACATGCTATAAATTTTTTCGGAAAGTAAACAATAAAGAAAGTTGTGAATATTGAAAAATGGGTTGTATGTATATTATAGGAAAAGTCAATAAGCTACATGATGATATAGTAACGTTGTATACGAGAAATTCTAAACGAAATTTCACAAACGGTCATTTGACCGTGCATGGTAGGTTTAGTGTTAAATTCTAGTGATGAGAGGAATTATTTAAAACACTGTAGAATTATCACTCATATGACGCATAATCTTCTAATTGTTGAGTTAGCCCATTAGTGTCATAATTGCACGTAGCTGTTCTCTGAAGTCTTTAAAACTTTTAAATTCGAGTGCTGAAACGAGTTATTTAAAACACTCTGGAATTATCAATCATATGGCGCATACCTTCCTGTCAATTTTTTAATTCTTGAACCGACCAATCGACGTCTCATTTTCATGTAATTGTTCGCTGAAATCTTTAAAACTGTTAGAGGTCACTCCAACAATTTGGAAAATGATAAAACTGTCGATCATCCAGCAAACAACTCGAAATTATTTCGTACAGCAATCCCGGAAACATAACCTAGCTATAATTAAGTTGCTGGATGACACGGTACATTAAAGGGCTTTTTATATGACAGGTTAAAGCCTCTTAAAAGGAGTAATGACAAATGAAGATTGAAATTAATTAATTCATTTAGTGTCATTAATATCAAGTGGCTTTACGACCGTGCCATAGCGGACTAAGAAAGCCACTAAAAAACGAGCCGAGATGTGTCGCTGTCCGCAATAGCTTTCTCTGTCGCTGCACGTGTGTAATTAAAGGAACTCTGGTCACCTCAATTAAAAAAAAAGATAAAACTGGCCGCAATTAAGCAGCAGAGACCCCCTAACCTACTTGTCGGTTAACAATTGGACGCGCCTGGGGGTTGACTTGCGAAACGACGCTATACTTAAACTGTTCTCCGGATAAATATCACTGTCCGCCGTCTGCGAAATTGCTCTGTCATTTTCTTTCGCCCCTTGCTGCTATAATGATAAATTCTTTTATCAATATTTATACAAACATAACTGTATACAAGGCGAGTCATTTATCGTTTGCGCGTTAAGTATCTTTATTATTTCGAAAGATGCATTAATTATTTTAAGGATACTGTTGAACGGTTTAGTGGCGTTTATGCGATGCCAATAAAATTATTGTTCTTGTGTAATTTTGTTAGACACATCGAAGTCATCTATTTTTTAAACAGCAACGAGATGCCCTCTACCGTTAGGAATTCGGTGACCATAGTTGTGCAAGGTCGTTCAAGGTCACGGAGGAATATCACAGAGAAATATACTAAATGTTACGTGCATAATTTTATGGAGTCGAGAGATTGTTTCAGAACTTATGCGATGCTAATAGACTGCAAAATTTTATGGAAAATAGAAATTTTCCGTATCAATTCTGCCTTCAATCTTCAGACAACGATTCCTTTTTGCAATTACGAAGTTTATTTTACGTAACACCATTCGCAGCTTTGTTTATCCAGTTTCTAAAATATATTTTTGAAGGCATTTCTTGTAAACGTATTAATCTTACTGATATTCTTAGAATAACATTTTGTTTATTCGTGTTAACACGTAGCAATTGAGTAACTGGAAGACGAAGTTAATACTCCGAGTCAAAACAGAGTTAGGAACCATTATGGAGGGATTAAAGCATAGGGAATAAAGCATAATATACCAACATATGACATAACATAGCAGAATATACAAGATTATACTAGAGTGCACCAGGATATGCAATAATATTCTAAAATGCACCACGATATACAAGAATTGACTCGGATGTTCAAGAATGCACCATATTATCACAGAGTACATAAAAATATACTAGAATATCCCAGAATACACTGGAATAAAGCATAATATACTAGAATGGATTTCAGAATATACAAAAACATCCTAGAATAACCAAGAATATAGTAGAATAAAGCCGAATATACCAACATATGACATAAGATACCAGAATATACATCAATATGCTAGAATCTACCAGGAAATACAATAATATTATTTTAATAAATTAAAGACATATTGATGCACTTGAATTCGTTTAATCTTTACTCTGTTTCAAATAGCATCAACACAATTTACTCATGACTCCAAAAAAAAAGTCCAAAATATCAATACATTCTACTCTTCTTTCACACGGTAGACATGTTCCTCGTAAAGTTCTGCAAATACAGTAATGAAGAACTTAATTATATAAGTTCGGAGGTAAATGAACATATAATATTTCTGATTCTTGAAAAATTGACGACATTCAACCTGTTGCAATTTTGTAAAAAACAATCCTATACCAATAATCTTTGACTCATTTTAAAGCTTGAAGACTCCTCTCGCACAATAATATCCACTTTCCTCAAAGACATTTTGCATCATGCAACAGATAAGGAACTTCTGGCCACAAGAAAGTGCTTTAGAGTCACACGATTGCCTTTACCCGAAAAGAGTAATATCATATGGAAAACATTTAGCTGGTCACTTACTCGAAATTGTGTTTCAGACTTGATCTTAAAACAACATATCAAAACTTCCAGAAAAAGCTTTGCTAAATCTCCAAACTCAAACGTGTTTTATCTACAAACACTTCCGGAAGCTCTTGTCACAGATTGCACCCCTAAAATATGTTTCCCTAAAATCTCAAACCAACGTATTACAATTTCCAGAAAAAGTTGTGCTAAATCTCTAAATTCAAACGTGTTTTATCTACAAACACTTCTGGAAGATTTTGCCAACAAATTGCACCCCTAAAATATGTTTCCCTAATATTTCAAACCAACGTATTACAATTTCCAAAAAAAGTTTTGCTAAATCTCCAAATTCAAGCGTGTTTTATCTAGAAACACTTCCGGAAACTCTCGTCAACAGATTGCACCCCTAAAATATGTTTCCCTAATATTTCAAATCAACGTATTACAAGTTTTAGAAACAGTTTTGCTAAATCTCCAAATTCAAACGTGTTTTATGTACAAACACTTCCATAAGCTCTCGCTAACAGATTGCATCCCTAAAATATGTTTCCCTAAAATCTCAAACGAACGTATTACAATTTCCAGAAAAATTTTTGCTAAATCTCCAAATTCAAACGTGTTTTATCTAGAAACACTTCCGGAAGCTCTGGCCAGCGGATTGCGCGCCTAAAATCTGTTTTCCTAAAATCGGAGCTTCGGTATATCTATGTTCCGTAGTTTCCAGCGCGATAGTTAGCAGTTTTCGCTCGTTTCTCACGTTTCTTGTCAGCAGACAGGCGGCAGTGTCTCCGTGATAATAGTAAATTCTTGTGCGAGCACATTCCAGGCACGGAAGGAGAGCCTGTTGCTGCAATAACGTTACAGGATACGCAATGACATCTCGGTTCTATTCGCGCGCACGATTTCGAGACACCGACTTCGCGGGAGAAATAAAGAGAAAGACAGCTGGAACGTGGGTGTCGCGTATCGATATCGTAAAGTGGAAAAGCGTATTATTGGCTGCTAATAACGAGTAACTCCGGCGTGCCAGTTGCCGCGCGTTTTTATCCGTCGTCGGTGTATCGACGATTTTTTTTACGACGTTCCCATTTGATCGACCGTTTTACGAGCACTCTGAATCAGCCGAATTGCCTCCTTTAAATTCAATAGCCTCGATCTTGTCACGAACAGGCACCGTTTTCCCCGGGCAATTATCGTTTGGTTTTGTCTTTCATCCATGCGACTCGCTCGAGTCCTACGCGTTTCAACACACGAACCCCCTACTTACTCTGCGAAATCGATTAAAATGTTCTTCTAATGTGTTCGGGGCCGAGTACTTTGATAATTTATGCCAGCCGAGTATAAACGGATTATCGAGTCGATAAATGAACGCTTCGATCGATCACGTGCGAAACAACTCGGCAATTTTCGAAACACCGGGTTACATTCACACGCGTGCCGAAGGGTGGACTGAAACAAGATCTGAATCGAATGATAGAAATATTGCAATTTTATAATGGAGATAGATATATTAGGCACAGAAATTAATTGTTTCTCATTTTTTAGAAAAAATTAATGTAAAAAGTAACAAACGTTGTGAAATGTTCTGAAATGTGTACTAAATAAATGATGGGGTCAAAATTGAAATAGGTGGACGTCGGATGGTACTATGTGAATATATGTATTGTACGCCTACTGTATGTCTATTGTATGCCTGCTGAATGTTTATTGCATGCTTACTGAATATTTTTCATTTTAGAATATTTAAAGTTTTCAGTATTTGAATCTTTGGATATTTGAATATTTGAGTCTTTGAATATTTTATGTTTTAAATATTTGATGCTTTGAAAATTTCAAGCTTTGAATATTTAAATCTTTAAATATTTGTATCTTTGAGTATTTGAATCTTTTAATATTTTGATGCTTTAAATATTTGAATCTTTGAATATTTGAATATTTGAATCATTGAATATTCGAATATTTGAATCATTGAATATTCGAATATTTGAATTTTTGAATATTTGAATCATTCAATATTTGAATATTTGAAGCTTTGAATATTTGAATCTTTGAATATTTAGATCTTTGAATATTTGAATCATTGAATATTCGAATATTTGAAATTTTAATATTTGGATCTTTGAATATTTGAAGATTTAAAAATTTGAAACTTTGAATATTTGAAGATTTGAATGTGTAAATCTTTGAAATTTGAGGCTTTGAATACTTGAATCTTCGAATATTTGAAGCTTTGCGTATTTGAATCTTTGAAAATTTGAAGCTTTGCGTATTTGAATCTTTGAAAATTTGAAGCTTCGAATATTTTAATCTTTACAAATTTGAATATTTCAATATTTGAGGCTTTGCACATTTGAACATTGGTACTTTTAAATATAACATTAACAATGATATTAATAACGATAATAAATCTAATTAGAACCTAGGTGGAATATTAGGATGCAACTAAGTCTAAATGTCGACAGCAAAAATATCGAATTATGTTTTGATTTAAGAGAAATTAATAATAACATACACGTTTATTGGACTCTGTTCGAATTCTTGATCTCGAGTCTAACTTGTTATTATACTGCAAAGAGTTAATAACGTTTCAGAGATTTAGTAATCTCAGAAGATTCTCCTAATGAATTTTTCAATAGCGTTAGTAATTAAAATCGCCGGCTAATGAGACAACGAAAATTGCATATCGGAACGATTTCTTTTCAAACATCCATATCGTTCGAACGTTACCTCTTTGCGGTAGAGATCCGGGATGGATAGTTTATTACAATAAAACGTGATAAAAGCAATCCTTCCCGTGAGCAAGCAAAATTACTCACTCAAGTTTTTCAAGGTAATAATTGATCGATTAACGGGATATCCAAAAAGTATTACGATCGTAAAAAAAAACAACATTAATCTCGTGTTCGATGCAGCACAGATATCGCAGAAGCCAATTAAACCGTTGACTTTCAAATACCTATAAAAATTCTACAAACTTGGAGCAGTTTATTTAATGAAGCTGCCGCTGGGAGGTTCCGGTAAATTCGAAGCGAGGCACGTTATACCAAATTTGTATCTTTGAAATTTGTATTTTATCTTCCCATCGTTTTTATCTCTTCCGTCACGGTTAATTGAATAACAAATTAATACACCCTCTTGTATTTCTTAAATTCGATTAAAATGCAGTTCCTCTACATACATATATTCCATGATAATCCATCGCTTCACTCAATAATCGTAAAAATTAATTCTTTTTGTAGAAATTGTAAGGTTTCTAAGAATTACAAGTGAAAAGCTAGCACAAGATCTGTACTATAAAATATGATTACACCTTCTTGTATTTCTTAGATTCGAATAAAATACAGTACCTGTATATTCCATGATAGACCATCACTTTATCCAACAATCCTAAAAATCAATTCGTTTTAAATAAATTGTAAGGTTTCCAAGAATTACAAGTGAAAAGCTCGCGCGAGATCTGTGCTATAAAAATGATTACACTGTCTTGTATTTCTTAGATACGAATAAATTGCGGTTCGTCTGTATTCCATAATAACCCATCACTTTACTCATCAATCGTGAAAATGAATTCTTTTTAAGAAATTGTAAGGTTTCTAAAAATTACAAGTGAAACGATCGCACCAGATCTAAACTATAATTTTACTGCAAATGATGTAGACGGTGTATAAAAACTGAATCAGCTGTTAAAGCTATGGAAGGACAGTATCCAGCGGCTTGTATCGAAAGGGGGAAATATCGTTGGGGGAATTCCTTTGGGATATCTCTGTTTCCTTATACCTAGATTTCCTACGTGACGTGGAATTCGGTCTCGTGATTTATGGGTGATGATATTTGTGTGTCCCTTGCGGATTTAATAAAGGGTGTCCCAAACTCTGAAAGAAGAACAATTTGATAGCTGAGAGTTTAGGGTTAGTAAAAGTGGAGCGTTATACGATACAACAACGTGTTTTCATTATTGAACAATATTTCAAAAATAATGAAAGTTTGACGGCCGCAGTTCGAAAATTTTATACGAAATATGGTCAAAATAATGTTTTAACCTCGTCAACTGTGAAAAGATTAATTGAAAAATTCAGGGAGACTGGATCAGTTGGACACGCTAAACACTCTGGTCGTCGAAAAACAAGCCGTTCAAATGTCAATATCGAAGCAGTGCGAGAGAGTGTTGATGAAAACCCAGGAACATCGATTCAGCGTCGTGAACAAGAATTGCAAATTTCAAGAAGCTGTCTACAGCGTATACTCACAAAGATCTGTGTCTCCATGCTTACAAAATTCAATTAACACAACAACTGAAGCCTAATGACCATGAACAGCGAAGAGAGTTCGTGGAATGGATTATTGAACATCAACAAGTGGATGCTGATTTTTCGAACAAACTCATCCTAAGCGATGAAGCACATTTTCACCTTGATGGCTTTGTTAATCGCCAAAATTGCCGTGTTCGGGGTTCGGAGAACCCACATGTGATTGTCGAACAACAAATGCAGCCATTTGCCCGATGTGTTATTCCATAAATAACCCTATCCTATGTACTTGATGATTCAATGAAAAAATAACAATCTAAAGACTAAAAACTGTGTTTTCTATTTAATTCAAACCTTGCATTAATTTTGGGACACCCTTTTTGAAAATGTTTCAAGAAACCTATGAGCTGAGAAAAGAAAGAAAATGTGCTATTTAACGCCTCTTCTGAAACTCGAGGATGGGGCTTTTTCTACAAACCACCCCCCGTTGAACTAGGGGAAGTTCATCCAGGAGGAAGAACTGCCTGTCGCCAATTTCAGTGACTTTTTGAAATTTTTCCCAGGCCACAATAGCTGCGTGACTAAGTTCACAGTTGTTGAAATTATCAAAATACTTCTACGAAAACTTTTTAAATGAACTTTATCCCTACAGTGCAATGTAAAAGTGCTCTTTCACAATTATTGAAATCATAAGAATGTTGCTTCGAGAACGTTTTTAAATAAACTTGTTCATTAAAGCACATATTAACATAAATGTGAAACGAAATATCAATAAATGCAATCTTAATATTATTATAGATCAGTGTTCAGTGATCTAGTTTAATACTCGCTAGTTCTAACGTTAAAATGTATTAAAGTGACAGAGTTAGCGTTAAATACTTTCAACGGTAGGTCATTAAGGAATTTAGCATGCAAATAGTGCAACCACAATTCGTTACAGCGAGACGAAAGCATACAAGAGAACGGCCGCCTCTTGATCAGCGGAATCGCTGGAAGGAAACGGATGCTCGGCGAATCGTCGTTGATTTATTGGCAGGTGAGATCAGCGGGCGTGATCGGGCGCGGTGTCTTATGCATTCGCATGCTGTTTCGCGTTTGCAGAGGTATCGTGAAATTTATTAGGACCAGGTGAGAGAGATACACTGGTAGTCCCGAGTTCGATTTCATTATGGGTTGAAATAAAATTTTTTTTTAAATATCTGAATATTTTAAATCTTTGAATATTTAAATATTTAAATATTTGAATCATTGAGTATTTGAATCTTTTAATATTTGATGCTTTAAATATTTGAATCTTTGAATATATGAAGCTGTGAATATTTGAAGCTTTGAAAATTTGAATCTTTGAAAATTTAGATCTGTGAAAATTTGAATCTTTGAATATTTGATGCTTTGAAAATTTTAAGCTTTGAATATATAAAGCATTAAAGATTCGAATCTTAGAAAATTTGATGCTTTGAATATATCAATGCTTCTAATTGCTCCAAAAAATCAAATCGTTTGGTTAAATTTTGTAGAAAATCATTTTGATTTAAAGAGTGTCCGAATACTCTCCAATGTGATCCAAGGTATAGATTTGTTAGCTTCTGTTCCGAATTTACTTCGCGAGTCTGACACGATGTTGTAAGGCAAGGGGTTAATACCAAAATTGAATCTTACCGGAAACGTAAACCGATGACGAATCACTGGACACGTTTAATTACTAGGATATTTACCGTAAAATATCTTCGACGATCTTTCGGGAATTTAGCATGCAAAAGTAGTTCAATTATAATTCGTCACAGCGAGACGAAAACCGACAAGAGAACAACCGCCTCTTGATCAGCGGAATCGCTGGAAGGAAACGGATGCTCGACCCAGTTCCTGCAGCACGCGCGCGTAAACGCGCTGAAACACTTCGCGATCGCCACGCTACACTTACGAAATCGGCAGCATTGTATGTATCTGCTAAGGCGGGCAAAAAACGAGACTCCGGTCCGATATGATAGGCATGCGGGATGCGACCGTGACGGACACGTTCACCTGTCCGCATGCAGATTATCCTGATAAATCTTTTCTATTTTCTGCTATTCCCCATGCACCTGCTGCAACGCTCTTTTCCATTTTTTTTCTGACCGGTGGCTAGGCTACTTTCTCGGCAATGTTGCACCAAACCAAAAAAAAAAAAAACAGTACACTTCGTTACATTTCGGAAGAAATCACTACCGTGACCGATTCAAATAGTTTCGTGTTTTTCAAGAATTTTTGAATATTTTCTCGTCGTTTCATATTTCTCTCATTTTACTCAAAAGTGGTACACGCAAGGTGAAACTTGAAACTATAGTGAATTGAAATCGAGCTGTTTCGATACTTTATTTTCGTATTGTATTTCGCGTATATCAATTAATCTAATTTGCGCATTTCAAATGGAAGAGTAAGCGTTTCTTATTGCGAATATTCAGAATTTTTAACTTGAAACTATAGTGACTTGAAATCGAGCTCTTTTGATACCGTACTTTCTTAGTATAGCTCGCGTATATCAATTAGCGTAATTTGTACATTTCTGTTAAGGAGAATCAATTTTCACACCCATTTAACTTAAAGTTCGCGTCTATAAATGAGAGCGCCAGGTTTAAAACATTTAGAAATCGAGTACTTGTTGTTTATATCGATTTATACTTTTGTTATTCTTCATTTCGTAGCCATTAATAAAAGACGTGTTAAATTCACGCTCCAAATTCAGATTTATTAATTAGCCTCCCGAGCTGCTCCGTTTCTACAATTTCAAATAGAAAAGTAATTGTTTCCTATTGCGAATATCGAGAATTTTTATTTTGGAAGATAGTTTCCATCAAGGCTCTTTCAGAATTGTTACAACTTTGAATTAAATCAGCATTTTTGCTTAACAAAAATGCTGCATATTCTTTGAATATACATCTACGAACGCACGAAATAAAAAATTAATACGTCCATTAGATTCCTTTGAAAAAATTCACATAATTACTCGGTTTTAGCAGCAGTAATAGGAACATCCTCTTGATATTGAAATCAGAATAGGTTAAAGTTGACCAGATTGAATAGTTTATTCTACAATCGAGGAACATTTACTAATTTATGTATGAATCTATTTATGGATGCTAGAATCTGAACACTGAATCTATCATCTGTTCATAGACGTTTGCGTTGATAACGGTGAAATAAATCGCTGCATTTGAACGCGTACCGAACGAAGCAACGATCAAGACTTCAAAAGTTCGACTTTGTGATTTATTGGCCGATGTCCCTGTTCTAGCGTAAACCGTCCACATTATAGATCTACGTTTGCACTATAGCAACACTGTTAAATATTCACAAGTCGGGCTTCCGACGTTACATAATGGCGACTTCTTATTTCATTCCGTATCGCGAGCTATCGATTCATCTAACGAATGAAACCGTGAAAGGCCGTTTTTTCTGATTAACGTATGATTCTTTGCTTCATTAACCATTTCCTTCTCTAGCCTAGGTGACTGTATGATCAGAATTAGCTCCCCGCAGCTTAACGTCTTAAATCACTCGGACTACATCACAAAAAGCTGTTCAACCGGCTATAACGAATAATTGAAATTATTTGCTTTGGTGTGACTTACAACTTCTTCAAAGCCTTCAATCTTTTGGACGATTTTAGGCAATCGATCGAAATTGGTAGTAATTACGAACGAATTTCTTTTAACATAAGAATGTATTCGTAGTTGTAACGAAACAATATTTTTTACGATAAAGTAATTGCAAATTGAAAAATCTTATGCGGAAGGAAAGTCAATGCTTCTTGTAAAATGCTGCCTACTATGCATTTTTCGAATAGCTTAAAGGTTAAACAACGGATGCAACCGTTATCTACTCGCTGCGATTGCCGCAATTAACGCAAATATGCGAGCGCGCACGTTAAAATTAATTATAAATTGAAAGAAACTTACTCGGACGAGTCAAAACAAGCGAGACTCGCGCATTCTTCATGAATTCTCGTTGATCGTCGAGAAATCGGAATCTGCAACAAAACAAATCAATGATTCAGATGAAATAAAATCGAGAATATTGATAGCGCCAAACAAATTGTTCGATATAGTCTTTCTCAAACACAGAAAATATAATTGACAATGTTGATTGTAAAAAGCACAACCATAATTTAAAGAAAATTCAAAAAGATCATTGATCATCGTCTGTTAAGTAAATATTACTTTCTTTCCCTCTAACAATTTTTTAACAGCATCGACAATACTGAACAATTTTTAATAAAAAAATTCGGGAAGCTACTCTAAACCTGCACTCTTTCAACCATAAAATCGTTTATCGTGGGAAGTTGGCTGGAAGCTAAGGGAAAATACCTAAACGTTTCTTTCGAGCAGATAACCCCTATAAAGCAGGCATTATAATCCCGTTCTCTGACAAAATGGTGTCTCGATCTCGGACACGGTAGATCCTCGGCACAGATCCTGAGAAAACGTATCGGGCCGGTTGCGCGGCGTATCGTCGCTGATTTATTGTCAGGTGAGATCAGCGGGAGTGATCGGGCGCGGTGCATTATGCATTCGCACGCAGTTTCGAGGTATCGCGAAATTCATCGGGACCGGGAGAGAAGGGATACGTGTACCCTGGGTCCAAGAAGGCTTTCGCGTAGCTGGGTACGGGCAATCCCGTTAGGAAACGCATGCCAGATATGGGAACGATTCGACGAAATCACAAGGGAAACAAGCTCGAGTCCGACGCGGACGTTTCCTCCTCGGCTGTGTTACAGATTTCAGGCAATGTTTCAATCCGACACCGCAGCCTTATGGTATCGTTGCATTATCGCAGTTTCGCCGGTGGTTCTAGCGCAGATAGAACTGAAACCCGAGAGGAGAAACACGAAAATTTATCAGGGACGATGCCTTGCCGCGCTCTCGGTTGAACGTATGCTTCCGGGACCCGATCCGACCGACTGCTTTGCATTCGATCCCGTTAAAAGACAACCCGGAGATCCTTTCGCTTCTGGACAAATTTAAATTGGACTGCAGGCGTATACATTGCGGAATCTATTGCGCGTCCCGCGCGGAATCTGTACTCTGTCAGCTCGCCGAGATCTAGAAAGCGGAATAGATAGATTTCCGTGGGATTTCGAGCCGTGTTCCTGCGTTCCGTCGAGTGGTAATTGTTGCCGATCGGGAAAGGCGTTGGATTGATCTGTTGGCTCTCGTATTTACTGAATTTGCACATTTTCACTTTTCGCGATCGTTGTGGATACGGTTACTCGCAGAATCGTTCGAACATTTTTCAAACTAAAACCATGGAACAAGCTCAAAGGGTCGGTTCCAGGTTTTTTATTTCGGTATTATTAAAATTGTTGTACGCTCTAGTTAACACTAGAACTACCAAACCAGTCAAAATGACTGGTCCCTACTTATATCTTTCGCAATTACTAAAGTTCTTATAAAAATGTTTTCATTACCAATTTTCGGATGTACTTTTTTAGTGATGTTACAATAAAAATTGAATGAAGTTTGAATAGATGTACAATAAATGTAGAATTTGAATTTGTCGCCATTTTTGCAGTAAATTTTTGGCAACCCTGAAAGAAGAACAATTTGACAGCTGAGAGTTTAGGGTTAGTAAAAATGGAGCGTTATGAAACAACAACGTGTTTTCATTATTGAACAATATTTCAAAAATAATGAAAGTTTGGCGGCCACAGTTCGAAAATTTTATACAAAATATGGTAAAAATAGTGTTTTAACCTCGTCAACTGTGAAAAGATTAATTGAAAAATTCAGGGAGACTGGATCAGTTGGAGACGCTAAACACACCGGTCGTCCAAAAACAAGCCGTTCAAATGTCAATATCGATGCAGTTCGCGAGAGTGTTGGTGAAAACCCAGGAATATCAATTCGACGTCGTGGACAAGAATTGCAAATTTCAAGAAGCTGTCTACAGCGTATACTCACAAAAATCTGTGTCTCCATGCTTACAAAATTCAATTAACACAACAACTGAAGCCTAATGACCGTGAACAGCGAAGAGAGTTCGTGGAATGGATTATTGAACATTAACAAGTGGATGCTGATTTTTCGAGCAAAATCATCCTAAGCGATGAAGCACATTTTCACCTTGATGGCTTTGTTAATCGCCAAAATTGCCGTGTTCGGGGTTCGGAGAACCCACATGTGATTGTCGAACAACAAATGCACCCACAATGTGTCATTGTTTGGTGCGGATTTTGAGCTGAAGGCATCATTGGACCATACTTTTTTGAAAATGAGGCTGGTCAAGCAGTAACTGTTACTGATGCTCGATATCGCGACATGATAACACAGTTCTTTCTGCCGAAATTGGATGCTATTGATGTGGCCAATATGTGATTTCAACAAGACGGTGCCACATGCCATACAGCCAGTGAAACAATTCAATTACTGCATGAGACATTTCCTGGTCGTGAACTCTCTCGTTTCGGTGATCAGAATTGGCCCCCTAGATCGTGTGATTTAACACCATTAGATTTCTTCTTATGGGGTTATTTGAAGTCAAAGGTTTATGTCAACAAGCCCACAACCACCCGTGCATTACAAAAGGAAATTAAACGCTGCATCAACGAAATTCAGCCACAATTATGCAGAGAGGTCATGAAAAATTTCGACAAAAGAGTGCGTATGTGCCAGCAAAGTCGTGGAGGCCATTTGCCCGATGTGTTATTCCATAAATAACCCTATCATATATACTTTATGATTCAATGAAAAAATAACAATTTAAAGACTAAAAACTATGTTTTCTATTTAATTCAAACCTTGCGTTAATTTTGGGACCCCCTTTACAATTATATTGTAAGAATAAGAATGTTTATTATTTTAAATGTTGTGTTCGTATAAAATTAATCGTAAAGATCAAACATTATGTCTGTCGACCTAATAAATTACGTGGAAAATAAATTGTGAAGAAATAAATATTTTTAAATAATGTTCAACCTATTAATAAATTCTGCTTAGAGGAAGATAATATTTATGATCACGCTTCATAATTCATTTACAATGAACGATTTAACTTCTAAAAATAAATAATTGGGGATTGCAAAAGTGCAATCATTGCTTCGAAAGATATTTAAAAAAATTTCAGTAATTATCAATGCACATAGAAGAAAAAGAATAACATTCCGTCCAGTTGGAAGAAATTATAATTACCTTAAATCCACACAACAGATATTTTAAATTTTTGTTGTGTGCTTCAATAAAAGAGTTTTAAGAAGTGCCCTTTCTATCTTTCACGTGATTGTTACCAAGTGCAATTTTCTCAAAATCCTGTTTACACTCCACTTAATAAATCAATTCTTCCAAAAAATAAATGTTAAAGTATAAATGCAGTTGTATTTTGAAAAGGCAATTTCGATTTAAAGAGTGATCGAATCTTGCCTCGGCTCGCTGTCTTCGCCGGAACAATAGCAATTCGATTACAGAATTACGAAGTCTCATATCAGGATCGTTAACTTGGTACAGACGAGATTTAATTTACTTAGGCTTTGTTCAATTTTTATTGCAATATATGATTATTATGTGAAGAAATCTATCGAATCGATTCCTTTGAAGGCAATTTTATAACGTTCGTTACGTTGCTGCAACAGACCGGGAAAGTTTCCTAAAGACGCAAGAATTTCTGTTCCGACTAGAAATTTTTAGAAACTCAAATCGTACTTCTAGAAAGGTATTCCGATCTAAAAGAGCGCTCGAATCTTGCCTCGGCTCGCTATCTTCGCCGGAACAATAGCAATTCGATCATAGAATTACAAAGTCTCTTATCAGGATCGTTAAAAGTCCCATTAAGAGACCTCTTCCAGGTAAAGTGTTAAAAACCGATCCGCCTGGTACGTAACACCGTAATAACATCTTCAAGGCGCATCCGTTCATCGCAGCCGCAAGTTTTTGAATCGATCGGTTCCCTCGTTGATGTTATCGCGTTCCCCAGCGATCCTCTTCCTACGTCCAGGAAATCATGCATTCACGGTTCGCGGAACCGACGCGCTGCATCGCTCGCTGCACCGCGGCGCTGCGCCGCGCGTTGCAGAGAGGATCCGGAGCGACTGTTAAAAATTCAAAGCCCACTCGATTCCGAAGTTATCTTCATCCTCTCCGATCCACTTCCTCCGCAGAACCGTCGGCTGGCCGGCGCATTACAAATTTCTCACTCGATTACTGAAAACCGGCGGTTCGAGAGATCGGCTGTTCCGAGCAACAACTCGCCGGAAGATAGCGAGCGAGCGTGCGAAAGAGAGAAAGAGAGGCAGATCGTCGGATCGGTTGTTACAAATTCCCGTAGACGCCTCGCCGGGGCCCGAGGATTTTGTCCCGGAGCTTTGGCAGGATTTGCATCGCGTCCCGTTAGAGGACACCGATCCCAGATGTGCGGCACGCCGACATAGCGAAACGCCTACAACGAGACGCGGTAATCTCCCCACGATGTACGCGCTCACCACGTATCCACATAGAGAGAGAGAAACGGACAGAGAGAAAGAGAGAGGGACAGAGAGGAAAGGAACGGACGAGGAAAAAATAGTTTCCCATACGAATATGGAAATAGCGGACCGACTCAGCGCATCTAGTTTGCGAGGGCTGTGTGCGTGTGCCCGGTGCCGGTGCACGTGGCGCGTGCAAGAAACGCCTTCGCCCGTGCGTTCCTCCGGCTACACCACCATTTTGATTAGAAGCTACGAGGAAATGGAAGGTAACCTTTCCGATTATCTACCAAATTGCCTATCGACGCGTTACTTAGCGGAGAGCCGTTTACCGGGACTTTTAACTTTTACGCACGCGAAGATTAACGGGGTATTCTGGTTCTGCGAGATCGTTTCCGCCACGAAACTTTCCAGACACTTTTTCGGAAATGTTCAGGAAGTATTTAAATTTTCAAGGTAGGATTTCGCGTATGCGCGTCTCTAGTAGCACTTGAACGCGCGACGTTTCCAAACAAGAAATAATCGAAGTTGTACGTTTGTTGCTCGAGCGTTTCTACGTCACGGTTGCGGTGACTTTGCGAAGAGGCATTTGGGAATTCCGGTTCGCTTGTTTGCAAGTTTAGACATTTGCGATTAACTAGGTCTATTTGAAATAACGGTCGTGTTTCGGAAACGGAGGCTTGGTATAATTAATATTTAACCCTTTGCACTCGAATGACGCCTCCAAAGCGCCACTAAAAATTGTCACACTATTATTTAAGCAACTTTTACATCCCTAGATCTACAGTTAAGAAATCGATAAAAATTGTAATGCTCTAAGTGCGAGTAACAGCAATTAATTTCATATGCACGAAAGGAAATCAACTACGTACAACGGAGCTATTATAATTAAAAATATGGTTTCGATTTTGGAATGAAATTGCTTCGAGTGCAAAGGGTTAATACTAGGTTTACGAGACGCGCCGTTTTGACGCGTCCTAATATGCTTCATTTACGATTATTGGGGAAGCATTTTTACACGTCGATAGACTCGTTTAATTTTAAATACTGAACAAAAATTACCAATATTCATATTGATTACTAATATTGATTGTCATGTACATGTCAGCGTTAAACAAAGATCGATGCCAATTGTTCTTGATTCATATGTTACTCACAAAGAATTTCAAGCGTTGCAAGCCAATAGCAAATTCATTAAAAGCACTCGTTTTTCGAATTTGTCCCTCAATGCTTAAGTAATGTAGATGTTCTCGAATTTACACAACTACTATAGACGATATCGCAGACTATCAATATTGATTAAGTAATCAGCAAAATCTCAGCATTGAACTACGATCGATGCCAATTGTTCTTGATTCATGTATTAGTTACAAAGAATTTCAAGCATTGCAAGTCAACAGCAAATGCATTAAAAGCACACGCTTTTCGTCCTCCAATGCTTAAATACTATACATGACATTGCAAATTACCAATATTGATTAAGTTATAAGGTACATGTCAGCGTAAAACAAAAATTGATTACTCCCAACGAATTACAAGTGTATCGAAGCAATACTAAATGCATTAAGGGGGGAATACACTTTATACGATGAAAATTTTCGATTTTTGTTTGAAATTGATTCCAGTATGTGTCTAGAATACGTGTATAAAGTTACGGAGCAAAATTTTATGTATTTTGGGAGATACAGCAAGCCAAACAGGTAAACGTCAGGTGCAAGTGGCGCACAGCTAAAGCGAAAGGTGAATTAGATAATTTTAATCATCCTAGTCCACTTCACCCAGATGTCCTTAAACATTTAAAACCGATATATGAAGAACTTTCAAAGGAAGATTTATTAACCAGGTGTCTAGGTGGACACACACAGAATTGCAATGAAAGTTTCAATTCAACGGTTTGGCGCCTAAATCCAAAGCATCTAAATTCCGGAGCAAAAATTATCGAAACCTCCGCCTTTATTGCGGCTGGCATTTTTAACGAGGGCTACTCAGCTATATTAAAAATAATGAATGTATTAAATATTAATATCGGGCAACAATGCAAATTCTTTGCCGATACGTATGACGCGCAGTGCATAACGAAACAAGAACGCCGCAGTCAAAGCAGCACAAAAGCGGCACAAATCTCTCGTAGGATGCACCAAATGGAGCAAAATGAATTTTTTGAAGCCACAGAAGGCTTATTATATGGCCCTGGTATAGCGGATTAGTTTCCTCCAGAAGTAAGTGTTCAATAACTACTACTCTAACAGTCGAAAAACTTTAAACTCGTTTTTCTCAATATCATATTTCTGAATCCTGTGTACAGGATACAGAACGATCTATTGGACCAATTGAGCTCCTAAGGCGATTTTTCGTTAGGTAATGATAAAATGTCGTCGATGAACTAAAAAAATTCCTAAATAGTTTCATTTTTTTCTTTCAATTTACATTATAAAGTCGAAATTTTTAGCGAAGAATCGTAACTTTTTTAATAAAGCTAAAAATTTTTGCATTTTTGTACTTTTTGTTGGAATTTTTTTAGTTCATCGACGAGATAATTTTATAAGGATTAAAAAAGGCTTTTGTTTCCCTGTTTCAGATGAAAAGTAGAAGCTCTAGGATGTACGCAAACTGACGATGTGCGTGGTGCGGAGCTGTGAAGATTTATAAATATTGCGAAGAAAGTACATTAATCATTAAAATAGAAAATTTTTTGTATTGTTTAAATATAGAATATAACATCATGAATGTTTGAGAATGATTCGTTTTGTAGTTATTGAGAAAATAATTCCTAAAAATCACTATTTTTTCGGCGCTCTAAAGTGTATTCCCCCCTTAAGGAAGAGACAACTGCCATAGCGGGACTGTGTTTAGTCCGAGAGGATCTAATCCCGCGATACACTGTACGAGAGCACGCGTTAACCCTTTGACAACGAAAGACGTCTACATATAGACCTTCTCACGAGTCTGTCAAAATATATGAATTTTTTTTCTGTATCTCTTTACTGTTTTACCAATTGATTAAATAGGGAACTTTAACGGTTTCTGTAACGTAACAATTATTTGCAATTATTTTTAAGAAGATTAACAAGATTTAAGAAGATTACAAGAAGGTTAAAGGATAACTATGTATCGGACATTTTAAGTTTTCAATTGATGCTTCCTTAAATAAATTACTTTGATGTTGTGGAGTTTTTGAGGTTGTTGGTTGGGCAGTTAAAGCGTTGAACTCTAAGAATGGTATTAAATGGCATTGATGTCGTCATTCATCTGTGGCTGACCAGTCGTAACGACAAAGAAGCGAATAATGCGCCGTCCGTATTCGTGGATGACTCCGAGATCGCGCCGCAGTCAAAGGATTAATCGTCGGTTTCGTACTTTCGTACGTATCGAAATTTATGTTAATTGAAACGCGCGTTTCTTCTGACTCTACTACATCGTGTTGCGCTCGACGTTGGCTCGGATTTGTTGGTATCGGTTCAATGGTAAACGGGGTTGCTAGTTGGTTTCTTATTGGTGAGTGGGTGGTGTGTTATGGTCGTCGGAGTAGGAGTATTGCCGGAAAGGACTAGGTTGTGACGAAGAGAAATTAGGAAAATGACCAGGTAGTAATAAATTTGCGTACGGTTAAGAGCGTCCTGCCTGCGAGGTTCCCTCGTAGAGGCCTACAAAATGGAGTTCGCCGACACTTCGATGACCCTGGGCCCGTTGGATTGAGCGTAGATGGCCGTATCTATTATTATTATTATTATCTATCTAATAATTTTCATGTTCGGTCTACTCGAGACCGAACAACGGTTATTAATCCTTCAAACTCCATGTAATTTTATTTCTAAAGTCGAGACATCGAGACATGTATATTTTTGTTAATCTTGAAGAAAATAAAATTTAGTTTTCACGAAATCGTTTCTACAAATACCCAAGAATATGTATTAATCATTTGTTTCGCTTAAAATTTATAACTGAAGCTTACGCACACAGTTTTATTTGAAATTAGTCGCTGTACGAATACTCTCCACACCGATTGTAATTCTACACGCTTGCTTATTCAAAAGTTCGAATCAAGACCGCGAAGGATCTAAATAAATTCAATTGTATCATCTTTACGAAGTAACGCGTATCAGCCGCTTTAGCGTACGGTCGGTTAAATGTTAACCTATTTTAAATTGCTGTTCACGGTACGGTTTGTTTATTCAGACACACTGATATATGTAAACGCGCAGAGTGGAAATCAGGAAGACAGTTAACATAACAGAGCATTACAGCGGCGTTCCCCGAAACCGTTTGCAAACAAGGACTGACGTAGCTTCTGGTGGCGAGCATCGTTACTCGTAAATCATAGCCGTTCAACGAATGAAACTGTTTTTCTTCGAGCGTAGTCGCACGGCGGAATAAAAACGAGGGAAAATGAGGCTTATAAAAAGAATAATCCGGTGGGTTGCTCTTTAAGAACGCAATAAATAACAAGGTTTATCGAGCATCCCCTTGACGCGGTCCACAAACCGTGTCTTCTGAGTAAATGGTACCACGTCACTGCACGCTCGCGTTCGCTTAGGTGGTCTGTAAAAAAATCGCCGTACACGACTACGTAAATGCTCAACGGTCGCTGTGTGTCTCGGATCACTTTGTACGCTGATTTGTGGCAACGAACGCGCGTTTCCAACCATTAGGTTACACATTATTTATGCGCTTCCGACGCAAGAAAACGCGCTGGAAACAGGAAAATGAGAATTATAGCAGCGTACATCCATTTTTCGCTCACATTCGTGATAGCGAGTGTCGTACGTAGCTTTGTCAATGCTTCTATAATAATCTTTCGACGTTCATTCATCATTTTTTCGAACAGTTTTTCAAGGCAAACCAGATAGCACTCCCCAGAAGCCGTTTGGGAGCTGATCGAGCAAAGGTTGAACGCAAAAATTGAAGAATCGTTTTAAAATATTTAAACTGTACAGGAACTTATTAGTTTGCGAAAACGGTTGACGACAATATATTACTTGAATAGTACCGACAGACGAAGCACTTCGTGTGAAGCAATTCAACGAGAATTTAATCTTTAACCACTTGCCCTACAATATCGTGTTATTTAGACAAATTATTGAAAAGTACAATGAAATTCTGTTAAACAAACAAGCTACTGAAATTTTGTTGGGTGGGTTCCACCACACGTTGGAATTACAGGGAACGAAATAGCTGATAAAGTCGCAAAAGAAGCCGCAAAGTTATCTCGTCATACTTTCGATATATCTACGTATCACAAAGAGGTTTTTAAATCTTTTCACAAGACTCTCAACAAACACTGAAACTTTTCTTGGAAAAACGGTCATATTTCACATATCCATCGTATCAGAAATGACATCTTCCGATCTAGCCCGGCACTATGGTTCAACAGAATGCATTAGGTTGTGTTGACCAGACTAAGGATTGGTCACACAAACCTGACACATGCCTACTTAATAGAAAAGAAAAACCAACCAATATGCAACTGCTGCCAGTCTACTAATTCGATCGAACATATCATTACCGAGTGCCGAAAATACCAACGGGAGAGAAGTCTATACCAAATCAACGGAAATATCAAAGAAGCCACTAATACTGTAAACTCTTGTTCAAGCCTTCTGAAATTTTTAAAACATATAAATATCCTGCAATTAATTTAATCTGATTTTTGTGTTTATTGTACTCTATCTGTATGTTAAGCGTACTAGATCTTTTTACTTAATTTAGCTAAATTTCTGTAATTATTGCTGTGAACAATATCGTTGTTGCTATTGACCCTAAATGGGTTGATGCAACAAAAAATTCAAATAAAAAAAAATATCGTGTTAGACACGTGGTATAGATTCTTAACAGAGTCTAAAGAATATGTTATTAATTCCCCTGAAATCTAAATAATCTTCTATTTGGTTATTGTTAATTCATATCCATTGAAGAACATAGAGTCATACGACAGTTATAAATTTTCTTTTCGCAAATTATGAAGTAGAGAGAAATTCTAAACGCTGCAACTGTAAAATAAATCGTAAGACAAGCGGTTAATTCTTTATGAAACTTCAGCTAAAGAATTACAAATTTGCACGCGAAAGTTTGTAGACTATTGAATTATGTTGCGCGTTTTATGTTCTTCATTCGGTGAACAATGCGACGTCATATTTATTTAATAAATATATTTGTACAAGTTAATGACTATTTACAATGAGAGTACAATTTGGATAAATCTGATCAATTTGCTGTCCAGTCCACTCTACAGGCAAACTTCGACTTCTCTCGATTGTCTGTCGAAGAAACAATTCCGCGACAACCCCTATCTTCTATTATTTTCTTAAGGGTTGTTCACAATGAAGTAATTCTTCATTATGGCAACTTCATATGGACTACCGCCGTAATAATATACATTGATAAAGAACTTGTATGATTTTTTTTAAATGTAAGGTATTACTGCGTACATTAAAAATTTGTACCGCATTTTGCAATTTTAAAAAGCATCGTCTTTCTTGGTACTTTCATGTGTACTTAATTTTGAATCAGCATAAGAAAAATAACTAGCGTGTACTTTCTAAATTCTGCTCGAATGCTGTTCCGTCGCGTATCGCTTCGTTGTTTTTGTTCCGCGGACAAAATGGCGAATCTAAAACTCAGGGATTTCCGCGAGGCAAGGCGCCGTAATCGGCCATACTTGGTACGCAGATTTGTGGTACTTTAATGTGTGCTTAAGTTTGAATCGGCATAACAAAAATAACTAGAGTATATTTTTTAAATTCTGCTCGAATGCTGTTCCGTAGCGCATCGCTTCGTCGTTTTTGTTCCGCGGACAAAATGGCGAATCTAAAACTCAGGGATTTCCGCGAGGCAAGGCGCCGTAGTCTGCCATACTTGGTACGCAGATTTGTGGTACTTTAATGTGTGCTTAAGTTTGAATCGGCATAACAAAAATAACTAGAGTATATTTTCTAAATTCTGCTCGAATGCTGTTCCGTAGCGCATCGCTTCGTCGTTTTTGTTCCGCGGACAAAATGGCGAATCTAAAACTCAGGGATTTCCGCGAGGCAAGGCGCCGTAGTCGGCCATACTTGGTACGCAGATTTCTGGTACGTTCATGACGCGCAGAGATACGTCCATGAGGAGTTATTCAACAAACTTTGAGTTTATATCTATAAAAAAAGTTTGCTAAAATTTTTAATAGCCATACTCCCGCTAATGTTATAAACCAATGTGAAATAGTTCCCTCCAGTGGTCCCGTAAACCACTTCACCGATCGGCGATTATTTTTAAATTTTGCAAGATCCGTAGTCCATGACTGAATACATTTTAATGGATCTCTCAACGCTGACAGAAATTTGTATTGTAAATCGACAAAGCATCCTCGGTAACGTTATCTAATAATTTCGTTACGAAACACAATGTAAATGCAGTTTTATAAGCTTCATTTTGTTACGGCGCAATTATTGAAAATTCTATTGTCAGACTTCCAGATCGGTAAAGTGTTAATTAAATCAATTTGCAGTCTATAAATGACTAAAACGCACGTTGTATAAAAGATTGTACGGAGTAAAAGTGATCTACGTTGAAGAAACCGTGTTAATTTTGGCCTTGAAACAACTTCGAGTGAAAATGGTTGATATTCGAGCAACCCTCGCATTCTTCGTGTTTCGAGATCAGTTGCGCCGAGTGCAACGCGGTCGCGTGCATTCAAAATCGCAGGACGGCCGGATTGCATAATTGCCAGGAGGCTATTCGCGGTGGCAAGTGGATCTATTCGCGAGGTACAAGAGATAACGAGATTAATGCGTCGCGTGTGCTCGCAGCGCAGCGAGGACCGGCATTAATTCAAAGCGTGCGGCGATCGTGGCCAAGCGACGGCCACCTTAGATCCTAGATCCTCGGATAGCCGAGGAGACCATTTAACCGCAGTCAACTAATTTCTTAATATATGCTCAGGTGTCCGACGCGTTCGCACCTTCGAGGCTCGCTGTCGGCGCTTCCGCCGACGTTTTATTGTCATTCGTGTCCGTCGCCGGTAATTAAACCGATTCAATTATTACCGTAATCCGTGTGCGCGAGCCTTAACTGTTCCTATTGTCGCGGTAATTGTTGGATAGCGCACGGAAACCACGAAGAGTCACGGAAGTCTTCTTATCCTCGGAATTATTCAATTCGAGTGATTAATATTAACGATGGATAACGATGGATAACGATGCACGGTTTTGAAATGTTTATGGGTTGCATCGGCTTTTGACGCATGATATATTGCCGCGGCAAAAATGGAAATTTCGAGAACAGTGTATTAGTGCTTGATAATTTATGTCGCGTGCAATGAATACGTTAACAATCTATTAGGGGTAACCGTAAGTAATAAATTATTCCGAAAGAAGTTTTTCACCGATTGTAGAAGGGGTGACACGTATTCTTTTATAGTTTTCAATAAAACAGCCTGTGTTCATAAATATTCTAAGAAGTATGTTCTTTTCACTGCCCCGTAATAAAATGGCGTCGTATTCGACGTTGCATAGTTTTTCATTCTCATGCGGGACTTAATACGACGGCAACAACAAAGATAATTTACGATTTTTATAGAGATGTTCATAGAAGTTAAATATATACCATGATCACAATTGTCTTGCAATGTTGATACGAAATTCAGTTTACAGCAGTTTTACTGGAGTCCTGAAACACCTCAGGGTAGCTTTACAGGGTTAGAACCACATCTTATTACGATGACAACCACATAAGGAGATGATTTTGAAGCTTCAGTATTTATATTTCATGAATTCTATTTAAAATTGTTTGAACATGTTTCATTTTGACAATTGTCGTCTGTTTGATACCACGGGTTATCCCCTATGGTGGCAAATAGAATAGAAATTTTATAGCTATAGTATTAGGGGTACCCATAAAGTAATAAATTGTTTGGAAAGAAGTTTCTTGCCTTTAGTTCTGTACCGTTCGTTGGAGAGGAAAAACTGCCTGTGTTCTAAATATTATAAGAAGTATACCATTTTTTCACTGCTCCGTAATAAATCGCGGCGTTCGTACCTGCGAGGATCGTATTCGGCATTGCATACTTTTTCATTTTCATGCGGGACTTGATGCGACAGCAACAACAAAGATAATTTGCGATGTTTATGGAGATAAACCCTGGATTTCTATAAGGGGATTGAAAATTTGCAGGAAAGATCTGTCCTTCATACTGATGGAGATGATATAATAGACTGTAAATAAAAACTTGATTTTACTACAATGTTTTAAATGCCAAAATAATTGATTACTTATGAGTAACCTCAACATATGTTGCACCACCTTTAGATTGAATTTAATATTCTATAAATTATTGTTTCATTGTACTATTTTTCATTTTCGTATAGATAGTATTTAGCGAGAATTATTTTCAAGCACTCTAGGAGAGTTGTTTATTCTACAAACCAACAATTGATTTTAGAGCCATTTGGTACAGCAAGGCAGCAACAATACATTTTAATATTTTCTTGTACCGATGGACTTGGACTCGTACATGAATTAAATTAAAATGTAGATTATTATATAATTAATTATAGAATAATTGCAAGGATACGAACACTTTAATAACTCGTAACGATATCTGATTAATTGCTTGACGAACAACTATTTCATTCTGTGTTTCTTGGTGCATAAGCAGTCGCGATGGTTCAAACGTACAGCATAATTTACTTCGATGAATGAACAGGATTGCATTTCACGAATATCGTACAATTCGAAGAGCTTGCCAAACACGTTCAAATATAATTTTCTCTTTAAAAAAAATCAAATTTCTTCAGGCGACTCCTGTGCTTGTTTATGCAAACAGGTGTACCATACTTGTTCGTTGATCCGTATCGTAAAAATCGTTGGGAATAAAGATGGCGACGATAAAAAAACACGCGGTAGTCAAGATCAATGGGAAATCAATATCGAACGATTGGAAACTCGGATCGATATCGAGGGGCGCGAATTTATTTTAACATTTAGATGTTAGGAGTATACGTTATTGATAATAATAAATCGGATCGGCGCGAAATAGCCAGTAAATGTACTTCGCGCGGCGGAACGTAAATTCCTCGCACCCGCGAAGAAGTGAGATATTACATCTCGTATCTATAATACCGTGATTCAATCTATTCTATTACAGTAACAAGTTATCAATAACTGAACGGTCTCGCAATGGAAGTCGGCGTTATTTACAGGAGGAAGGAATTTCAAACGTTTAGTAGATTTCTTCGAGCCGCTGATCAGAAATCGATTTCGTTTAATAACAACGCGTTCGAGCTGGCGTAGAACGACTCATAAATAATAATACGATGGTCTACGTTCGCTGTGCAACGGTACATATAATTTAGACATAAAGCCAATCGCTGAATCGAAAATATTACGTGTACTATGAATATATCCTATATAATATCCTTTATCCTTTTTGAGAATGTGCTGTTGCAAAGTTCACCATCGAAATTTAAGAAACCGTACCGCAATTTATTACTGGATTACAGTCGTAAAAACGGCCTACGCCGTGATGGAAACCGATCGTGCCCAATATATGTTGTACGGTTTTATCAAATATAGTTTATTAAACGATTACAATAGTTGTTCATGGTTCTAACATCTACAAGATACTGCTCTCATGTTTGCCGTCCAACATACATAGATATCTTAGCAGTCGTCATACATCATATTTGTAATATATGATTACTATGATTTTTATTATTACAATTGTGTACTATTACAATTTATGTTACTGTTGTAAATTATTATTTGAGTTAACCGAAAGGATTCATTCTTTCCTTCTATCAAACGAAATTAGGCTCTGGGTTAGTTCTTTTGCATTGAAGGGATAGGTGTGCACAATAAGGTAGCATGCAAATTTTTGCTGCATTTGCAATTTTAACAAAAATCGTCATTTTCATGTACATTAAGATGTGTGACTTCCAATCCACCTAAGTAAAAAGAAGTGAATAAAACTGATTCTTAGCAATCGTCATAGATAATACTTGGCAATTTTTATTATT
>CM052092.1:17005302-17019722 GCA_028453745.1 Agapostemon virescens
GGACTACTATTATTTGTCCATGTTCCTAAACAAATTTAAAAATTACTGCATCCCTTATACCAAAGATAGTTATCCGCAAAATGCAAGATGGTTGAAAGACTATTACTATTTGTTCAGGTTCTTGAACATATTTTAATGTTTATGTATCCGTTACACCAAAGATGGTTGTCCGAAAAATGCAAGATGGCTGAAGGACTACTATTTCTTGTCCAGGTTCCTAATCAAATTTAAAAATTAATGCATTGATTGTACCAAAGATGTTACTTCGTAAAATCCAAGATGACTGAAGGACTACAATTATTATTCCTTTCGATAACTTCGATTCTATGCAACTTTCGTGGTTGCTAGTTTGACAGTCAAGGTGAATTACACAAATTCCGGTATTCAATAATTCAATTAGATAACAGTACATTATTTATAAAAATATGATCAAGTAGTCCCGACCTCTCCTACGTGTGGGCTAGACCGCGCCTGTGTTACGACTTGCTAATATCACTTCCTGCTTGTTATTTCGAAGTTCGTTGCGAAAAAATGAACTAAATCTGCATGAAGCCTCATTGTCTGGCAGCGATAAATCGCGAGGCAAGACCTTTAAGAGGAACAATTACCGGCGATTAATTTATCGCGGATCATTTTCGGGTCAATGAGAAAAAGGGGGGTAGAGCCTAGAATGGTAGAAGTCGATGACCAAGGGGCTCGCGCGACCTCCGTGGAACAAAGCAGCGCGGTTGCGTTCACTCAAAGAGGCGGGGATCTAATTTCACGCCGGCATTGCATAATTCTGGATGCGAATATAACACCCGAGGCGGATAGCTCGCCTACGGATCTATCGATTGATCTTATTCAAGCGCGGCGACCGAGTCATTTCGCGCGGGAATCCGCTCGCGGAAATCGAAGGGGGTTCGACGCCGGTCGAAGCGTGCGGACGAGGAGAAGCGAAAAGGAAAGGGGGCGTTTTGTCCTGGGCCAGCTAGAGGACTCCCCAGTGAAACCACTCTGCTTCGATGATCCTTTCCAAACATAATCCTTTCTCAAACTTTGCCAGGGAACGGGACACTCGAAACTTTAGACTAGTCGGGACACATTATCCATGCAAGACGTTTAGAACTTTCTCAGAATGGAAGAATCTTCTAGAACTCGGAATAACTTGAATTTAGAACTTGCAGAACATGGTGGAACGTTTACCGCAGTATTGCGAACATTATATGCATTTTGCGGTTGTGAAATTACTTACTTAAATTGTTACTTTTATGGATTTAAAGTAAGAAACTAAGTAAGAAATATTTTCTAACTATTATTTCAGGTACATCTTAGGTATATCAAGATGTCATCTTATTTTACGATGCGCCACTATAGTGGCTTAGGCACACATAATTGTATCGTTAATTATTAAAGTAATGTAGTATCGCAGAGAAAACAAAAGGTTCTGGTCGCAGCCGATCGACTACCGCACTGACTCATGGAACTCTCCCCCTCTTTTCTAATTTCTAACAACATCTATTTAGTCTGGGGGGGGGGGTCCTCATCCCACAGTAAACGATTAAAGTTAAAGTATATGCATCATATCTTTAAGAAAAATTAGAATTCAATTATCGAAAACTTTATTTCAATGGACTCTGCCGTCCAAAGAAACAGCCCCGCATAAAATTCAGCCGTGCCTAATAGTTAATAATTATCGTGGTTCATTGTGTAAGAATCGTAGAGGGATCGAGTAGCAGTGAGAAAGGACATCCAATCGCCCATCTGTCCATCTGTTGGCGAGCGTAGGAGGTGTCCGTCGCAGGAGGAAAAAGGGAGCGTTGTGTCTTTTCTCGGAACGGTTTCCCAGCAATCGGGTCATGGATCTTCTTCTTATGCGTTGATCGAGGATTTAGGACCGCAGGTCTCTCTTTAGTTTGCTCAGAAGTATTCGAGGCTCGATAAAAGTATATCCGTAACGAGCGGCCGGATCGGACTTTGTCTTTTTGCCGAAGACTCACCGCGAGACTCGGCGTCGCCTTCCGAACGGTCCGACTCGTCGCAAGAAAACGCTAGAATCTCTCTTTTTCAATTTCTCCGTTTCTCTCGCCTATTTCTTCGTCGAAAGTGCCGAGCCGCTTGTCGGATTTTTGTCGTCGACCAAGACTGTTCATCTCTCTCCGCGTGAAAACCGATTTTTGGCGAATTCCGAGGAAACGTAACGTTTCGTTCTGCCTGCTTCTTTATGCATTTCTACGCGTCCATGCGGCCGTTCTTTAAGGAGACAGTCCTTATTTCTGTTGGATTATAGTGCGCGACAGAAGTGATTGTTAAGAAAGAGAAATGAAATTGTGTGCGATAGTCCTTTTTTATGTAGAACTTGCAATCTCGCCTGAGATTCATTTTGAATCACAGGAAATGTCAATCTTAAGCTGTTGTATTATATGATCACGCAGTGTATAACTGAACAATATATTATGGAAAAATGAAACTCATAACTATATATTCAAAGAATACTATGGACCAGTCAAAATGGCTGATTTGGTAATTCTAGTGTTAACGCCGAAAGACCGAGTTTGTCGATACGATATCGATTCATCATTACAGTTGATATTTACTGTCTGCGGAGCAAAACTGATTTGCCCGCTTCCGCACGAGTGGCGATTCCCAATCGGATCAAGTATGTCGGAATAAGCCGGTTTTATGAAACCGCGGCCGGCTAAGCGCAAGCGAAACGATCGCTGGAGGAAAATTCTCGCAAGACTTTCGGTTCGAGCCGGCCGAGTGGAAACGGCCGAAAAATACCGGTCGAAGAGTGCATTGATCGAATCGACACCGCTATGCCGAGTGTTGCACCGCCGCACGTTGCATCGCGTTGCTCCGGTTCATACACGATTTCACATAGCCCACGGACGATAACGATATCCCCGTTAGCGTGCACGTCGAATTATTCGCCGGCGGGTTGTAGCCACTTTTACGAACCCGCTTCGGAACGGATTTCTCCGACGATGCTCGTCGTAACTCGCGCCAGAGCCGAGCCGGCCACAAAACCAACAATACGTTATGCAAATGCGAGGAGAGGGGCTACGTCGTCGGCGAGATCCTCTGTTCGATTTGCATTAAAGCTCGCCGTTCAGTGTCACTAACTACTTTCACCGTTGACTTACGATTGTCTAAAACGCGGAAAGGGGCCCGACCGACCGAGACAACGAATGGGCTGCGGCCCCTGGATCGTTGCGGAGTCGACCGAAGGGTTGCGTATCTTTCGACAATTCAACACTTAACACTAGATTGCCCAAGGAAGTCATTTTGACTGCTTTTTAATTTCAATTAGAAAAAAAATTATGTATATAATGAAACAATTTCTTAGAATTTTGTGACTTTTTGTACAACATATAAATGCGTTTATTAATAACTGTAGTTACCTCCCTCCTTCTTCATTTCCGGTATATATATATGTGTTATACCTATATTGCCCAAAAGCAGTCGTTTTGACTGCTTGGGAAATTTAAAATAATCAAATGACTCTTATTATTGAATTGAGTAAATCTCTTATATGACCAGTTCGGCTCTGTATTGAAATAACATTTTTCATTTTTTTCGATTACCGTTACATGATAATACAAGTACATGTGCTCCTTGATTCCGTAGGTTAGGTGGAAGTTATTTTGATGCTAGCATCACAGCTTCGTCTCTTTCCGCGTACCTCGCTGCCCTATCCCTCCTACTTTTTTTTCGTGACGCTAGCATCAAAAACTTCATCGTGTAAACGGGCCCGTTGCTCAATAAACTAAAGTAGTACTTGTTATTCGTATCTTTATGCAGTGATACTTGTTCTAACAAGTTGTTTATTTTATATCATTTGCGCCCTAAATTCATGAAAGAATTGTTGAATAGAAGTGAGTTATTGGAAAAGCTAACGAACATAAGTAAAGAGTGCTCCGATATAGAATCAGATTCAATAAATTCTGAACTATCGTCTGAAGATGAAACGGTTCATATTCAAAGTGAAACATCTGAAACTGAAGATAGCGATGATGAGTCGATCACCAATGATGAAAATGAAAGTGTCATCAATATGCCCAGGAAAAGGTGTAGGGTGCTAAGTAGTTCAGACTCTGATAAAGAAACTGAAAACACCTTTCAGGATACCGAAACAGCTGCCGATGGTACTGTGTGGTCAAAAATTGACGAAGGTGGTAGTCCTGGAAGGTTACCATCTACTTGTATTTTCAAGGGTGTGAAAGGGCCAACAGGCTACGCAAAAAGGAACATTATGGCAGATAATCTTAACAGTGCATTCTCGTTGATAATAGATAACCATATTATCCCACATAACCCACAAAGATCAGCTGCAACATCATCAAATGCAACCCATTCTAACAAACGCAAAATTTGTCAAGTACGACGTTGCCACAACAACAAAACAAATAATATATGTGAAAAATGTCAAAAGTATGTTTGCGGAAGATGTACACATAAAATGATTTCCACTTTTATTTGCATAAAATGTACAAATAATAATGCATATATTATTTTTTCTTCCAAGTGAAGTAAATTTTTTTTATTGTTAATATTTACTAATAACCTGTTATATAACCGTAAATAATATAGAAAAATATTAAAAATTAATTTTAAATAAATTTCTTTACATATTAGTTATTCTTTCACAATGCAGTCATTTTGACTGCTTTTGGGCAATGTAGGTATATACTAAGTTTCAGTCTTTCTATGGTTAAGGGACAATAAGTTTTTTGTATGTGTAATTGTTGCTAGCTTTACACAGGATTAAAAGCGAGTATTTTATATTACTGTGAAAGAGTAAGGAGAATGTGTGTACTCAAATTTTTAGACATTGTTTTTTCTCAATATGCAAGAATGAATTTGTCGAAAGATTCCTCATAGTTGCTTTGTTACGAATGTAATATTTGTAAAATGAAAATAGAAGGCGTCATTTTGACGCGTCCATACTATTATTTAACCAACCTTTATATCGTTAGATTTGCAGTTAATAAATCGATAAATCTTTTAATGTTCGAAGGACCGAGTAATAGTAATTAATTTCGTATGCACAAAAGGAAATTAACTATATACAATGGAGTTATTATAGGTAAAAATATTGTTTCTTTTTTGGAATGCCAAATTAACGATGGCAGACTACGGTTTTTAATGCTCTTAAATTCTTCTAGCCGTTTTAGTGTTTTAAATGACATTTAGCCACGGTTGTCGCGAGTGGATGATTAAATCAGATAAAATTGATTGCAGTCTAGCGATGGCTCGATAATATTTTCTCTGTTTCAATAACGAGTACGTTAAGCTAGGAAATATTTCTCCGGTGTGATCTGGAGGAAATGAAAGGTTCAGGTTTCCCAGGAGCGATTTTCCCTGCCACATCGTGCAACGTCGTCTCCGTTGGAAGCCTACATAATACTGATATTCACAGCCTGCGGTTTTCAATGATTTCCTATTTTTCTAGCTTTTTGACCGTTTTAAGTGGCACCTGCTCGGGGTTGTCACAAATGAATGATTAAATCAGATAAAATTGATTGAAGTGTCAGGAGGCTCGATAACATCGTTTTCTCTCGTTTAATAGCAAGTATGCTATGTTAGGAAATATTTTTTCGGTGTGATACAGAGGAAATCAGAGGTAAGCTTTCCCAAGAGCGATTTTCTCTGCAACATCGTGCAACTTCATTGATGCCGAACGCCCACATAATAATAATGTTCGCAGACTGCGTTTAGAGAAAGTGAAGTACGACTGTCTTGGAAATTGTGCTTTTCACGCGCATGCGAAGAGACGCGTTCATAACGAGAACCCGTGATTAAGTCGATTAGGTTGAACGAATATTATCGATTCGAACGATGGCGATCTCTTCGATATCATTGTAATAAACTTAGGGTGATAAGAACTACCTGAATGTACTGCTTGGACGGTGTTCAATAAGCTGCAACAGAAAGTTTTGCTACACGAAGTCAAACAAACATTTGAGAAACTGCGTTTGGTAGAAATTGTAGAAATCCAGTTGCAAGGATCTGTATTGAAAATATTTGTAATCTACTTTATAGAGTTGCATTATTTATACGTAGTCTGGAAATTTTGAAAAAACAGTTGGAAGAAAATCGCAGAAAATTTTCATTTTTACCATTTTTAACACTTTGACTGCCATGTCACTCTTTTATAGGTAACAGAATTATTTGTCCATGTTTTAAAATAAATTTGTACGTTCATATATTCGTTGCAGTAGATTTAGTTGAATTCTGGAGTATATTTGAAATTTTCAATCGTTGCTTCATTATACAAATTACTTTAATTTTGTGGAATTTTTGGGATAGTTAGTTGGGCAGTTAAAGTGTTAAACTTTATCGCTTTATATACATATTTCAGATTATATTTATATATATTGATTTTAGTCTAATGTAGTTTCTCCTATCACCAATATAAATCAAGTTATTCGGGTAGCCAATTTTAGCTGCCACACTCTGTATATGTATAATATATCTAATATCTACATAATATCTAAGTATGCTTCAAAATTTTTAATATAGGTCTTCATAAAAAAAATTGCAATGTACAAGTTTAGTACATCCCCCATAATTATGGCATAACGTAATTATTTCGAAAGTCTCGTTCACACCATGCAGTAAACGAATCGTTCTAATTAAAAATAAAATTAAAGCCGCAAGGTCTAACATTAACCCTCTGCACTCGAAGCAACTCCATTCCAAAACCGACACAATATTTTCACCTACAATAACTCCATTAGATACACTTTATTTCCTTCAGTACATATGAAATTAATTACTATTGTTCGTACTTATTGTTTCTACGTTTATTTGTCATTAATATTTTGATCGAATTCTTAACTGCAAACCTAGTGATGCAAAAACTCCTTAACCAGTTAACTGTGGCAACCTCTTTCCAAAGCAGGCACCTATGTGTGTCGCGAAAATCATGAATTCTAGCCAGATTATACGGAGATGTATGAATCCATCTGAAATTATTTATATTTTTTATTTGTTCGTTTTATTTCCTCTTGACCTCCAAATATTCCAGACATATTGAAATTTACGAATATATTTTAGTGTTTGCTAAAATTGTAATTAAAAATAGCTAATGTTAACTAAATTTTACGCATGACGAGTATACTCGTCATTGTCAAAATACTGCCAATTCTCCATGACGACTATACTCGTCAAACACAGCTAACTGGTTAAATAATATTGTGGCAACTTTTAGCGACGCCATTCGAGCGCTGAGGGTTAACAGCGACCACAGAAAAAAATGTTAGCGCAGCTCATATATATATAAATAAATATATATATATTATAATAAACAGTAAATGCGGTTCTCATGACACTGTGATACAAATGCGAACGTTTCGAGCAAACAAGGGCTGATTCCGAAAACGTTGTTTACGACACGGCGCTTGAAGAAGCTGTCAACGTAATGAAGGATCGTGTAAAATTGTCATGACGCTGTTTCACCGGCCAATCATCGAACGGCCATTTAGTAGGACAATGCGTGAGAGAAAAAAAGAGGTTTTCTTCTTAACGATTTCCATTTATAATGGCCTGCTCCGGAACATGGTTGTGTACATTTTTTGTGAGATACGAGAATATCGAGAAAGGCTGCGTAACTTAATTGCACAGCTAAGAAAGCGGTCCTTCGTGTCTTTTTCTTTTTGCCCGGCAATTAGAGATTTACGAGGTGTTAAGAGAGAGAGAAGGAGTACATCGTGTTGGTATAAATACGCAACCCAGATGACTATCGTTATAAAATCTCCTTCAATGTTATTTTTAAGGAAACCACGTCTGCTCTTCTTCTGCGAATACTTGCGGTCTTAATTAAAAATCCTTTTATAATGAATTCATATTGGGAGGTCCTGTTGTTCCCACGAGGTTTTCTTTTTTCGTCTAACTTAATTGGACGATTGAAAAATATTTTATTCGTCTCCGCTGTTCAGCCAAAAGCGCCGTAAAATTTCGCGTGAAAAAAACTTCACAAGCATTCCGTGCCAATTAAGAGCACTATAACAACACGGAGCAGGTATGTCGTCGCTCATTATTAAACTGGGCTGCGATTTTTAACTCATCGAACAGCATGTCATCGATTTCGAGGCTTTTCGAAAGAAACATAACGCATTCCTCCAATTCGAGCGATAAATTCGTCACTGATTGTGCAGCGATCTCGAATTCGTAAATTCGTATACCAAATTTCGCGGTTTTGCAAATTCCACTTGCTCGCAGAGAGGTTTAAGTACCTTTGAGGTAATTGCGATTAATTACGCTATTGAAATAAAATTCGTATTTTAATACTAGGTTCACGGAGCATTATTAAAGTGGACTGCGATTTTTAACTCAATGAACATTTCGAAAATTTCGAGGCTTTTCGAGAGAGATAATGCATTCCTCCAATTTGAGCGATAAATTCGTCACTGATTGACCCCGAATTGGCAAAGTCCGGTTGCTCGCGACGAAGTTTAGGTACTTTCAACGTAATTGCGATTAATTATTCCTAAAAAATAAAATTCGTCATTTAACACTAGGTTTACGGAACACTAAAAACGACTATTTCACATTACCTTATAAAATTAACGAGAACGTATGTATCCAAATTTATAACCATTCGTTAATAATGTGAAACCATAGAAATAAATTTGCTGAACTATGATTGATGGGTACATCTTTACAGTTTAAGTAGTCGTAAAGTAAAAATGCTCGAGTGCGCCATTTTGACGCGTCCCGTAAACCTAGTATAACTAATATGCAATGCAATGCACAAGAGTACGCGTTAATTGTACGTTTTATGCTTTCGATAAACCGTGTTTTGAAGTTTGCGTTTCGAGATGTGTTCTGATTCAGATCTGCTCTAGTTGAGATGTATCTTACCTCTGCTTCTTCAGCATTACGTTCTGTTTTGCGTTGGTTCGGATTTGTTGCTATTGGTCGACTCGAAAATGTAAGGGACGGCTAATAAGTTTAATGCCAACATTTTTAAGGATTTTAAGATTAAGATTAAGATTTTCATCCCAATCTACCTCACCCCAACAACATTCTCTTAAAACCCTTAAAAACCTTCGAGTCGACCAATAGCAACAAGTCAGAACCGACGAAAAGTAGAATGTAATATTATATAATAATAAATGCATATGTTCCAAGAATATTGATAATTTTAAATGGTTCCTTACTAGACTGGGCGAATGTTCTGTTATGGTCGTCGATGTAGGAATGTTTCAGGGAATGTTTAAGCTGCAACGAAATTAGTAAAATGATTAGGAATTAATTTGCTATTAATTGAATTAATACAAATCATGTCTACTGACACTTGAATAACTTTTGGCCTGTCAGACTTTCCTAGCATTGCGGACGACAGTATTTAATGTTCATGTTCGGTCTGCTTGAGCCCGAACAAATTGGAAAACTAATCAAAATCACTGCAATGCATATGTATAACAAGTCTCGCTCGTCCATCAAGCGTATTAGAGATTTTTAACGATCGTGTACGAGGCATCAATTAAGTATAGACACGCCTTGGAGGTTCTAAGGCACTTGGAACCGGCAATCAAATGGATCTGTTGCGTAAAGAGAGCCGGAGAACGAAATAATTAGGTTAACGGCTGTCTCGGAAGTCGAAGTCCGTTGAAAATACAGTTTGAAATTAAAAGTTGCATATAACGAGTAGCGTATGAAATAATTTTTTCTTTCCAACTAAATGCCATTTTTCCTATCACATTTTAATTTCTGTCTCTGATTTGCGTAGCAACTTCCACATTATTTATGTACTAACCCTCTGTGGAGTTCGTAATAACTATTTCTTCCCATTAATACTTGAAAAAATCGCAAGATTTAATTTATGTAAACTGTCTGCGATTTTCGCAAACTCAAAATATTACAAAGCGCCATTTTGACGCGTCCCGTGGCTTCCGAACGTAAGGAAACGATTTTTCGCATCACATTTAACTGATACAACAATGCTTGTAATTCTCTGTCTTCAAACTTTTTTCGGTGGTCTTCGACGTTTTCCGTTTCTCGCGTCAAAATCGCCACTTTTGAAGTTTTTAAACCACTCGAAGCACCGTGGTTTACCAAGAGCATGGTCACCGTAAGCTTCGGCGAGCATTCTATGCGATTCCACAGCAGATTTCTTCAAATGGTAAGAGAAAATCAATGCTGTCCACAAATCGTAGTTTCCATGCACAAAATTCGACATGTTCAACGCTATTAACACCCAAAAGCAGTCAAAATGACTGCACTGTGAAAGAATAACTAATGTGTAAAGAAATTTATTTAAAATTAATTTTTAATATTTTTTTATATTATTTACAGTTATATAACAGGTTATTAGTAAATATTAACAATCAAAAAAATTACTTCACTTGGAAAAAAAATAATTTATGCATTATTATTTGTACATTTTATGCAAATAAAAGTGGAAATCTTCTTATGTGTACATCTTCCGCTAACATACTTTTGACATTTTTCACATATATTATTCGTTTTGTTGTTGTGGCAAAAAAAGTACTTCACAAATTTTGCGTTTGTTAGAATGGGTTGCATTTAATGATGTTGCAGCTGATCTTTGTGGGTCTTCATGTTCTGGTGAATTTTTCTGTCTTGCAGCTCTGTATTCGGTGGAAAGCTGTTCTGCTAAATGAAACTAGAACTCTTTTCGTTGTATTTGTATTTCTGTCGTTTCTTTGTAAAGGATCCAAGCATTTATAGCAGCCAAATCTAAAATATTGAAAAATATTTGGAGAGGTCATCTACGAGAACTAGCTTTTATTGTATATTTTCTGGCCATTTCATCCGCCATATCAACTCCAAATTTTGTGCTGTTATAAAATTGAATGGATTCCGGTAACATTTTTTTATTACTTTTATCAATTTGATGCCAAATTTGTTGGGTTTATTAGGCATATATTGTGTAAACCTGCACCTGGCTTTTGAAGGAAATAATTGCTCATCAACTGTTATATTTTGCCCTGGTTGATAGCAAACTTGACTGTTTTCAATGAACTTATCCCATATTTCCGAAACCAAGGCAAATTTATTTGTTTGTGGGCACCTACTTCTTTCGGTTCTTTTGTCAAAACGAATAAATCGTAGGATTTGCTTGAACTTTTCTCTGGCCATAGCTTTTCTAAAAAATTCGGGACCCCACTTTGCTGACCATAAATAACTCAATTTTACATAAGAATTATATGATAAATATAAGAAATTTACTCAATTCAATAATAAGAGTTATTTGATTATTTTAAATTTCCCAAGCAGTCAAAACAACGAGTTCTGCTTTTCGGCAATATAAGTATAACACATATATACATATACCGGAAATGAAGGGGGGTAACTACAATTATTAATAATCGCATTTATATGTTGTACAAAAAGTCACAAAATTCTATGAAATTGTATCATTATATACATAATTTTTTTTCTAATTGAAATTAAAAAGCAGTCAAAATGACTTCCTTGGGCAATCTAGTGTTAAAAATTATGTTGTGTGAAACTCGTATGGTTGTGAGTAGAAAATCTTTATCAAAAGCCGAAACAAGAAAATGGCGTCAACGACGCGGTTCGACGATAACTACATCGACAGCTAGCGCCACGTATGGGCAACTTCCGGTTTCATGTGTACAGACCTTGTATAGTTTGATGTTTCTTCGTCTGTTGTTTATCGTGTTAACCCATTGCCATATTACGGAGTTCGCTGGAGAACAGCACTGGACCTTCTAAACGAATGACTTTGAATTTTCGAGAAAGAAGAAACGAGAGGAACTTTCCCTTGCGCCTAACACGTTTGGTCCAGTTAGCATGATTCAGGACACAGTGGGCGCGATGTTAGCGGGCCGCCGTCCGGTTCCTTAATTAAGTCGCGGACGTTCTGCGGCTGGTTCCTCAATTTGCCTCGCTTTCAGATTTAATCTGAGAAAGCAAACAAATCCGGTGGATTGAACACAACGCGCGGAACATGGGCCCGGGGTCCCCTAAGCGTTCGCTGCATGCTCGCTACCGGCGAAACAAATAATTGCTTGAAAAATTCCTGGTCTCCAGCGGCCGCGACCGCCGCGCTATTAATTAGCTGTAAAACTGCGTAATGGCGATCGCGTCGATCGAGTCGCTGTCTGCTCTTTCTCGGCTGTCACACGGTGCTCGGATCGAGATCGACGAGACTTTTCTCTCATTCGCGTTCTTCGTTCTTTTTCTTTCTTTTTTTTTAGTTCGACACATTTTTCACTGAAAATTCTTCGCGATAACGACAGTGAAAACTCGCCCTTGTTAGACGGACAATCGTGAAATCGTTGCGCGTGGCTGGTTTTTGTTGGACAAACATTTTTATGTTTTGACGGCGGCTGACTGACGAGACAGTGGGAGGGGAGAAAAGGAAAAAGGAGCATTTCGTCTCGCGCCCGCTAGAAAACTTGTCATTGAGGCTACTTAACGGGCCCTGTCTTGGACACTGCGATATAGGAAAGCACTTAAGGCGGTATACATGGGAATCGGTAACAGATTGGGTAGCAGCGAGAAAGGGCGTCCTACTGTCCATCTGTCCATCTTTTGGCGAGCGTAGGAGGTACAGTTGCCACGATGTAATCCGTTGTCTGGTAATAATTTGGAAGCAATACATATCAGCTTTTATTCATTTTATCGTATTATGGAATATTAAAATTGTCTGCACCAATGACACAATAGAAAAGTTATTTAGACGTTAATTTATGTTATTAGTACTTATAAGCAAAATGTAAAGGAAGGATACTCTGAAATTATTTAAATATTTCTACTGTTTTGCATTTGGTTCATTTAATTTTTATATGAACGCATAAAATCTACGATCTAATAACAAATGTTTTCGCTGTAACTAAAAGACTGATTGAACTCCGTCGTCCTTATTAGTTTATTAAAATATGTTTTTTTTGTTAGGTTTCGGAAATGTTTCATTATTCAATTATCAACGTAGTAGATTTATTATTAAAAATTTATTATTTCGAGATAAAATGGTACAAACAAGGGATTCTAATAACTCGATTACCTATTACCTAAACATGGTGAAAATTAGTTAAGCTAACTGTAACTAAAATCATTAAGCAATATGCATATATAAGTTGCGTTTAATGTTCGGTGATTCTAATATCGAATACCTGATTACGATACTTTAAAATCTGAATTAGAAATTGTTTCCCAAAGAATTGAAAATTCTTACGTTCCATCCAGCCAGGACAAGGTATATTATATACAATGTTCTTTAAAATAGATATAAACTCGTACATCACTTGAAACATCAGTGTACTGTTACCACAATCATTATTCTCAGTGAAACAGTTATTGCAGGAAATTCATACATATTACAAGACTGCGGATTTTATGCATGTCATGCAACAGAAATAGATGGATCAAATACATACTGGCGAAAATGTTTCAATTATTTCAAAATACTGTTGTATCACGGATTCGTTAAAACGATTAGGAAAATAAATAAATGTATACACTGCTATTGCGCATAGTAATAAATAGAGACGTATTTCATTTTTCTTAAGTATCTGCAGACTACACGGTAAATAATGCAAGTGAAGCAACACTCGGCGAATAACGCAGACATAAATAATCCTTGTTATCGAAAACGTTCTTCAAAGATGGCGGAAACTGTAGACGATGCAACACCGTGCGCTGTACACTCGATTACGAAGTAATTATGCTCTGTGCAATATATTTTCATGAATTCAAAATCCCGATTGCGGAAAAAAGCAACGTTCGCGGCGAACAAACTCGCAAATCAACATTACTGTACGCAAGGTTCGCTTAATTTTAAGACCTTGCCACCTCGTTGGCTGGTTCGAAATGGTGAATCACCGTGTACGATGAATTATGGTACGAGTCTGTACAATATTTTTTGGCGAAAGAACGTCCAGCCATTTTGCAAGTTAATCGCTCGAATTTATAACTACGATTGCCAGCTGCCGCATTAATTTCACGATTATTTATCATGTTTGGCCCGAAGAACGTTGTAAATTATCGCCGCAGCATCGACCGGTAGTCTTCCTGTGAAAAAATAAGTTACAATGTTTGAAAAGGCTGTCAGGGAATTAATCGCAAACGATTTTCAGTCGGGCCTCGGCGTGTTTTTGCGATTTCGCAGCCTTTTGTTCGCTGCTAACGAAATTATACACGCTGTCTCCGAAGCTAATTGTCACGTTCAACCGTGGTGTTTCAGATCGATCGATTGATTCCACTCGGTTCGTGTTTATTTGACTCTGTGGTAGTGCCTTCTAGAAATTTAATTGTCATCCTGCTGTTACCACTGACTTCATTTTTAATTCTATTTCTTTTCATTATGTATTTTATTTCTTTCTCTCATTTCTATTTTACGTACACTTCATTTCTTTAGTTTTGTTCTATTTTGAATATATATGTCACGTATACTTGATATATTTATTTCCATCTTCCATATATATATATATATATATATA
>CM052092.1:17019732-17035215 GCA_028453745.1 Agapostemon virescens
TTTTCATTTCTTTACCTTACTTCCATATTTCATATATTTAATTTCTCTATTTATTTCCATCTTCCAAATTTATATTTTTTCATTTCTTTACCTTACTTCCATATTTCATATATTTAATTTCTCTATTTATTTCCATCTTCCATATATATATTTTTTCTCATTTCTTTACCTTACTTCCATGTTCCATATATTTAATTTTTCTTTATTTCATATATATTTAACTTGTTTATTTTAGTTACATTTTACATACATTTAATTTTTACACTTTATTTCTAATTTATTTAAATTTCATTTCCTTCTAGTTCATTTATATTTCGTTTCTTTCTAGATTATATACATTTCATTTATTTCTGATTTATTTACGTTTCATTTTTCTTTAATTTATTTAAATTTCATTTTTTTCTAATTTATTTAAATCCAATTTCTTTCTAGTTTATTTATATTTCATTTCTTCCTAATTTATTTATATTTCATTTCTTTGTACACATATATTCTATTTCTTTATTTTATTTGCATCATATATTTTTTCATTTCTTTATTTGATTTCTATTGTGCATACATCTCGTTTTATATACGCTTCGCCTTCTATTTATATTTTTAAGAAACTTAATTCTTACGGTGTACCGAGAATTTAATCAGACTTCAATGCATTTCGTTTCCATCTATTCGAACAGAAAATTACGAAGAAACAGAAATATTATAAATTTGTAGCATTTTAACAGTTTAAACACTGGAAATAATAAAGACCGTAGACAAGTTCGGTAAGATTGTGTTATTAAAAAGAAAAATGACTTGTTAACATTGAAACAATTATTTCCAAATGGTTAATTCCGAAAGAAAATTTTAACAAAATCCACGTCGTAAATTAATTAATACAGGACTGAGTGGCAGTTAAAATTGTCAACCGACATTGTACAACAAAATGTTCTATCTGGCTCTCGACGGGAACTCGATTTCCCATGTTCGTTATAGCTGCCTGTCCTCGGAGTCGATTTTCTCGACTGCGTTCGCGGCTCGGCTGGATTTCGTTGCGCGTCGGTAATTTAAATTCAACAAATAACAGCAGCCTCGTTTATCTCCGGACAACTAACGCGAACAGATAAGTGCGACCATATTTATAGCTGTGGTTCGCAGATAACGAAATTCCAGATCGACTAGTTCCACTGTAACGAGTTGCACCAACGTTGCAGCCAGTGCTCCGCCGTCTCTTTTTTTCCCGTTGCAATTTCTCTCTGCAGAGTGCAGAGCCAATCGTTACGTTGCTTTCAGCAACGAGCCAGGAAAAGATATAAAAAAAGAAATGGAAAGAAAAAAATAATAGGAAAAAGAAACGAACCGTCAAAGTTGCGGTTTCCGCGGATTCCGTCGAACAGCGTAGAAATTGCGCAAGTCTATTAATTGCGCGAACCGATTGCGCGTTTAAGAAGCGTGGAAAAGCGAACATTAAATTACAATGCGAAAACTCAACGACTGGGAGAATCATTGTTGCCGATGTGCGCAGTGCTTGCTCGAAGATCGTTCGCCCTGGAATCGAGCATGTTTTATTCAATGATGTCTCCATTTCTTATGCGCAGAGCTTGATGTAATGATCTCAAAAGAGCAACATTTTCACCGCAAGTCGGGATAGCTTCTCGCATTATCATAATGCATTTTTCACAATGTTCTCTCGTTAGGAACCCGATCTCGTATCTGAAAATGCTAATCGGGTTTCGTCGAAACAGCTACCAACCCTTTGCAATCGAAGCTTCGATAACAAACCGTTTCCCCTAACTTGGTGTACTTTCTACATTTATTCCCCTCGTGTATCTGTAGTTTTATCGATAGTACTCGACTTCGGAATTGTTAAATTGTTTAAAATAAAATAAAATAGTTTTAAATAATATAAATTTCTACTGGGGCTTCAGAGTCACCATTCGAGTGCCAAGGAATAAAGTTTTCATTCTCGTAAAATATTAAATATTACTTGGACTTTCACTGCTGTTTAAATTTGTTGTTGGCAGAAATAAGGAGATAAAATTTGAAACAGTTACAAGCTCGAAAGGATTTAAAAATTACTTCATATTTTGTGGATTTATCAACCCCACATCGGGATTATAGTGCAATTCTCACAATTGCAAGAATATAATTCAATAATACACAATAAATATTGTTCAAGTTTTCAATTGTCGAGAAATTTTACACGTAATTCACTTCTCTGAGAATAATACACTTCTCTGAAGTGAACAATGGAATTTCTATTTGGCTTGCGATTGTTACAAACATGTGCAGAGAATTCGTATTTCATAAAACCTCTCCACGGTATAACTATTTAATTTTAATATTTAATTTAACATTAACATTTAATTTTAACATTAATATTAACAGAGATGTGCAGGCTATTGTGCCAGACGTTGTATTTAATTTTACAACATTGTACGCTAGCGTTACAACAAATATTGTGACAGAACGGAATTTTGTAGAATAGATCGCTGAAAAATGGCTCCCGCTTGCCACACAAAAGGTGGATTAAACTTCTTTTTTCGAGGATTTCGGTCTCCTCGATATAACACCGCAAATGTGACAGCGAATAGGCGATTAGCAGGAAAGTAGTCAGGCTGGCCGAGCCCGGAGAAAACTTTTATCCGCGTTTACTGCGTCATTCGGCCCCTTTCTTAATTCCCTGCGTTCCTCGCGAAACGGGCCATGTATTTCGCGAAATGGGACACGTCGGTGGATTCATGGGACACGGCAACCACTTCGACTTCGCTTTTAACTTCTTTTATCCCGCTACTAGATTACCCAAATTCTTATAACCCTAGTACAACAAATTTTTAATTTTCGCCGGACTATCGACGAAGGTTCCTCACAGAGTTTCGTTCGATAAACCTATAAATATGCGGATCCTCTTATTGCATTCTTGGTTCCCGCAAAACATGTCTGGAAGAATGCGAACCTTCGACTTCGGGACTACTTTATGCACTAACCCTCGGACGACGGACCATTTTCACAAATTTATAATCGATGAGGTTTCTGAACTACTCGTCGATCTATTTATCAACGTTTTAGGACCTTTCTTTGGTGGTACTTCTCGTGGACAAACGTTGATCTTTTCGTTTATGATAATATTGTTACGAATATATGTAGGTTGAGACCATCGATATCCGTTTAGATATCGATAAAATATTCGATTTTCGGTTTGGTAACGACGTTGTAACAAGAACAGAGCAGAGACAGAGATTAGACTTCGTTTTAACTGGACGAACACTTTACCGACCGATGAGTATTTCAGAATTTTCCAAAGTCTATTCTTGCGTGATTGAAAACTTTTCAATGGATCTCTCAACGTTGATAGCAATTTTTATTGTAAATCAACATGACATCCTCAATAACGTTCTCTAATAATTTGGTTAGAAATTATCATGCAAAAGCAGTTTTTTAGGCCTCATTTTGTTACAGTGCAACTATTGAAGGCCTAATAATAGGTTTCCGATGAAGTGTTAACAGTGTTTTTGATAATGCCGTGATCACGAGACAACCCATGTAACACGGTAACAATATAACAGCATTTTCATATAATATTTGTACATTTAAAAATTTAAATATTTTAAATATTAAAATATAACAGTTTCATTTCAAAAGCTGTATAATTAAGTGACAGTCACAGTCGGAGGGTTAATTGTCTCGTATTCTCACTAAGTTAACCATCATTAGTGAAATGAACATTTTGAGATTGTTTATTCGATAGTTATTGAAATACGAAGATATTTCTGTGGAAATGATTTAACCAATCTGTTTAGCGAAGCATATATTGTAATAAGGACAACGTACATGTAAAACATGTACTTTTACGACTCGGTAGATTTAGTGTCATCCCCTTGCCATACCACTTTCTTTGCCACTACGATTATGGTAACGTCTTCATCGCGAAATATGTTATAGAAGAAAAAAGAAAATGTATAGTTCTTGTAAGGCTTCATTTACTGCGATGCTGAAATATTGATTAAAAAAGAATAACATTGCAATTCGTCGAAACAAAGAAGCATAATCTTTATATTTGTTGGATTTTGTTTAAAATATTGTTTATAATAAATGCAAGCATTTGTTTATTTTAAGCTAAATCTAAGTGACACCAATTATCAGTAGCATAATTGTTTTTTTTACAGTAAAAAAGTTTTGAAAGTAGAATGAAATAATTGTTTGTGTGACAGCAATAACTGAAAACATTTTAAAGAACTGTCAACGACGTTATTATCTGGTTATAGTTGATAACGTGTCGTTAAGTATGACAAATTTTGTTCTTTGCTGTGTATTGAAACGAACTGGTCGACAAATATTGAATAAATAATTTATGCGGAGTAAATAATTTATGGTAACGAAGTTCTTCGTAATAAAGACGTTTTTTACGAAGTTTTGCACGTTGTCGATTATAAAGCAAAGGAAAATGTATGAAGATTGTTTTAAAATGCTTTTCAATGTGTAACAAAAAGATGGTGTTTCTTGAATATTGTGGTTTAGATTAACCTAACATTTTGTATTAATTCTCACTTGTACGAATACACATTTTATCATTCTGTAGCTAAAATCATTAGCGTCAATGTGATCAAGAACTTTATAACGTTAATATATAAAATGCAAAACTGTAAATTATTTAAATAAGCGATTTGCACTCGAATGGTGACTCTGAGGCACAGCTAAAAATTGCCACGCTATTATTTACAACAATTTTCACATCTATATCAATATCAATAAAATTTATAAAAGATGTTATTGTTTTAAGGACTAGCGATAGTAAAAAATATCCGCCTCCATAAAAGAAAATAAATCCAAAAAAGAAATGCTTTGGTTTTGAAATTAAAACAGCTTCGCGTGCAAAGGATTAGTAACAGAAAAATTTTATTTTTGTATATCTGGTTTGTATTTTTAGCGATCGATTTGAACAATTATCTTTTTACAAGAGGGTTTGCATTGCAGAATTACCAATCACATGTATGCTGTTTCTTCGATGAAATTAATCAACTGAATTAATTAGAAGATTGTGACATTCTAAAATCGATTTGTATATTTCAAAAATTTAACAAATGTATATGTATATTTGTATTGCAATTATACATACTTACAGAAGAACGCCGGCTACTGGCTACAAATTATCACGTCTTACGGTTTCTCTTTACGCAAGATTAATCTACAGACGTCCAAATAAACCGATAGAAATTAAAGTTACCGAATGAATTCGCACGTAAGTCGACCATTTCGGATGCTTAAACATCAGTCTCGCCACTTGAGGGATTAAGAACGTCCTCACATTTTTAACTCGGCAGATTGGCGTGATAAATGAGACATTATTTTTTATTCCCATCTCACCGTGAAATGCGAATTTGCATATGTACAGGGTGACACGTTCGCATCGAACCGCTCAAGCATCTCGGAAATTATTAACGACTCTTTGAAATCCGTTTATCACTCGAAACAATGGTTTTTCGACATAAGAAGATTTATGAGGAACAATCAATCGAGTTGATTGATGTATTAACACTTAGCGCTCCGATGGCGCCTCTGAGGCGACACTAAAAATTCCCTTACGATTATTTAAAACAGCTTTTACATCGCTATATTTGCATTTAAGAAATCGGTAAAAATTGAAACGTTTCACGTACGAGCAATAGCAATAAACTTTATATTCGCGAAAAGAAATTAACCATGTACAAGGGAATTATTTCAGGTCAAAAAATCGTTTACCTTCACATGCCCTTTACACTTCCACCTACAGAGAAACCATTAACTCAGAATTTTAGCCCCCTCGAAACCATATAACTTTCGTTCGAAACGTTGGTCGATATCGTTCATATTTTCAGAGATATTCGAGTGGCTCGCTTGAAATGGAACACCTTGTACATTTATTGCGTACAGCTGCGTCGCGGCCGAATATTTGCGGTATTTATGTTCCGTGAAACGTCGCAGAGGGAAATTAATTGGCCGATGTATTGCGATAATCGTGCGTCGATGACTGTGATCGTGTTTCACAGAGGTGGTCCGGATGTCGACACGACACGATTCATTTTTAAGAACGAGACGCGGCTAATTCACGCGTAGAGTGGCGAACACGTAATTATACGAAGATAACTTAATCCTTGCTAATTACGGCCGTTTAATTGCAACGTACACGGTACTGTACGCCGCCATTGGATTTCGATGTCGCAACACCGAAAACATTTCCGTTTTCTTTTAACCCCTTGCCGTATTATAACGAGCCAGACTCGTGTCGATGATTTTAAATAGAGTCTAACAAATATAAATGTGATGTCTTTCTTTCTAGATGAAATCAAACGTTGTTAATTTGTAATAAATATTTAAGCATCGAAGTAGATGCAGCAGTATAAACGATATAAATTGTCGTTTCTCTTCTGTAACATTTTTTATGATGCAGATGTTATAATAACTTTAGTTGCAAGGAAAATGGTATGGCAAGCATATTAAACCCTTAACACTTCAATGGCTCGTCTCAGGCGACATTAAAAATTGTCAATCATTAAAAACAATTGTTACGTCACTGCGTTTGCATTTAATGAATCGGTAGAAATTGTTGCACGTACAAATAACAATAATAAACTTTATATTCATTGAATTATTGTATGTCAAAAAATGTCCCGATTTTGGAGTTAAAATTGCTTGCAGTGACCATAGGATGCCCACTGCCAAATTCTTTATTTTACATTTATTGACATTATAAAATTGTTTCCATAGGAAACAAATAAGGGAAATAAGGAAATGTAATAAAAATTGAATACAATTTAATGGCTTATCACTAGAACTGCCGAGCACTAATCGAGACTAATATACACTGTTTTGTAATATTGACTAGGTTTGCATTTATTCAGATTTCGTAAAACTTTTATGTTGATTTCTGCTTTAATGGAAAGTTTACTTAAACAGATTCTATGGAAACATTTTTGTAATTTCAATAACTGTGAAGAAAAATATCTATAACGAGACATTTTGACATTTTGGTAGTTTTAGTGTTAGCTCTTAACACTCCAATGGCTCCTCTGTTATTTAAAATATCTATTACACGACCATAATTGCATTTAATAAATCGTTAAAAATTGAACTGTTTCGCGTACAAATAACAGTAGTAAATTTAATATGCAAGAAAGGAAAGGATCTGTGTACAATGTAATTATTCTACGTAAAAGAAATGTCTCGATTTTCGAATTAAAATTTCTCAGAGTGCAAAGGGTTAAATGCTCAACCGACAACGTGAAAAATTTCACAAATTCAAAGTAATTATTTAATGAAGCAAAAGTCGAGAATTTAAAATGTACGACACATAGTTATCCTTATACCTTCTTGTATTCTGCAGATCTCAATTAAATTTAGTGCAACGATTACATTAACCTACACATTTATTTTTAATCATGGACAAATAATTCTGTCACCCATATGTGAACGACGTGGCAGTCAAAGTGTTAAATAAACTAAATCTTGCCATTTTTATAACGTGATACACTTAATAGCTTTACGTTTCCAGTTTCATCGCTCTGGTTTTAGAATTTATTAATCTTTTTATTCTACGATCTAGAAAATTTTGAAACATTTCTCCCGTAACTATAATTACACATTTAAACATTTAAACATTGCTGTGTGCTTTCTTTAACGTTCTATCGATCTTTTATACAAGCTACACCTTAAGTGCTTCCTACGACCGAATTTGTTTCTCGTTTCTGCTCCACGAAACAGTAACAGAAAAGCATACGTCAATTTTTTAAAGAGCTTTTGTAAAATAGGGGCTTCGATCTTCAAACTTGTAAAGTTTCATTTCCGAGAAAAACTTTTAAAAGTTTCCAGAGACGCTTGAATTCGAAATATCTTGTAGGAAACATGGCTGCCCAGTTTTCCATCTGCTACGTCCTATAGAAATATTTTATGGGAAAATGAATAGTGCTTTGAAATTGTAGAGGCTTCAATCTTCAAACTTGTGAAGTTTCATTTACGAGAAAAACTTTTGAAAGTTTCCAGACACGGTTGAATTTAAAGTATCTTTTAGGAAACATGGCTGCTCAGTTTTCCATCTGCTACGTCCTATAGAAATATTTTATGGGAAAATGAATAGTGAAAAATGAATAATTTTTGCGCAATTATCACAGTTTAAAGTATCGGCAACCTTTCAAGAATCTGAAATGCAGCGTTTAAATATTCTTTGGATCCACTATACAAACAAAAAGTAACGTTGAATAAATTGACACGATGTTGCGACTAGTTTGGAAAAAATGAATGCAAATGTTATTCAGTTTCTGTCGGTACAATTTTGCGTCGAAATATAATACAAGCATCGAGAAACGCTTTTTTTTTAAATCACAAGTAGAAAATCTTGTATCATGAATAACTGTAAATATCAATGTTTAGCGATACAGTGTAAAATTTAATTTCAAGTTCGCAGGCTTGAAAATGACGGAAAATAGTTTCTGATACAGAAATCTTTAGAGCTGAACATTTATCGTATTTTTAACTATAAAACACGCTGGTGCTTTGCACTAAAACCTGTCAGATATCCTGTGGCAACAATAGGTTTCACGGTTAGTCGGTCTGCATTACGTGCACGCACTTTTCCACGTATACATAATTAATTGTGCATATGTAAATAATTCGAGTGTGCGTACAGCGAGGCCGACCACTTAACAAACGCGATACAAAATTGGAAACAATTTCTAACAATGAACTCGTAATTTCTTCGACGAGTTGCGTCATTGCGAAATCAATTTGAAAAATCGATCTTTGATTTATATTCCTCGATCTGGAGTCATTAGAACTCATAGTTTATGAATAGTATTTTTGCAAAATAACAGGATCGTATTTCGTAGAAAAAGAGTCGTTTGCTTTCGTATGTTTAAATAAAAGAATCGTCTCTCGAAATGACTCGAAAGTTGTACGAATTTGTGGAAAATAGAAAGAATTTACGTAATTCTAACCACTTGCAATTTTTCAAAATCCTCTGGCACGTCGTTCGGTCGACCGATGCTTCTAATTGTTTAAAAAATGTCAAGTAGTCAAGTCCAATTTTCAAAAAGTTATTCAAAGGGCATTCGAATGCTTTCGTGGCTCGTTGTATATTCTTATTTTGCTGTTGCTATTAACAAATCTACTAGTAATGGTTTTATAATTTTTGAAAGTATATAGTCTGTACTTGTGGATGTTTTAACAAATCTTTCAGCTGCAATAGCAATTTCAATCGCGAACGGCAGCATCACCTTCGATAACGTAATTTAATTTTTTAAACTCGCTTTTGGTGCAGAACAATTATCATAGCTAGCTGTATGTGATTTTCAACGGAAAATCTTTTTCAGGAAGAAAAAGATTTTTCAAGAAGAACATAAAGAATAAATTGTTAGATATATCTTCTCGAGGATATTAAATATACCATTTTAATTATTTTTAATTATCAAATATATCTCTTCTCAAATATCCTTTTTCAGAGGAAAAAGATTTTTCAAGAAACCGTACCATTTCTTTTCGAGTAGGTTAGGCTCAGTAATACCAACATCCCGAACGTCATAAACTTAAACGACATGGAGAAAGTAATGTTCGTGCACTTAACGTCGGGATTAAACGCTTTAACTCGACTCGATCTTGTGCCTAGGAGATCGTAATCGATAAAGAAATGAATTATCACGTAGATTGTGTCACGACCAGTCTCTCAGTGCAGTTTTGTAATTTTCGTAGTTCCTCAAATCGAGTATTCAACACGTGACACTTAAATAACAGCGTTTGGTAATGAAATGCAATCGGTTTCGTATCTTACGTACGCTGTTATCGAAAATGAATTAGCCTAAGTGCTCCTACTCCGTTCCGATGAAATTTTCTCTCGGCCACTGATATGAAAATTTTCTAAAGAATTTTTTCTTTGCTCGAGATCACGTCGAAGTGAAATCGGCACGAGAACTCGATTATACTTTCATGGAGTTACTTTATTACTTTATTATTATTTTACGCATTTGTATGTATACGGATTATATAAGTGCATTAATTTCCTCGTTTTAACTGCGAGCATTATGCTTGTCCGAGATTTATAAACCAATAACTGTCGGTGTTAGAGGAAACCGAACTTTGTATCGTTTTATTAGTTGCGTAGTTAATTCAATAAATGTATATAAATTCGTTTTGAATAAAATATCACTTCTTGTAAAAGCATCGGCATCGGCCTAATGGTAATGCGCTCGACAGCGAGGCCAACGACAGTGCTTCGCCACGCGTTGAAATCACTATAGCGGCCGGCGATGCTCTTCTCACCGCGCATTGAAATCACCAGTTTGACTTCTACGAATCTCACATTTACACGGACAAGTACGTTGAGCTGCATAACAAAGAATTTTCGTTTTCCGTTTCTAAAACAATCGACATAATTAATTTTCACGTTTTACCTACCGAAAGCTTATGAACAATAAACTATGCGTATATGAATTATAAACTTTTTAATTCGTTGAGACTGTAAAGATGCATTTATGAAGAACTATTCTTAATATTACATTATATTAATAATTATATTATATTCTATTATATTAGTATAATATGTACTATAATATATAATAATAATATTAATAATAAAATATAATAATATAATATATTATAATATACTATATTATATTATATTATATTGTATATCATATTATATTTTTAATAATTAAAAATATTCAATTTTATACAGATCTGCCGTTCCTATAATCCATGACTGCGCTGTATAAAAATAAAATCATTGAATAAATTTATTTCTTGGGATGTATTCAGTTCCGCTGAATATTTAAACAAATGTATTTCGAATATTTCGATAAGTTAATGTGAGATATCTACTTTCAGGATTCTTGATAACTGTGCTATATAAATTATATACTATAGGGTCCTTAAAAATGTTCTTTCAAATAGCAATTTCAATAGGAATTAGTATATTAATGTACTGGAAAAAATTTCTTGATTCACGATTGAAACTCGCCATTAAAGAAATCAGTTAACGGCAAAAATAATATTTTTCTTCCACATTCAATCTTCCATTGCAAACCCTCTCGCGTATCTTCCGATTCCATCTGACCCAGAAGCGATGTCAGTTACGAACAAGTTTTTTCCGCGACGTCGACTTTCATTCAGTTTAATTGGTAAAATTCATAGCCATTACCTGAATATAAAGGTTAACGAATGATACCGGTGGTATTCGGATTGCCTGCACCATATTATTCATCAATTAAGTTAAATCTTATGGGATTTGTTTCTTCTCTGAATTCGTGAATGCGCACGTGCAGTTTTACACAGCTGAAAAAATACATTTCAATTCCAACTTTTTATTAACGGACTGTAACGGATTGAAAATATTTTGAAAGGATTCTCAGAAGCTTTTCCGCGTCAAATCAAAATTCTGATAGACGAATTTCACAAGTGTGATCCTTGTATCTGTATCGATGTTGTAAGTAGTCATTTGTTTGAGATCGTTAATTAATATAGAGAACGATAGAACTTGAAAGTTTTATATGGTTTAACTATCTGTAGCATCCTGCAATGTAGCTCTTCTACAAAAGAGCATTGGTGCACTTATTGTTCATTTATCGAAGGGAACCACTTGCCATATTATAACGAGTCAGACTCGTGTTGAAGATTTGAAACAGAATGTGTAACAAATTAAAAAATTGTACCTTCCTTTTTAGACAAAATAAAATTTTATTCTTTTGTAAACAATAGTTAAACATTGCAGTATAAAATATACGAATTGTCTGTTTTCTTCTGAATCATTTTTAACGAGGAACACTTTATAGTAACTTTTGTTACAGAGAAAATGGTGTGGCAAGAAGTTGATTAAAATCTATGTATTTAGTATTGTATTTAGACCACTTTACAAAAATTTATGTAACTTTTAAAATATTGAATAGCTTTTTATGAAAGTTGAAGTGAAGGACTTTAATTGAGTAATTATTTTAGATTAAATTTATAAGAAATGTTACTTTATTTATGATAGGATTTATTTAAAATTTAATTTACATTGTGTAAAAACCTATTTCTATGTTTTCGGTATTTCACGAGCAGCCAAGGAAAAATATTTTCATGTCTACGGACGGTAATCATTTAATTAACTGCAAAGTAAAGAACATAAAACGGGTTATTTGACGCCCATGGTAGATTCAGTGTTTAAGAAACACTATGAACACAAATTTTGAGAATTGGGATTTCCATTAACAAGATTGCCAACCTATCAATCGGGTGCACTAGAATCAATCCGAAACAGTTATTATCTTGCGACAAACCAAGAACGTAGAAACGATCATTGTATGGCAAACATTCAGTGTTAAGATTTGGAGAACGCAATTAACACTAGATTGCACAAGGAAGTCATTTTGACTGCTTTTTAATTTCAAATAGAAAAAAAATTATGTATATAATGATACAATTTCTTAGAATTTTGTGACTCCCCCCTTCTTCATCTCCGGTATATATATATATATATATGTGTGTGTTATACCTATATTGTCCAAACGCAGTCGTTTTGATTGCTTGGGAAATTTAAAATAATCAAATGACTCTTATTATTGAATTGAGTAAATTTCTTATATTTATTATATAATTCTTCTATAAAATTGAGTTACTTATGGTCAGCAAAGTGGGGTCCCCAATTTTTTAGAAAAACTATGGCCAGAGAAAAGTGCAAGCAAATCCTACGATTTATTCGTTTTGACAACAGAACCAAACAAAGTAGGCACCTACAAAGAAATAAATTTGTCTTGGTTTCGGAAATATGGGATAAGTTCATTGAAAACAGTCAAGTTTGCTATCAACCAGGGAAAATATAACAATTGACGAGCAATTAATTCCTTCAAAAGCCAGGTGCAGGTTTACACAGTATATGCCTAATAAACCCAACAAATTTGGCATCAAATTGATAAAAGTAATAAAAAATGTTACCGGAATCCATTCAATTTTATAACAGCACAAAATTTGGAGTTGATATGGCAGATCAAATGTCCAGAAAATATACAGTAAAAACTAGTTCTCGTAGATGGCCCCTCCAAATATTTTTCAATATTTTAGATTCGGCTGCTATAAATGCTTTGATCCTTTACAAAGAAACGACAGGAATACAAATACAACGAAAAGAGTTCTTGTTTCAATTAGCAGAACAGCTTTCTACCGAATACAGAGCTGCAAGATAGAAAGATTCACCAGGACATGAAGACCCACAAAGATCAGCTGCAACATCATCAAATGCAACCGATTCTAACAAACGCAAAATTTGTCAAGTACGACTTTGCCTCAACAAAACAAATAATATATGTGAAAAATGTCAAAAGTATGTTTGCGGAAGATGTACACATAAAAAGATTTCCACTTTTATTTGCATAAAATGTACAAATAATAATGCATAAATTATTATTTTTTTCCATGTGAAGTAAATTTTTTTATTGTTAATATTTACTAATAACCTGTTATATAACTGTAAATAATATAAAAAATATTAAAAATTAATTTTAAATAAATTTCTTTACACATTAGTTATTCTTTCACAATGCAGTCATTTTGAATGCTTTTGGGAAATATAGGTATATTCTAAGTTTCAGTCTGTTTAGTGTTAACTGAAATTTTAGCGTTAACAAACCTGCGTCGGAGCGTCTTATCCGGCGGAGAACAACGCAAAATATAACTCAACGGTTCTATCAATAGACTGTGACGGTTAGCAAACGTTTCAAACAAACGTCCACGAATATTCCCGATGGAAATAAGAAAAATTCGTCCCGGGGAATTCCACGGGTGTCTGCGTTTCCTTGTTTTGTAGGAGCGGTCGTGTTAAAAAACCGTCAAGGCGCCGGAGTTAAGTAGCTAGCCAGGTAAAAGGGTGATTTGTGAAAGCTCCGGTGCCCGGTGTATCCTAGGGATCGGTGGAAACTAACGTATTTTCGAAAAAAATCGCGATTTGATCCCCCAGGTCGGGGAGGTGTGTCACGGGAGGGGCCGGTGAATCCTAAAAACGACTTTTATGTCGTCTCGTCGAGACTTTTATTGCACGGGGGTCCGTCGAGGGGTTTTCGGGGGGCCGTCGCGAGGCGCCCGTGGAATTCGGATGAAGTTGTTATTTTGGTTTCGTTGGCCGGGAAACCGTGGAAGGAATTTTTATGGTGGCCGACACGCCGCGGTCTGGTACTGTCCGAAAACATAGTTTGTGTCCGACAACACGACAACGCGACGCGACGCGATATGTCCGCACGCGTGCTGGTTTTTGCCGTTTTTTCACCTTCTACCAGGCCGTTTCATTATCTACACGCATAAAATCGACGGAAACGCTGCTCGGAGGTAAACACGCGGACACCGGTACCCGGGGCTAGTGATGAAAGCAAATTCAATATATATATATTAGGTTGGGGAAAAAGTAATCCATTATTTTTTCTATAGATGGCTGTAGTGTCAAAGTATAATCATCATCAATAATCATAAAGTATCGATCAAACAATTTCGCATGTATGCTCGTTGAAAAGGTGACATTTTTCATTACAAAAATATTCTTTTGCTGTATTTTATTTGGTTCAGTCAGTTGCGAGCTACAGGTTGCTAAAAATGGAAGTCAACGATGAGAAAATTCGGCATACTTTACAGGTTTTCTTTGATAAAGACGAATATGCAAGCCAGGCGGCTGAAATTGTGAATAGTATTTATGATGCCGATACTGTAACTATCAATTACGTGCAATTTTGGTTTCGTCGATTCCGAAAGCGTCTGCATCATTGAAGAAATTCATTCGAAACTTTCTAGTGAAAATGTTTTTACAACTTCAGCAATTGTAAACGAAAAAATCAGGAACCAGTCATTTTGACTGGTTGAAGAAGATCATCAAGGCAGAACATCGAAACTACTGCGCATTAAAATTCGCTAGTTTATATTGTTCTGTATAACTTCGATAATTATCAAACGGGACATTCATCCTGCTGTGAGCGTAAAGGATTAAGATAATTAATAATAAAAATAGCAAACGTCCGAATAAACGAGTTCTCGTTAATTATAAAAATATAAAACTGTTTCTGTTAGTGTTTTATAGATCTGCTACCATGATCGTTCAAATGGTCGATTTTAGATTTTTCATTTCAGAATTATAAAAGTTACAAATATGGCTTCATTGGAATTGTTTCGTTACATTTGTTTAGTTCACAGCATACGTTACGACAAACGTTGCTCAAAATTCACATAAATTCCACCTTGTTACTTTCGCAAGACAATTCGTACTTGGCAACTTGAATGCTCGGTAGATTTAGTGTTAATTGGAGTTAATTTGTACAGCCAATGTCTTATCTCCTCGTTACCAACATCCTAATAACCTAAAAACAAAGAAACACCTCGAAGCCACATAGTGCATCGTCGTTTTCCCGTCGAGGCGGCACAAAGCTCGTATCGAACAATGCGAAATGAGCGGAGCGTAGAGCAACCGCGCTCCGCTAGACTGAACAGCAGTGTATCGCGTCGCAACCCAACGCAACTGCAACTGCAACTGTA
>CM052092.1:17039865-17068592 GCA_028453745.1 Agapostemon virescens
TAATAATATCATTTAATATTATTTACAAGGTGGAACAAGGAAACAGGTGATAGACTAAAGGTAATTGTTTCACAGTAAAATGATTTCCACGTTAAATAATTCATCCTGTAATATTATAACGTCTTCCGTGACGATCCGGGACAGGTCCGGAGAGGTATAATTTTCAATATAATCCTGAACGACAGCAGTCCGGTTGTCGATTCTAAAAATTCGTGCCCACTGATCCCTAAGGCTAAAACTTGTCTGGTAAAGGCCGGCCATTGCGAATTGCGACCCGAGTCGTTCCATCTCGCACGTTTTCACTCCTGCAGGCATCTCCTCGCCCCGATTTTCCTGGCAAGCTCTCTTAGGCATGAAATTCATATTTCTGTTCTTATTTGGACATAAAGTAACATCGATGTCCGAGCGAGGAGGTTTCTAAATTCCTTCAATACTATTACAGAACCATCCTCGATTCGCGTACGCTTATATGTATAGCGTACATTCTACGAGAATGGTCAAACTGTTCAATTATCCGAGAACGAACGGCTTAAAAAGAATTGTCTTCATTCTAGAGAAAATCGTTCAATGCGAACGATTTTAAATTGTAAAACTCGTCGACATTTTTCCGAAATTGTTAACCTCACTGTTCGATTCGTGGTCTGCCAAACGAGTTTTAACTCGCCTGTATTACTATTGTCCTTTTTCTCTAATCTATCCTTTGCGCTCGAAGCTGTTTTAACCCTTTGCACTTCGAACAATTTTAATTCCAAAATAAAGACAGTTTTTCGACCTAGAATAGTTCCATTCTACATAGTTAATTTCCCTTCGTGCATATAAAATTTATTACCACTACTCATATGCGTAATACTTTAATTTCTACCGATTTTTTAAACGCAACCATAAAGATGTCAAAATTATTTTGAATAACAGTATGGCAATATTTAGTGTCACCTCGGAGGAGCCATTGGAGTGGTAAAGGTTAACTCCAACCACAAGGCATTTTTTCTGACCTAGAATATTTTCATTCTAAACGATATACTTCATCCTATGCATACGAAATTTGCTTACTATTACTCGTCCTTGCAACTATGAAATTTTTAGGAATTTGTTCGACACAAGCATAGCGATATAAAGATTTTTTTAAACAACACTGCAGCTATTTTCAATGGTACTTAAGAGTCACCGTTCGAGTGCAAAGGGTTAACAGACTGTGGATTTTATGTATCCAAGATAAAAATGCATAGGTTAAAACTGAGAAGACACTAGGCGAATCCGAGAATGTTATATCATTGTTTTAGACTTACGAGAATACTTTGAAAAATATTTGACACGGGTTTTTCTATCGGCAACCGTCCACTTTGAACGGGTGAAAACAACCCTCAAAGTTGGGGGTCAAAACCATATTTTTGAAATATCTCGGAAACCAGAGGTCAAAAAAATTTGACTCTTTTTTTAAATTGTGTATTTTCAACGGGAAATGTAGTCGCGCAAGAAAATTTTAACAAAAGCTTTTTGTTTAAACAGTCTATTCAGACTAGACCAGTCAGACTATTACTCAAAACAATTTGTACATTAAAAATGTTTGTAATTAAGAAGTTAGTAAAAATTGAAGTGTTGCCGTACGATTAATAGTAACACATTTGATATGCACGCAAGGAAATGAACCACGTGCAATATAATTATTCCAGGACACAAAAATGTTTCGAGTTAAGAATTAAAATTGCTAGGAGAGGTATGCAAAGGATTAATCGTGCGTGCAACGTTTCAATTTTTACCGACTTCTCAAATGGAAGCATAGCAATGTGAAAGCGGTTTTAAATAAGAGTATCGCAATTTTAGCGTCACCTCAGAGAAGACATTGGAGTGCCAAAGGTGAATTTAATTACTTAAAAAAATATGATTTTTTTATTGTTGGGGTCGTAGTAGTATTTAATAATATGTTCAAGGAAATATAAGTAATTACGTATTTAACACTAGATTGCCCAAGGAAGTCATTTTGACTGCTTTTTAATTTCAATTAGAAAAAAATTATGTATATAATGATACACTTTCTTAGAATTTTGTGACTTTTTGTACACCATATAAATGCTTTTATTAATAATTGTAGTCCCCCCCCCCCTACTTCATTTCCGGTATACATATGTGTTATACCTATACATATTGCCCAAAAGCAGTCGTTTTGAATGCTTGGGAAATTTAAAATAATCAAATGTTTCTTATTATTGAACTGAGTAAATTTCTTATATTTATTATATAATTCTTATATAAAATTGAGTTACTTATGGTCAGCAAAGTGGGGTCCCGAATTTTTTAGAAAAACTGTGGCCAGAGAAAAGTTCAAGCAAATCCTACGATTTATTCGTTTTGACAAAAGAACCGAAAGAAGTAGGCGCCTACAACCAAATAAATTTGTCTTGGTTTCGGAAATATGGGATAAGTTCATTGAAAACAGTTAAGCTTGCTATCAACCAGGGCAAAATATAACAGTTGACGAGCAATTATTTCCTTCAAAAGCCAGGTGCAGGTTTACACAGTATATGCCTAATAAACCCAACAAATTTGGCATCAAATTGATAAAAGTAATAAGAAAATGTTATCGGAATCCATTCAATTTTATAACAGCACAAAATTTGGAGTTGATATGGCGGATGAAATGGCCAGAAAATATACAGTAAAAGTTAGTTCTCGTAGATGGCCCCTCCAAATATTTTTCAATATTTTAGATTTGGCTGCTATACATGCTTGGCTCCTTTACAAAGAAACGACGGGAATACAAAACAACGAAAAGAGTTCTTGTTTCAATTAGCAGAACAGCTTTCCACCGAATACAGAGCTGCAAGACAGAAAAATTCACCAGAACACGAAGACCCACAAAGATCAGCTGCAACATCATCAAATGCAACCCATTCTAACAAACGCAAAATTTGTAAAGTACTTTTTTGCAACAACAACAAAACAAATAATATATGTGAAAAATGTCAAAAGTATGTTTGCGGAAGATGTACACATAAAAAGATTTCCACTTTTATTTGCATATAATGTACAAATAATAATGCATAAATTATTTGTTTTTCCAAGTGAAGTAAATTTTGTTTATTGTTAATATTTACTAATAACCTGTTATATAACTGTAAATAATATAAAAAAATATTAAAAATTAATTTTAAATACATTTCTTTACACATTAGTTATTCTTTCACAATCCAGTCATTTTGACTGCTTTTGGGCAATATAGTTTACTTTATATTAAGTTTCAGTCTTTCTAGTGTTAAGGAAATTCGGGCACCGCAGTCAGGGGGTTAAAGGAAACAGAAAGTTTCTATCTAGTTTATATATCTTAGAATTCACGTATAAAATGTTTATATTGCATAAAGATTCGCAGTACGTTTATTAGTTTCTCGACGGAAACGCGGAATATTGGCTTCGTGGATCGGTGCGATATCGCGTTACTCGAACCCCCGTTATCTAGTAACGTTTCCCAGGATTTGGCGATATTTCATGACACTTTGTACCATCGAACGACGCGGGATTGAAATTCTTGGTGAATCGTGTAATGTCGAACGCGAACGGCGTCGCGCGAGAAACCATCGTAACTCGCGTAATTTCTTATCGGTTCTCCAGCAACGATTGAATCTCGCGATGGAAGATCGGAAAACCAGCGAAGGAGTCGCACGAAGATGGTGGACAAACTGAAATACTTCGCGTTTTACGTTTTACTATAATTCACAAACTTTACTGAAATAAATTTACACCGACGCTGCAGTAAATTTCAAGTCGAAAGCTGCATAATCCGCAATAAATAATCCGACGATTTTTCATAAATCGGTTATCGGTTTCCGAGGAAATCGAAAGTACTCGACGGTTAGCAACTTCCTGCGACGGGTTTCGCCATTTTGAAACAGGGGATGGACATAGAACGCACACGTTTCTTTAAGGAAACTCGAAGCTCTGAATGTTCGGAGTTGTTTAACAATATATAGTTTAAATAATCTAAATATTAAGTTGGCCCGAATTTCATGCTGAAATGCTTACAGATAGGTTCAACTGCATTAAATCGAGATTAATAAAATATAAAATATTGCTTATTGTATTTAAATATATTCTGTATTCTACAGTATCTTTAGTTTGCTTTAATATATATTATTGTGAATAATGTCGTCGATAAAATCCTTTACGTAATCTCACAGAGAATTAATTAATTGTGACCGCACTGTCAGTACACTTTGTAATTTATTCATTTTACGGTTTAGTTCTAACAAGTAACCGAACAAGAAATGTGTGCAATACCAAGTTCAATCACCGAGACTGCATACATTTGAATATATTCTGCATTTTACAGTATCTTTCTATTGCAAATAATGCCAACAATGAAAGCCTTTACTTAATCTCGCAGAAAATTGTAACTTTTTTCCACTACAATTTTTAATTTGTCCAATTTCCAATCACTGAGACTATATATATGTCAATATATTCTACACTCTACAGTACCCTTCTTTTGCTGTAATATATACTCATGCAAATAATACCCTCGATAAAAGGGTTTACTTAATCTCACACAAAATGAGTCAATTGTAACTTTCTTTTCACTACATTATATAATTCGTTCACTTTACGTTTTTGTTCAAACAAATAATCGAACAACAAATGTGTGCAGTACCATGTCCAATGACTGGTCGCTAGGCCATCGTAAGGGTTGCCTCCATGCAAAGATTTCTTTCGACATGCATTTTAAACAATAAACGATCTACCCTTCCAGATAAACTTACACACACACGAATGTAACTATTATTAGTCGAATGAATGATCTCTAACGGAAATTATTTTCTTAATCGTCTAATCACTGGGACGTTTACCTCAAGTACGGATATATAAATTCCGTATCTTGACGAGGATGCATAAAATCCGTAGCCCGGCTGGGATGCATAAACATCTGCGATCTAGTAAGGATGCATCGAATCCGTTGCCTCTAGCGATTAACAAACAAAAAAACGAAAAGAAAAGGATTTTTAGAACAAATTGCGTGTGTAGAACCGGCATGATGTACCACGCATCGCCGCCGCATATTGAGAGATCCATTATCTATCGACTATTGCACACGAGCGCAGTTTCGAGATTGCGTAACGTAACGGATGCACCCACGCAACCGTGCTCGGAGATACTCGGCGCGGATAACGCAGCGGTGGATGAACGGGACCACCGATATCGGGACGGTGGTTGTATTCGACATAAAGTCGTCAATTATCGGGGACAAGCAGAACGGGCTGCCGCAGATATGCATCCCGTAACGAGCGAAGAATCGATGCACCGAGACGGTTTGGCGACTAACGATGCGCCGGATATATTGAAATTCATGTTTTATGTATGGAATAACGATGCGCCAGCCGTGTCAGCGGAGCAGACAATTCGGGACCTTGTCCCTGCGATCCTTTAAGGCTGCTGCCGAGGACCTACCGACGCCATTTTCGGACCCCTCGTGAATTATCGCGCGCGTAAATCGCGAAGCGGATTGAGCAACGAGGTGAACGACTCTTCGATCGCGAATGATTGCGAGGCGATCAAAAAGTAATTAGTCAAATTGCATTTGACGAGTGACAAATCCTTCGCGAGACTTTCGATGCATAGGATTCTCAACCGTTTTCGACACTGCGAAATAAAAACTGTTGTTTCCTCTTTCTGTTAGATTCAAGGGAAGCTTCTGTCAATTCTGAAATTGCGAAATTCTTATCAATACAAAGTCACTTGTTTATGTACTCCAATGTTTCTAGTTTCTCCAATGATCTTGCGAGTACCGAAGCTGATCTCACTTAGGGTTGTGTGATCTCACTTTCATTTATTTTAATTTCAAAGGAAATTTACTTTTCCTATGGACTTGTGATTTGCTAAGAATTGAAAACGTCGTTTCATTGATTTTGAAAATGGCGTAAGTCCATTCATAGCCATCAAAAACATATTATTTCTTCAATATTGTTAATTATGCTAATTGGGATGTTAAATTTGACATCTTTAGAAACCCAAAATCATTATTCTATTATGTTATCTGCTACCCATATTTTTAAGTTTAATCCAACGCAAACCCTTCAATATCTCGATTCGAGCATAAACGGACTTAAGCTACTTTCAAAATAAACGGCTCAAATAGCTGTTGCATTGAGATCGTCAAAAGAACTGATGCGTCTGCAAGATATATCATAAAAAGTATATTTAAAAAGAATTTAAAAATACAAAACTTCTAAAAGTGATCCGCCATTGTTTGGTTAAAGCAGTAAGCCCGTTATCCGTCTACTTAAATCTGTGGCAAATGCCATATCTGTGAGAGACAAGTAACTTACAATTGATAAATTGCGAAATACGTGCAAAAACCAATGCATCCATCAATTCAAAACAAATTCAATTTGAAATTCAAATCGCAAGAAACTTGTTTTCTTTCGTGTATCAGTAAATTTCAAATGAGAGACGTTATTAAAAAGATAACTAATCTAGTTATGTTTAATTCAAGACAAATTCAAGGCGATTCAAATCACTGGAACGTTTCTATATATTCGAGTTTGATGTTGCGCAACATCTAGTCGCTATGAATATCCAAATTCGCGATCGAGTTTCTGCGAAAACGAAATCGTCCGGACGAAGAGTTGCGCGAACACCGAAACAAGCGTACACATGCGTTGTGTCACGCACAATGATGACACCAACCCGGAAATGTCATTGACCGGAAATCCGCGAGTACGTCATCGATGTTGAGTAAATTGATTTTTAATCGCCCGAGGCGAACGGATTTCGAGCGGACACGAATAAAACGGAAGGTTTGTCTTGTTCAAAATTTGACCGGCCTCGGGATGATTGATGTTCGGCATCTTGTCATCGAGGTCAGGTCATCGAGGACACGAGAAAAGGTCTGTGGAACCTGGGTAACAAAACTGGAAGGCTTCCTTGTTAACACTTTGACTGTCACGTCACCCATATATGGATGACAGAATTATTTGTTCATGTTTAAAAATAAATTTGTATATTAATATATTCGTTGCACTACATTTAATTGAGATCTGGAGAATAGAAGAAGGTTGAAGGATAACTTTGTGTTATACATTTTAAATTTTCAATTGTTGCTTCGTTAAATAAACTACATTGATTTTGAGGGATTTTTGAGATTGTTGGTTGCCCAGTTAAAGTGTTAAAGGAACACTTTGCGGAACAAGTTTCACAACGCGTTCATCGTGTTCCCTGAAGAAATACCTTCTACGAATATGTAAACATAACATAGAGTGATTTTACTTTATTGAGTTCTCTTAGTTGGAAGAGGAACACATAATCCAACGCAGACAAAATGATAGCACACTTAAAAAATAAAGATATATATTTCATATAACACCACTACACGTTTCATGTAACAAAAGTATACATATTTCTTATAATAATATGTGTACAAAACTATATTTTTCTAATAATGTGTAGAACCTCCTTTGTTTTCTATGAGTTGCACCATCCTTTTAGATACAGACTTATATAGTTGTTTAATTTTTATTTGTGCTAAATTTTCCCATTCGGTCACAATGCAAGTTTTTAATTCATTTATGTTTGAAAATTGTCGACCTTCAGCATATACTGCTTGCAAAAGCATTGCTCAGCAATTTTCTATGATATTAAGTTCGGGTGAGCACGTCGGCCATTGAAGAGTGGAAATATTCTCCTTTAAAAAATAGTCCTTAACAATTTTAGCAGTATGCACTGCAGCATTATCTTGCTGGAATGTATATGGTGTAACAGCAATGCGTTCTGCATATGTATAAATTTGATTTGTTATTAGCTCGAGATAACGGACGCTATTCATTGTGCTCTGAATAAACTTAATTTCTGTTTTCCCTTTATATCCGATACCAGCCCAGACCATTACTCCACCTCCACGCATTTGACGACGAATTTTTGTTAGTGGTTGTTTACGAACATCACGATAATAATACGTACATCCGTCTGGGCCATCAAGGTTGAACCTCTTTTCATCCGTAATGATTACTTTTCTCCAAGTCTTTTTCCAATGTACATGTGCTTTTGCAAATAACAAACGTGCCTCCTTATGTCTTGCGTTTAGTGATGGTTTTGCCATTAATCTGGTCCGATTTACAATGTTGCTAATCTGGAATACACGACGAACATTTTGTACATTTGTTTCCACTCCAGCTTTCTTAGCGATCTCTCTCGCAGTGGCACAGGAATTGGAAGCAGCATGTATTATTGCCCGTGTATCGCGTTCAGATAATGCTGCTGGCCTTCCTGTACTTTTCTTCTTTCCGTATGCACTTGTATCTTTCAGCAAATTATATATAACTTTTCGACTGCGACTAACTTCTTTTGCAATTTGAGTAATAGACAACTTTTGTTTCCGCAGAGCTAAAATTCTACTAATTTCGCTTTCACTAAGCTGTTTGCCACGACCCATTACGAGGATAGCGATATAACAAAACTCTAGACAGAAATTGAACGTAATAACTCCGTGCAAGTTCACGAAACACTGAAGAATATGTAAACATAGTCCAAGTGTGCTATCATTTTGTCTGCGTTAGATTATGTGTTTTTTTTTTCCAACTAAGAGAACTTAATGAAGTAAAGTCACTCTATGTTATGTTTACATATTCGTAGAAGGTACGTTTGACATATAACTCAGATCTTCCACGCTAACATAATCTTAACCCGAGAAATTAAAGATAGCATGGGTGTGCTATCTTTTTGTCTGGGAGTGTATGTTCCCTTGTCAGTGAATTTTTACAGAATTTTTCGTAAGATTCGCTCGTGACAGGTCGCAGTCTGAGGAAACCATCCGAGAATTGAAATAAAAATGGCTGACCCATGGGTTAGGAGGTAGTGGTCCTTATCTCGGTAGATTAGCGTAGCCCGTAACATCTCCTGCCGCATTACTTGTCCCAAACATGGCACGGTAACGACATTGATTTAAGCAGTCCGCTAACTAGCCGGCAAGGCTGTTGCTAAAGCTGGGAGGCGCTATCGTTGGTTCCGTGGTCTCGCAACCGAACGGAAAACAGCCCACGCGAACGGATAACGCGGCGAGGTGCACGAGACAGAGTCTATAAACGGAGTCGCATGGCTCATTATCCTCGCGTTATGTATTTTCAATTGAATTTCGAGTCCGCGGAATACGGGCCCCGTTATCGATAGCGGCCGTATATGGCGAGCAGGTTCGATCGTCCAGACCTGTCACCGGTGAATTAGCAACGACCTGCCCGATTCGGAACTTTGGGCCAGTCGACGGACGGCTACGGCACTGCTCATAATTATTTCAACGGAACAAATTTTCTACTTTCCTCCGAGCTCAAACTAATTAGGCGTAACGTGTCTCGGATCTTCTGTAACATGTTAATCGCTAACAAGGGAACGTATTCAAATGCGAAAATCCGATTTTGATGAAACTTATGGGAGCTTATAACTTTATTGTTTAAACGAAGAACTTTTGTTAAAATTTTCTTACGCGACTACATTTCCCATTGAAAACCCACACAAGTTTCCGAGATATCTCAAAAATACCACAACTTTGAGGGCTGTTTTCACCCCTTCAAAGTGGATGGTTGTCGATAAAAAAAAAAACACGTGTGAAATTGAGATTGTCCTTGGTAAAGGTACTGAAGATTATATAACAGATTATAAATAAAAACTGGATTTCACTACAAAGTTTGTTTTAGATTTCAAACTAATTTATTACTTATGGGTATCCTTAAAATTGTAAAATAATCCTAGAAATCGTTTCTTTGAAGGAACTCTGTCGTTTTTAGGACACCCTGTGCACCAGCCAATTTTCATGCTCGGTAAGTTTAGTGTTAATCTATGGACGAGTGCGTCGTCCATGGAGAAATCGGCAACGGCTCTGGTGTAAATAAATAATTCCTCGGAATATGAATATTGCTTCGTAACTCGTTACTTCTGCTTGCGTTTATATTAATAGGTACAAGTTTAGAGACACCGACAGTGGCACGCTTCGCTTTCCGTCGATATCTGACTTACTGGCTTTCACTTTTTACTGACTTATCACGATACCGTGTTACAGTATGTGCCAGAGAGTGTGCTGACACGCTGCCTGCATTAGAAGCTTATGGCAACGGTGCTTTCGCGGTGAGAAAATTAAAGAAACGCGGTTGTCGATGAGTTCTCCTCGAATAGACTGTTGTTGGAGCATGCGACGGACATTAAAATATTCATACCGGTAAAATACCATGTTGTATTTCTGTCAATAGCGTGACATTTTAATCTTGTCCATAGAAGAATATTTATACACGTTTCGAAGTAACTTAAATAGTCTCCTTTCTTCTGATAAAAGTTGCATTTTCATACGACGAATGTTGACATTCCAATTATGCACTATATGCGTTTCTAATAAAAATGAACAAGTGCAAAATTATAAAACTATGAATACATTAAATAAATTTTAGAATTTTAGAAATTTTAGTTTCTTACAATTCCAAGTAATTATTAAGCTGCAGATCGAATGCAGACAAAATGCAAAGAAGTATTATAATTGATATTAATCGATAATACTGTTACCTTCTTTCAACGCAAAGAATACACGCAATAAAGAAAGACGTTCTCCGAAACAGCCGCTGGGAATACAAATTTGCATAAAGATCCACAATCTGGTGAATCCTGTTACATCGAAAAAACTTGTTCGCATAGCAGAGCATGAAAACGGCATAGTAAAATCGACGGCGTCAAAATTGCTGTGAGAATATTCCGTACGTCCACATGGCTGCCGTGGCTGTGGCGTCGAAAACTTTCTACGATATTTCCAAGCTACATCAAACTGCAACATTTAAAAAAGAGAAAACCTATTTCCGACGAACGATCGTAACATCACAGAAACGGTGTTCCATTCGATTAATTCTCCTTTGGAAGATCGTGAAACTTCAGCGAAGGGAAGAAGTTAATCCGATACTTCGACAAGCTCGACCGATGATTACTATACCTAGTCCACTTTGCGAATCCGTGTAAATGTCTATCTCAAGTTCCCGATGACGAAACGTTGCGACAATGTTCGTTAACGTCGATCAACAGCGAATATCTGCGGGAACCACACAGTAGGTAATACTTCTATAAAAACCCAGTGATTGATGAAGAAACGTTAATACTGAACCTGCCGCAGCCGGTAAAATGATACGTTTCAGATTTTTTATTGTACAATTACACAGGTTGTAAAATTGCCTTCGTAGGAATCGATTCGGTAGATTTCTTTATTCGCTCGTATACGGTAGTAAAAATCGCACGGTATATACATAATGTAACTCTAGTCATTTTTATTAGGCAATATACACTAACCAATCTTAATGCTCGATAGATTTAGCGATAAGGCCTTTTAGAAGCCTCGAGAAGTCGAAAGATTTTGAAACCCCTTTGCGCGGGGTGTTCTGCAACGACTCAAAGAAATTCAAAGTGGGAGACTCTCAAAATGATTATAATTATGGTTTTCATTTAACAATTTGCGATTCGTCGATTGGTTTTCTAATTCTTAACATTGAACCATACAAAAACTAGTCGAATAACCTTCTACAGATTTTTATTTTTATTTTACTGACAATTTGTTATCGAAAATGTCATACTTTGGAAAATTACAAATATTTTTAATTTCTTTTCATGTATTCTAAATATTATTAACACTAGGTTCACAGGACACGACAGAATGGCGTCTTTTAGTATTTTTAATTTGCAAACGTTGAGATTGTACGAACGCATCTATGAAAAATTATTTGACAAATTTGTTTCCATGGGCATATGGTTTAAAAAATTGCTCAGAATTTCAACAGACATATTCTCATTATTTTTATAAAGTAATTGTAAAGTAGTCGCTTTTAACCCTTAACACTCCAATGGTGCCTCTGAGACGACATGAAAAATTGTCGTACTATTATTCAAAATAATTTTACATCGCCATGTTTGCATTCAAGAAATCAGTCAATATTTAAATATTGCACGTACCAGGAAACTATTCTAAGTTAAAAGATGTCTCGATTTTGGAATTAAAATTGCTTGGAGTGCAAGTGGTTAATGCTCCATAAATTCACTGTTAAACACCATAAATCTTCAACATATTCTGTGCTTTTTAATATCCATGCTTCAAATCAGTCAAAGAAAAATAACTTCGAACACTAACATTTGCAAAAGGTTAAAATGGTACAAATTCGATTTATGAATCTCGGTATACCGGAGGATTAATATTTTCCATTAACCCCTTGCCATACTATTTTCCTTGTATCTAAAGTTATTATAACGTTTTCGTCACTAAAAATGTTATAGAAGAGAAATAAAATTTAATTTCGTCGACAAGGAAAGATATAATATTTATATTTGTTCGACTTTGTTTAAAATCTTTGTCACGAGTCTGACGCGATTATAATACGACAAGGGGTTATGAACTGTTTTTACAGATATTTCGCATACGATGTTAACGTAACCGGCGCAGGCCAACGATTAGGCGAATATTACCGATGGAAACTAACGTTAACCTCCCGAAGCAGAAACCGTGTTCGCAATAATATCGAATCCCTGATCGTCGATGCTTGCAGCACAGGGCCATTAAGCCGAGACCGTTTCATATCCCTGGTTAGACGGGTTTGCCCTAATTATCGTCATCGGTGGCTGTCGCCAGCGCTCGTTTTTCACCGTTTCTTTTTCCCTTCTTTTCGTTTTCCGTTTCTTTTCCTTCCCCATGCTGTTTTCCTCGTGTGCGCATAACTCGACCGCCAAGTTTTGCAAGTGACAAGATTGTCGGTCAGTCGTTCGTACTCGAATCGCGTCACCCTATATATAGGCAGGTCGCCTTGGCTCTGCACCAAGAGAGTCACGATTGCAGGAACGATTTGTTAGAGCTGGCACAGCACTGCCTAGGACAAGTTTGCAACCGTCAAAGTGAAATTTTCTACGCGGCGGCCCGGATCGGCCGATTTAGTGACATTCTGCCAAAAAATCGACTTTCTCGAGGCGATCTATTAAACCTGCGTTGATTCCGCATTGTCAACGACGAAACTCTGTTTTCACGTCGAAAAGAGATTACTAGAGTGCGAATCTTTATCCCGGATATTTACAGTCCGCAACAATAGAATAGCATACCCCGTAAAATTTGTTAATTCTTATTTATTAAAGTATAAAAATATAATTTTAAATATGTAGACAGGTACACATAAGTGTTGAACACCAAATAGCACTAAGTTTCTATATACAAGGATGGTCCTTTTTGTTTCATCTGCAAAAATGTATATATCTTGATAAACCGGTGCGACAAAATAATAGCACATTATTGCAATTAATTAACATTTATGCATACATACGAAGGGAACTCAATATTTAATATTTTGTAGATCCTCCAGAGTTTTTTATAACCGAAATTATTCGCTTTGGAATTGACTTGAATAATTTTTTAATCCTTTTCTGCTTCATTCGTTCCCATTCGAGTGCAATGCACTCTTTTAATTCGTTTACGTTATTAAACTGTTTCCCTTTAGCATAAACTGCTCTAGCAAGGTCTCCCCAACAGTTTTCTATAATATTCAAGTCAGGGGAACTAGCTGGCCATTGCAAGACTTGAATATTTTCCGTCTCGAAGAATGCTTTCACAACCTTTGCGATGTGAACCGCTGCATTATCCTGCAGGAATATGTGTTTTTCCCCGGAAATTCTGGTTGCGTGTGTGGTTATTTGTTCACGGATTAACATTAGATATTTCACCCTGTTCATTTTTCCACTGATAAAATTAATATCCGTCTTTCCATGGTAGCCGATACCGACCCACACCATGACTCCTCCGCCACCCATCTGGCGACGGATCAAAAACATTTTTTCTTTACGTAAGTCATGGTAATAATAACTCCACCCGTCAGGTCTATCGAGATTAAACTTCTTTTCGTCGGTGAACATGACTTTTCTCTACTTCTTCTTCCAGTGAGCATGTTGCTCTGCGAACTGCAGCCTTGCCTTCTTATGCGCTTCGGTTAGAGGCGGTTTTTTTTAAACTTCTTTCGCTGCAGGTGCTTAGATCTTTGCAGGACACATTGCACATTTCTGACGTTTGTTTGTACGCCTGCTGCTTCAGCAATCTGCCTGGTAGTCATTGGTGCATTCGATGCTGCCCTTAGAATAACACGTTTCTCTCGTGCTGATAGTGCCGCAGGTCGTCCAGGACGTTTTGTATTACCGTATTTCTCGGAGTTATTCAAATAATTCATGACAACCTTCTGGATTCTATGAATTACTTTCGCAATCTTTGAAATAGAAACATTTTCTTTAGATAGTGTCATAATTGTTTTCATTTCACTATCTGTTAACTTCTTTCCACGACCCATTTTTTTAGAAGTTTTCCGCAATAATTCACCACACTATATATCAAATACTTAGCCACCTTCCTTTGCTCGTGTTCAACTGAGAAGTCAGAGTGTAGCATGTGTGCTATTATTTTGTCGGATTACGTTTCCATGAAATCTACCAAAACAACGATTCTAAGAGTTTAGGGGCAGTCTTTACGTGTCAAAGTCACTAAGATGGATATATAAGAAGTAACTCAAGAAGCATATGGATTGAACGCTCTCATTTCTGTTCTATTTTTAAAATACTACGAAATTTATAAGGTGTGCTATTCTATTGTCGCGGACTGTATTTAGTATACTTATCTGATGTACTGCACTAAGACTTTCCAGAGACTTGATAATTCTTATTTATAATTGTCGTTTTGGTCATTCAAACTTAAATGCTTCACTGGCAAGAGTTCAATACATTGCCAAAAGTGCTTGTCACTCCCAAATTTAGTAACATTCTACCTAAAAATCGACTTTCTCGAGACGATCTATTAAACCTGCATTGACTCCGTAATGTCAACGACGAAACGCTGTTTTCATGTCGAAAAGAGATTACTGGGGTACGAATTTTTCTACCGGACATTTATTTTATATTGTTGCGCGGTTTCGTTCAGAAATTATTAATCGTTTCCAGCAAAACACAATATAGACTAGCTTTATCGAATTTGCTGTCCAAACTGTTTAATAGAAGTAGTCTTCGAGTACTTTCGATTGTCTGTCGCTACAACAGATCTGTGACAACCCCTACCTTCTATTATTTCGTTAATGGTTGTACACCATGAAATAATTTTACAGTATGGCAACTTGATTTTTATATATTTATCTAGTGTATTGCACTTGGACTTTCTAGACTTGATTGTTTTCGTCTGTAATTGTCATTTTGATCATTGAAACTTAAATGCTGGATTAGCAAGGGTTAATTTTACAGCCGAAAGTGCTTGCCAATGTATAGCATGATTCCAAGACTTGTTATATTATATGAGAAACAAAGCTTCGCAAAGGCAAATTCTACTTTTCCCTTTGCATTAGATCCTTCTTAACTTTTGGCACTCCAATGGCACCTCCGAAGCGACACTAAAATCTGCCATAGTATTACTTAAAACAATTTTTACATCGCTATGCTTGCATCTAAGAAATTCGTAAAAATGTAACTGTTGCAAGTACGAGTAATAGTAAACACAATCATATGTATAAGATAAAATAAATTATGTAAAATAGAAATATTCTAGGTCCGAGATTCTCGAATGAAAGCAGCTTCGAGTGCAAAAGGTTATATAATCCCTATATAAAAGATCTCGAAATAATGCATAATTCCGTTATAAAATATTACGTAAGAATATTTAAACTAATAATATTTAATATCGAACGTATCGTATCGTTAAATAAACCCGCCTGGTGCAACGCGTTACAAAACAATAATAACAATATACGATTGCATAGAGAAACGTATCGGATCGATTTCTGCGAAGGTAATTTTATTACATCGACCATTATAAAATGAACATTTTTAAAACGGCTGTTCGATCGGCTGCGGTATGTTCAGCGTTGAAACGGTATTTCCGTAAACGATTTATTATCAGGTTTTGGGGATTTCGCGCGATCGTGGTACACGTCGGGCAAGCGTTACGATCGCGAAGTTATCCGACAGAAGGAGCTGTTAATGCGACGTGATCGTTCATCGTAAAAACTTTCCACGGCTCAGCTACACGCCGAGGTGTAACCGTACAACGGTCTATGCACGCCGCAGGAGCCTACGGCGTTGCAATGGCCAAGTACCGGACCTGACTGGACCAGTCTCGACTATTATAGGAATGGAAGATGAAACGGAGACTGGATATACTGACCCAGTGTTTCGAGCAGTCTCCGAGCGAAATCCGGTGCAGCGCGATGCAGCAGAGTACCAAGCAAACGCGCCCGTGCATCTGCGTGCATCGTGATCGATTCTTCGTGATCCTTTCACGGGGCCGTGGAGATGAATTTTTCTCGTGCAGGCCCGCTAATAAGATGTACTTTCGAGGAACAAAATTGAACTACCATTATCATTTTTTTGTTCCTTTTTTTTTAAAATCATGATTGGTGTATTTAATAACTCTCCGAACTCGAAGCAATTTGATTTCCAAATTAAGGATCCGTTAATAAGATTCACCAGCCAAATTGATCGAATACAAATCATTTTCTTCTTTTTTAATTATTATTGGGGTATTTATTAATTCTTTACACTCGAAGCAATTTGAATTCCAATGTAATACCCGATAATAGGATGTACAGCGAGGAGTAAAATAAAACTAATCAAATTTGTTTTTCTTTACTTTTAATCTTTGCGTTTGTGTACATTAATCCTTTATACTTGAAAGAATTTTAACCCTTTGCATTCGAATGGTGACTTCGAAGCACCAAGTAGAAATAGACGCAGCACTAGAACAGTCGATATGACTGGTTCGGAATTTTTTCTTTCACAATTCGAGAAATTGTAAAAGTATCTTCAATTGGAAAGCTTGGAATTCTTCATCGAAGCAGACATTGTAATAGAAATGAAATAAGGTCAGAATAGATGCAGTCTTGTCATTATTAATTCAATTTATTTATTTATTTATTTCTAGTGAGGTAGTTCTAGTGTTAAAATAATTTTTACATCGCTATGCTTGTGTCAAAGAAATTCGTAAAAATTGAATAGTTGCAAGGACGAGTAATAGTGAAAGACTTCGTATGCATAAGATGAAATATATCGTGTACAATGAAAATATTCTAGGTCAGAAAAAAATGCCTTGACATTTCAAAGTCGCGCCACGGCTGCCATTCGATTCCGATCGCCCTGAAATTTGGCATACACTCTGATCGCGCGTCTAGAAACGTGTAAGCAAAATTACAAAAGAATCGGAGACCTAAAGATTTTTTGCGATTTTAAGAAGGTGGTTACCTTCAATATTTAGCGATTTTGTGGCAATATTTGGCAAATTTTTGAAGTCGTGCCCCGGCCAAACTATTAGAGCTATCGACATGATTCGAACGCGAAAATCTTCCTCAAACCTTCCTCTTTAAGAAGAGCTCTCAAAATCTAGGCTAGAATATCAGGGGACTTCAGGAAGCTATCTTTTATCAACCCCAATTTTTCCCATTTTCGCCATTGATCGCCCCAACATTTCAAAGTCGCGCCACGGCTGCAATTCGATTCTGATCGACCTGAAATTTGGCATACACTCTGACCGCGCGTCTAGAAACGTGTAAGCAAAATTACAAAAGAATCGGAGATCTAAGATTTTTCTCCAATTTTTCGCGATTTATAGAAGGGGGTTACCTTCAATATTTAGCAATATTTGGCAATATTTTTGCAAATCTTTGAAGTCGTGCCCCGGCCAAACTATTAGAGCTATCGACCTGGTTCAAATGCTAAAATCTTCCCCAAACCTTCCTCTTGAACACGTTAAGCGCCACGCCGAATTTCTGTGCCGTTTCGTTCAAGCCACTGTTAGCTGTCAGGTGAGCCTTGCCGGGCCGCTCGCCGATAGACGAATCAGAGTATAAACAATCGGGTAACGTAACGCGCACCGCGATAGCAGAACGAAAAATCTGTCGCCGATCCTTAGGGACCGACGAGGCCTGAACGGACCTTAGGGGCCGGCCTGGCGCTTAACGTGTTAAAGGGTGTCCTAAAATTAATGCAAGATTTGAATTTGCCGCCATTTTTGCAGTAAATTGTTTGCAATTCTGAAAAAACAACAATTTGACAGCTGAGAGTTTAGGGTTAGTAAAAATGGAGCGTTATACGACACAACAACGTGTTTTCATTATTGAACAATATTTAAAAAATAATGGAAGTTTGGCAGCCGCAGTTCGAAAATTTTATACAAAATATGGTCAAAATAGTGTTTTAACCTCGTCAATTGTGAAAAGATTAATTGAAAAATTCAGAGAGACTGGATCAGTTGGAGACGCTAAACACACCGGCCGTCCAAAAACAAGCCGTTCAAATGTCAATATCGAAGCAGTGCGTGAGAGTGTTGATGAAAACCCAGGAACATCAATTCGGCGTCGTGGACAAAATTGCAAATGTCAAGAAGCTCTCTACAGCGTATACTCACAAAAGATTTGTGTCTCCATGCTTACAAAATTCAATTAACACAACAACTGAAGCCTAATGACCACGAACAGCGAAGAGAGTTCGTGGAGTGGATTATTGAACATCAACAAGTGGATGCTGATTTTTCGAGGAAAATCATCCTAAGCGATGAAGCACATTTTCACCTTGATGGCTTTGTTAATCGCCAAAATTGCCGTGTTTGGGGTTCGGAGAAACCACATGTGATTGTCGAACAACAAATGCAACCACAACGTGTCACTGTTTGGTGCGGATTTTGGGCTGGAGGCATCATTGGACCATACTTTTTTTAAAACGAGGCTGGTCAAGCAGTAACTGTTACTGGTGCTCGATATCGCGACAAAGTAACACAAATCTTTCTGCCGAAATTGGACGCTATTAATGTGGCTAATATGTGGTTTCAACAAGACGGAGCCACATGCCATACAGCCAGTGAAACAATTCAATTACTGCACGAGACATTTCCTGGTTGTGTACTCTCTCGTTTCGGTGATCAGAATTGGTCCCCTAGATCGTGTGATTTAACACCATTAGATTTCTTCTTATGGGGTTATTTGAAGTCAAAGGTCTATGTGAACAAGTCCACAACCACCCGTGCATTACAAGAGGAAATTGAACGCTGCATCAACGAAATACAGCCACATCATGCAGAAAGGTCATCAAAAATTTCGACAAAAGAGTGCGTATGTGCCAGCAAAGCCGTGGAGTCCATTTGCTCGATGTGTCATTCCATAAATAACCCTATCCTATATACTGTATGATTCAATGAAAAAATAACAATCTAAAGACTAAAAACTATATTTTCAATTTAATTCAAATCTTGCGTTAATTTTGGGACACCCTTTACAAAAACCTGTAAACATAGTGTTCTAGAAATATGTCAGAGCTTTCAGTTTTGTAACGAACCGGCGCCATCTCGATGGGATCCAACGATATTTTTCTTGGGACGCGCAGACACGCGTACAACGATATTCGATGAGGCAACTATCTCGGCTAGTCGTTGGATAGCACACAGTGAATGAATTCGCGCGGAGAGAGCCGATGGAAATGTCAAAACCCGGCGTCGAAGTGCATGGGAGAGCCGGGCCCACTCGAATTCGATCGTAACTTACACGATTGTGGAAAAAGTCCGCGGAGATTTTCGCGATAAGCGACCGGCGAAAAATATATATTGTCTATTAAATATGAATTACGTCCCGGTTCGCCGGTATTCCGCGCGGCGAGCGAACTCCCAGGCGTGTTCGTGGCAACCTAATAATTTTCACACTCTAAAAATCGTTTTAATTTCTGTCCCGTTCACGAGAAACAGAGGCGAGATAAGATCCGTGTACAGGACGGTCGCTAATTAATTCGCTGATTTTTAACATCGCTCGGCGCGGTGCACCAAGTCCTTCCCTTCGCGTTCGCATGCGCGCTATAGCAGCCCGGTGCTGTCTCCGACGCGATAACTGAATTAATCACTATCTTAATCGATTATGTACACACAGGTACACCGAGATCGAGCGATTAGTCGGCTACACTTATCGACGACTATAATGCGGTGGCGCGATAGTACGGTAATGGCCGAGGCGGCGTGTCTCGATTCCGCTCCATTGGACAAGCGTTTAGGGACTAGATTTAGCGATGCTGAAATCGATGGTATCACCCTTCGGGAATACGCTCCTGAAAGCTCCTGACGAAATTTCAACAAAATTGCAAAATTCGTTTTTCAACCGACTAGTCTTTTCCAGACACATTTTTTAATGTTTTGTGTCGAGCGTCGAGGCAAATTGCAATTCACTATTATTGAAATCATTCCAACGAGTATAGCAAATAACGAGCTGTTGCATTAGAAACTGGACGAGAAGAGGGAATAGCGAGTCTAAAAGGAATACATTCAAAGATATATTTAAAACATTGCTAAATAAGTCACTCGTTTGTCTTAACACTAAACCTATGAAGCATTAACGCAAATTGGGATCCACTATTATTGAAATCATTCAATTTCCAACGAGTATGGCAAATTGAGAGCTGTTGCATTAGAAACTGGACGAGAAGGGGGAATAGCGAGTCTAGAAGAAGTACATTCAACGATATATTTAAAACATTGCTAAACAAAGTCTAGTCCTATCAAGCGTTCAAATTGGCTAGTGTATACTGGTTGACAAAACTGACAAGATTTATTTATTATTGTAAAATTGTTACGAATAGAGGCTGAGACTATCAATATTCGACTCTTTAAGCAGAATTAGTAACAATATACGGATATCGAAATCTATTGAATCGATTCTCACGCAGGCAATTTTATAACTTCAATATTAATAAAATAAACAATCAGAAAACCAATGCTACTCGCAAGTTTAGTTTCCAGGTACAAAATTCGACAGGTTCCACCCTATTGAAAACTGTGCAGTTGTGTGAAACTCGTACGGTTGCGAGTTGAAAATCTTTATATATTGGAACAACAAAATGACGTCTATAACGCTATTCGATGGTAGCTCCACGAATCGGCGAATTCCGGTTTCATATTTACAGGCTTGGTAGAGCTAAGGCATCATCGATTATTATAGTCCTTCAAAGGTTACATGGTTATAAAAATAGATATCGCTGTTCTTGGGAGTGTCCGAAGAACGATTTCACGTAAGAGTAATTCGTATAGGTTTAGCCATTGGATCAGGAGAAATTCTTTTTCCCAATTCGAAGAGACGCTGAAATTATGAATATGTCCGTGTAAAGAGCCGAAGGGCCCAATAATTCGAGTAGCAAATCCTGATACCTTGACAAAGTAACACGCCTACAGATAAGCGTGAAGATACGCCGTCGCGATAACAACGGCCATTACGGTATGACAATCGTCGCGGAATAATTTCTCGATGACGCAAAGGATCGCTTTGTTGTAACAGCGGTCGTAAAGCCGACAGCAGCACGGCCTTTTAGTAGCACTTTGACATTTCTGTTTCCGAGATTTATTCGCGAGGTTCGCGGCTGCTGTAGCCGCCGCAGCAGCGAGAGAAGACAAGACCAGACAAGACGAGCCGCGACCGGATGCTCGCGCTCGTTTCGCGTCCGTCCCCGGTGAGCAAAGAATAGTTAACGCGCGCGCCGGGTCATTATACAGAGTCTCTCCTCGCCATCCTTCATTTCTATAATGGCCGCGGCGCTCAAATTATACTTCCAATAAATACCGCGGCGGCGAAACTCGTCGTTACACGCCGCGGCCATAATTCTTCAACGAGGCTCGAACAGCCTCGCACCGAAAACAGCGAACTGCCCATCGCGAATATTCGAGCTTCGAACACGCCGGGTCTGCGCGCCTCTTTACCCGCGCGGAACACCGCGAGCAACTTGTAATTACGGGACCGTGTATGTACATATCCGTTAAAGTATTATAATAATAGAGAGCCGAGAGAGTAATGGATTGCCCTCGACAGTAGAGAGTAACGCGCGGGGTTGAATCCCAGAATCCGTGCCGGATGAGGGAAAAATGCACCGGTTTGATTTATTAGTTGCGAGCCACGACCTCCGCCATAATCGATCCGCTTTCTCATTTGTTTGTCCTGATAATTTGTTATTTTCGATATCTCGCCGGGAAGCGTCGAGCGGTCGCCTTGTCGCGGTGGTAGTCCTCGATGATTTAACGCTGAACCTACCGCGACGAGTTTACGATTGTTGAAGTTACAAAATTACCTCCCTATGAATCCATTCAATGGATTCTATTATATGCATTCGCAAATCTATATCTAGTGTTGTAAGAATTAAAAATTTTAAAAGTTCTAAAATGCTTTTGAAAGTTCAAAGTTTTCAATGTCCAAGTTCGATATGTGCTAATACAAAGTTCAAAGTGTTTTCGCGATGTTCACAAGTACAAACTTTAGTATATTCTCACAATCTGTACAAGTTCAAGGTATTCAAAATCTAGACGCGTACTCGTCCGATGTTAAGAGCGACGTGATCTATACAAGTTCGAAATTCAAACCGTTCTGCTCGAGCAGGTTCAAGGATGCGCAGAATCTCTCGTCCACCGTCTCTACTAAAATTCGGAAAATGATTTTTCCTATAGCAGGGATAAATGGGGGACGAATCACCAGTTTGAGGCGTAATCCTAAACATCTGCAACGCCCACAGCCGTTATGATTTCATTTTCCCACGAAGCCTCGACGTTGCACAAAGATCCCTTGTTCAAGGATCTTTTCCCCTTTGGGGAAAATCATCACCTCTCCGTTGCGGGTGGATCTGCGATGCATCGATTGTCATCGACTGGAGTACGACTACAAATGAAATACTTAACCCCTTGACATACAAATAAAATGGAATTTGTCATGCCGAAATAATACTATTTAACCTGCTCAACTGAACAATTATACAGGGTGGGGCATTTTAAACAGATCACCTGAATAACTCGCTTGTTTTTTAAGATATCCATAGAAATTAGATTCGATGAAACACAGCTCATGTTGAAACTTGTAAAGTACAAAGACGCAGAATAAATTTCAGTCTCACACCAGTGGGTGGTCCTTCAAAGTTAGTCGGCACCAAGTTCAATATCCAAAGGATTTCGATCACTACAGTGAATGATCCTTAACATCCGAAGTTCGATTTACAACTTTACCTCGTAATTCCGAGTCGAATCCAAGCTCCACTGTACGGTAACCGATTCGACGCCCCAGATGACGTCTGATAGACGTCATTGTATGCCAAAGGGGTTGATTTTCAGCCGTACTCAAGTCCGCAACTAATCTTTAGGACCAAGCATGCCCATAAATATCTGAAAGATGACTGTGCGTAACACTTGATCGCAGCACAGACACGATGTCTAGACGATCCTAGACGTCCTTGTTGATGAGGCGTCCGTCCCGCGGTTCGGGGAGACGGTCGCTCAAGTAAGATGCTTTTCAACACTTTACCGACCGGCGATTATTTCAGAATTTTTTTAAGGCCCATGATCCATGACTGAAAACTTTTTAATGGATCTTTCAACGCTGACAGCAATTTTTATTTTGGATCAACAATGCATCCTCAATAATATTGTCTAATAATGTTGTTACAAATTAGAATGTAAAAATAGAATTTTTAGCTTCATTTTGATACAGCGCGAATATTGAAAAGCCTATTAATAGGCTTCCGGTCGGTAAAGTGTTAAGTGCACGTACTAGCTCCAGCGCAAATGAATGGGAAGGAGCGTAAAAGTTGAAATGCGAGACCCGACAAGAAACTTGTATTTTTGGGTGGAAGTTTATTCTGCGTATTCGAGCGTGTACAAGCGTCAACGTGAGCCGACTGATCGGATCTGATGTCTATGTATACATTGGCTGCATATATACTACTTTCGGTGATCAAATATTAGCCAATGGTGGTGCCTGAATTTTGTTCTTTGTCCGAAGCGTTAAGGGTAGTGGGAGTGGGGGTTTTCCCGGCCGCCGGTGACGTAGGCTCGGCGGCGAGCTTCGGCAGGTATAAACAGTATGGTTGTACTTTGTAACGTTTGGAGCTATACTAAATTCAAGAGGCAAGCTTCGACACTCGTTTTTCCAAGAAACTGTGAATCGTACGATAAACAGTAGCGCAACAGCTGCGAGGAGGGAAGGGTGATATGTATAATGACAAAGTCTACGTGCTCAACTAAACTTTATTCGACTTGTGTGCGGGGCGACTCGCGGAAGATCCTCGACTGTCCGATGGACGCGGAAGAATTGAGTTTGGAACAACTTGAGTAGCTCTTAGAGAACTCCCTTAGAAAAAGAGGACAATGAAGGGTAGATGGAAAACGGAATAGTGGGAGAAATGGAAAGTCAGAAGTGGAAAACTGAGGAGAAATTTTGTAGCTGGCATGTGTCATAAAAAATAGAATGTAACGAAAAAAGGGAATAAGGAAATTACCAGTGGACCAGGACTGACCGGGCCTGTGAAAAACGTTGTACAATGGGGCCAGAATGTAACGGAAAAAATGAGAAATATTTATGACTGAAAGACAGCATCGTGACCGCCGCGACTGTATGGAAAGTAAGAACGTTCGAAATGTGGAAAATTTATTTTCAATTATTTCTGAACCCACCTAACCGTTACCCAGGATCGTGGAAGATTTCGAACTGCGCCGTGTACTCGCGGCGATCGCAGCGCTTGTTCGCGCGATCCGCGTCGCGTCCAGAGATTTCAACGCGCGCAAGGGAAAGTATCGGTTCGAAGAATCTCGGGAGCGGTACGCTGAAATCGTAAATTGAAGAAGTCTCGCAAGCAAGCCGGAATAACCCGCGCGCCGATCCCGTCCGCGACTTTCTCACTCGCTCGGCTCGCATTTGCTCAGCTTGGCTCTCAGCACCGGCTCCTATTTCGGAACCGAGAATTCGCTCCGGCCGCAGACGCGGCGCCGAGTGTTTTTCTTTTTCCCGCGAGTTTCCGCGGGAAGTATTCTTAACTGTGAATTGCACGCGCGCTCGACCCAGTTCGAACTGCGCAAGGACGACGGTTAACCGAACGACCTGTTTTTTTTTTTTTTTTTGGTTTTCATCCACACGCTGCCAATTATACCTCGCTTACCGGCTAATTGCATAATTACGCAGTTGGCTAGCCACTTTTCTCATTGTTGTTGTAATCGATCGCAGCTCGCCGCTGCTGCTGATAGATGGACGTCTTTTCTTGCTAATATCTAATCCGTCATTGATTCCTGTGTCTACCGTCATTAACACTTTGACTGCCCTGTCACCCATATATAGTTGACGGAATTATTTATATCGTTTCTAAATGAATTTTAACGTTGATATATTCATTGTATCAAAGTTGATGGTGATCTAGAAAGTGCAAGAAGGTGGCAGGAGTATTCTACATTGTACATTTTATTTTTTCAATTTTTATTTCATTCAACAGCTCATTTCGATGTTGCAAAATTTTCATGGCCGTTAGTTTGGCAGTCAACGTGTTGAATGCTTAACGGTTTTACCTAGCTGCACGTCATATTTTATTTACCTTTAAACGGAAAGAATACAACTGGAAAGATGATCTCTGCAGAGTATTTACAGAAAAGATGGCAAACTATCCTTGATAATCATGGAGATTATATAATAGATTATAAATGGAAATCTGATATTACTGCAATGTTTGTTTTAAATTTCAAAACAATTGATTACTTGTGGGTACCCCTCTTGTACGTAGGATGCTTTCGTTGCAACGTTACAACTATAAATACGATCGATTTCGAAGAATTTATTTTGATCTCGTTTTAGGAACAAAGAATTTATAGGACCTTTATAAATAATAAAGGAAGTCTATAATTTACTACCTCCTTGCAAAATAACGTCGAGTCGAGCTCCTGATAAAGTTTTCGGACGGAAATTCGTTAACACATTCCGTGCCAAGCCGTTTTTGCCCGACCTGTCGTTCAGGCCATTCGATGTTTTGACTTAAGATTGATATATGTACTATCACACAATATTTCATTGCATAATCAATCCATAAATAATTACCTTCTATGCTGTATTTTTTGTCATCATTCTTTTTTTGGAATTATATTTCATAGAACTAAATTGATCATAAAATACACGTTTTCAGCGCATTAAATAAGTACGTCTACGCGTACCATTTATGGTACACGCTAAACTTAACCTTCGAGCCACGTATATAATAAGTGGTCTGGGTCAGGTTAAAAATATGTTAAAACGTGTTAAAAATGAACACCATTAACCGCATATTATGACGAGTCGGATTCCCATCGAAGTAAAAGAAGTTTGTGTAAAAAGATGTTTTGAGAACATTCTTATAATTTCAATAACTGTGAAACAAACAATTATTCATTTCAATCATTGCAATTATTCAATGTTTGTATAACTTTCAAATTAATATATGTTTTAATGAAAAAGTTTAGGCAAAAAGTTCTTTTTGGAACATTTTTATAATATTAATAATTGTAATACACACAATTATTCGTTTATTCAATAGTTATTCCATCATCACAATTATTCAAAGTTTGTAAAACTTCTATATCAGCTCTCAAAACGTATAATGATTATGCGGCTTAAGTGTGGAGTTGGGTGCAAAAAAAATACAATTAAATCCTCTGTCGGGAAAAAACGAAATTACTTTCCGAACAACCCAATATATTATTGTTAAAATCGTGTTTGCTGAATAGGCGAATCCTATTTAACCGTTCGCGATTCGAGGAAGGAAAATCCCGCCACGTCGCGGCCGAGTTGAACGCGTTCGCAAAAATCAATTTATCGTCGGCAGGTTTTGTGGCACACGTGCACGCATACCGTGCATCCGTATCTGCACCATATATATCACGATAACGTTATTAAAGGGCAATGGAACGTGTCTCGCGCCACTTAACGATGACCAAAGTAGCCCGGGTCTCCGTTGTGTCCGGAGCCGGTTTATATGAATTGGTGCGGCGAACGAAAGCGGTTGCGCAATTAATGGGGGTGCCGTATGAATTATGCCAGGCGTTTCGTGCACGCTAGAACTCGGTCAACCGATAAATCGATTGCGTCAAGTCGATAATCAAATTTGACAGTTATAACGGCAGGTTGATCAGCGCGCCTTCTTTCAACCCTCCGACTGCGATGCCTGTGGCCATTTTGACTCTCAGCGTAAAAATCGCTAGACAATTACTCAATGTCTAACGATTGCATCGAATTTATAGCTTATATTGCATTGGCATTAACCCTTTGCCGTATTATCACCGGTCAGACTCGCTTCAAAGATTTTTAACAAAATCTAACGAATATAAATGCGAGGTGACTATAAATTTCTAAACTCTGAAGTCCGATCATAACTTAAGCCTTTTCACTCGAGGCTCTTTTAATTCTAACCCCAAGCCATTTTTTCTGACCTAGAATATTTTCATTCTACACGATACATTTCATCTTATGCGTACGCAATTTGTTTACTATTACTCGTCCTTGCAACGATTAAATTTTTACAAATTTCTTTGACACAAGCATAGCGATGTAAAGATTGTTTTAAACAGTGCTGCAGCTATTTTCAGTGGTGCTTGAACGCGCTTTCAGGGCTAGCTCACTTTTGACCGCTCCAGAAACACTTTATACGATGCATGTATGCACTTTTTAAATTTGCACTTTCTATTATTGGACATTTTGCATATTTCCTCCGTGCAAGGTGGAATCAACGCGGTACGAATCTGCAGAGAAACGATGAAACGTTCTTAGAAGTTCGAAGGCAGTCCCGATTACTTTGTTGCAGCTCGATCATCGATATTTGGCCAACAGCTCTTTCGCAGTTATTCTCTGTGATCGAGTCGAACAGTAAAGACATTTCTTTCGTCCAGTTTAAAATAAAGCATTTAGTAGAAATAAAGTGGTGCAGTTATTTGTATTTAGAATTCATAACCCCAAAAGCTATTATATTCAGATAAGGTATTTGTTAAATATTATTATTTTTTTTTTAATATTATACATTTTAACTATTATTTATTTTATACACTCGAGTAATGCATCGATTGAGTCGAAAAAAACATGAAAACGAGATATCTCGTCACCCGTACGCAATGTGTTAACAAGAATGCTTGTTCATTAAACGATTATTGTTTCAGGAGGAAGTTCCACGTCTTAAATGGACGTTCGCGTTACGTCAAAACCCGGCAACGGCTTAAGATGAACTGAAGGAAGTGCAATTCATGGTGATTCAAGGTATTTGTTTGAATCCTTTTTAAACTTGATAAGAAATGTTAATAACGTATCGTTCATGCCAACACAATTTCCTTCTGTTTTTGCTAATCAGCACTAACCGTATCGAGCAAAAATGTGACCAGCGTTCGTTGTTTCATAAAAATGATGAGACTGAATTAAGTTTTATTTCATTCGTTTCAAATAAGAACACGTGCTCGAATAAAGTAATTTAATTACTTTTAAGACCACTGTTCGGTCAATGTAATCGCTAGACCTATTTAAAATGCTTTATAAAAGTGACAAAAATAAATTTACTTAAACATTACATGGATCTTATGAAGTATGCTCTACCTTCGATTTTTATTCAATCGCTTCTTATGAAAACATTTTTGCAATTCGTACAATTGTAAAATAAAAAAGGATCGGTTATTTGACCAGCGATAGTAGGTTTAGTTTTAAGAATGACTCTGGCAAATTGCTGAAAGAGTATTAACCTCCGTTAATCAATCTTCGGTAATTGATTCTTAATCGCCTTTATAACCCCGCTGACGCCAACACTAGAGCGACGGAGCACGAAGCTATGTTAATATACACGGCTTTATAATAACGACAAAGTTGTAATTATTCAATGTTTGTATAACTTTCAAATTAATATATGTTTTAATGAAAAAGTTTGTGTAAAAAGTTTTGGTGGGAACAATCTTATAACTTCAATAA
>CM052092.1:17090960-17105042 GCA_028453745.1 Agapostemon virescens
ATTCTCGAGAAATGTACACGGCTAACGAGTTCTAATTTCAAATTCGTTTGGATCCACCGTGTAAAATGATCCCGTCGCCTTCGTTATGATGCGCATAACTGATTGCGTCACGGAAAGGTAGATTTTGGCGGGAGGAAAATAAATGTTGATGGGTGTGAAAAGATCCACGGCCAGCGGGAGGGTTAATTGAATCTCGGGAGCAAAAAGCGTTGTTCCTAGTGAAAGTGGTGCAATCAGCATAATTCACGTTCTAATGAAATAATAAATGGGGCCTGTGAAGTAAACGTGCCAAGGAATATACAATGCAGGTTACGTTTCTATGTAGGGTAACGATTGCCCGTTCGGTGAATTGTGAATTGTTCCCACAGTAATGCGTTTTTCTTTGTCTAGCGCCGCCGGTGCCGATCGATCACAGGACTTGCCTGACGAAACTCGCGTTCTTTCGTCATTTCGTATTTACTCGCCTCTGGACAGCAGAAACCCCGAGATAGAAATTATGGCAACCGTCGCGATACGCTGGTTCCGCGCGATAAATTTCGGTTTTCATGTTTCCTTCCATCGAAAATCAGATTTACGATATTGCCATAATAATAAACACGATAAAGCTACATCGAACTAGGCTTTATCATTTAACAGTATACAGAGATTGCGTATTTAACATTAACGCTCGATGGTTTCGCAATTTTTTGAAAATTCACTACTCAAAGCGAAGGATCTCTTAGGTTTACGGGCGCGTTTAGGTTTACGTCAAAATGGCGCGATCAATTATTCTCTATTTACGATTATTGAGAATGCAGTAGGGCGTCCGCGAGTCAATAGATTTATTTCTTTGGGTCATGTATTTAAAACCAAATCGTTAACAATTTGAATGGATAAATAGATACGGATATTTATAAAGTGGTCTACAGTCGTAGCTTTTAGTGCTCCATAAATCTAGTGTTAGTGATCTCCTCGATGGCAGCTGCAATTTCAATCGTCGATCGGTAAGTCGCGTCGAGCGATCGATTTTCTTGGGATTATTGTTTGGAAAGAGATTCTCGAGCTTCTTTTTCATGTCGCGCAGTCAATCGAAAATTAAAGAACATGGCGAGTTTGTAGTCTGATAAATTTCATAAAAAGTGTAACAATTGAACTGAAAATCTTTAGGTAAAATAGAAATTGTTTGCATTAGTTGCAGAAAACTGGAAACAAGCAGTTTCTTTTTCTCTTTACTTGCTTAATTTGAGTCTTCTATTTGAGTCGTCTTACTCTTTTAAATTACGTACATCAATTTTCATCATGAATGCAAAAAATTCGCAGTCTAATTGTAATTTATTTTCCGTCATGGCTAACAGGATATCTGAAGATCTAGTTGTCGAAAGAAAATATGTCAGAAAGTTACTATACCATTAAGCTAATAATCTTGTCAATTCACGAATTAATTAATAAATTAACGCTTTGACTGTAGATCAGCCATGCCAATTCCACAAAATGGAAGTATCTTATTAAGCAAAATAAAAATCGAAAGAAGAAATGTATAACATCGAGTAGTCCTCCAACCTTCTTGCACTTTCTGGATTGCCATTAAGTTTGGTACAACGCGTAGCGACCATCTTCTTGCGCGAAGGTTCACTCAAAAAGCGTCTGATTGGCTTCGATATGAAAGTGGCATGAGCCAATTGGAGTGTGTGTTGTTGTAATGTCTGAGAAACTAGCCACTTTTAAAATTCGATAATATCGATATTCCTTATCTGTACATTCAGAGTTTCCTGTTCCTTCGTCCGTTGTTTATCGCGTTACTTTGAAATCCGTTTTAAATAAAGATCTAGTATTAATTCCCAAACCTCTAAAAATGAATCTATTAACGTAATAATTCATTCAACAACCGTAGAAATAATTCCGTCACTCATGAGTGACAGGACAGTAAACGCGTTACTAGAGACAAGCACCGTACTATTTTAAACAAATGAATTTTCGTGATCGTTTCGAAATATTCCATTATGGAGTTCTAATATAATCGCAGATTGCGCGATTTCAATTAGTTTATTTAAACGAAGCGGTCCCGATGGCGGAGAATTTCCCGGCTGGAGAATACTGTACGTCGACGATACCATCGGCGAACCATAAATATTATTACGTTCTAGGCTATTTACGTGTTACGACCGCGTCCATTTTCTTTCGCGCGCATGCTCTCGGCTAGAGAGATATTTACTACTGTCCGGGCTGGAAACGCGCGGACGGAATAATTAACAAGCGCGATTTCTTTGACGTGATCGCGGCGGTTCGCGGCTTGTCGCCAGGGTATATCGCAATCGAAAGTACTCTCGCTGCTGCTAATTCTCATTTCAAATGGTAATCGTATGCAGAGAGGGACGCTGGAGCGAATCGTGTTCGGCAAAGTCGCCCAGAAAAATCATCCGCGAGGATGATGTCACCTTCTGAAAGGAAACGACGAAAATGTTCCTACCGCTTCCGCGATCATTGCTTCCGCTCATTTTTCTATTATAAATATTTATACTCTATTGGCAACATTTTTATTATCAAACCTTTGCACTCAAAGCAATTTTAATTCCTAGCTGGAGACATCTTTCCGTCCAAGAATAATTCCCTTGTACGTGGTTCATTTTCTTTCGTGCATATCAAATTTTTTACTGTTATTAGGAGGACCGGAAAGTAATGTCGTTTCTGCGCATGTCGATATTCTTTTATCATTTATCAGCTCATTGTATAGTCCAAAGCATACAAAAAGTATAAAAAGAAAGCGACATGACTAACTCTGGTTATAAGTAACTGGACGCGTTGGTAGTGTGTATACCAATTGTTAGGTCGATCGGAATTGAATTCCAGCAGTGGCACGACGAGATTTCGAGGCGTTCGAAATCTCGAAAATGGGCAAAATGGGTTTGATGAAATGAAGCTTCCTGCAGTCCCATGAAATGCTAGCCTTGATGTGAGGCATACTTCTTAAGATGAAGATTGTAGTGTTTGGTGATAGTCTGGTCGGAACACGTCTGCAAAGATATGCTAAATATGGAGGGACGTACCCCACCCTCCTGTCAAAAAAGTGGAAAAAATTGAAAATAATTTTTGGATCACCTTTTGTAATTTTGGTTACACGTTCCTGGACGCACAGGCAGAGTGTATGCCGATCTTCAGGTCGATGAGGATCGAATTGCGGCAGATACTGTGGTCAGGGCAATCCGGCAACTGCCGAAATGGCACCTTCGAAGGGGGTTTTATTAAGGTGGCCGAAGAATAATGTCATTTCTGCGCGTGTCGATATTCTTTTATCATTTATGCCCATAATTATGAAAGTGGTGTAAGTCAAAATTAAAAAAAAATGAGTTTATCAGTTATTTTATTTTGAAAGTGGACTAAGTCCATTTATACTTAAATTGAGATATTTAAGGGTTTGTGTTACAATGCAATTAAAAATATACGTACAGGATACTACTGAGTCATACTACTTAAGTGTATCTAAAGGTGTTAAATTTATAGTTCCTATTAAAATAATGGCAATTATTAAGTGAATAATATGCGTTTTCTTACCAAGAATGAAGTTAGGCCACTTTCAAAATTAACAATCAGATTCGTTATAAAATTTGAGGGAACCCAAGTACATTCAACATAATTTAAGTTGCTTCAAATTGAAAAAAACAATACTCATTTTATTTTACATATCTTTACAATACTTCAAAAACATAATTTATGCAATTCAAAACATTTTTTACAAACATAAATTACAAAACAATTTACTACTCATCTACATTTTGTGTGTGTAAAAGGGATTTGAAGAAATCATGATGTTCCGATGGTATATATCGTAATAGGTCAATTATGTGCTTGAATTTTACTGTCGTAATTTGTCTGATATTTTTATACAGTTGTGTCAATACAATATTTGCGAACTTTCTTGGTCTACCCCGACGTGGTAATAAATTCAGGACTAAAATTTTCGTTCTCATTCATTGATGTCTTATAGAAAATTTTATACGGTTCATTTCTGACAAAACGCATCCAACATATTTTTAACCAGTTTATTAATTCTCCGTTAGAATTCTTTACCCTTTTAAAAATCTTTGTTTTAGAAAACTTTTGAAGGTACAATACTTCCGGTTTGAGTACAATATCTTTTTCCTGAATTCCGTTTAATCTTTCGCACTTTTTGGATATATGTTTCATCAATCTTTTCTCCATTATTATCTGTACCTTCATCCTCTGAAGACGAATATTGTTCTATAATTCTCTTTCTTTTTCGATTTTCTTTGAAATCATTAGTTACTAATTCTTCTTCACTATCTGAACTAAATAGTCTTGTCGTTTTGTTCTTCCCCATGGGTGAAATAATTTCTAAAATTTAATATTACATTTTAAGTTTTATATTTAATTGTAAGTACATAATATGTACATTGCGTAAATTTTGTTTAACTGCATTAATTAAACGTACTGATTATTCAACTAATGCAATTGTCCAAAAACTGAGGTTAACTTGTTAAATACTAATTAATTAAAATTACCTTCATCACTGCCTTCGGACATTATCAATGATAAATATCTTAATTTAAGTATAAATGGACTTAGACCATTCTGAAAATAAACGGCTCAATTACTGAACTAACTCTGAAAATTTATGTGTCCAGAATTATCGTATTTACTCGGAATATAAGTAATCTTAAATGCTGTATTGATAGATAACTTGATGTTGTACATGTAATCACGGGTAACCGGAAATAATTGACAAATGGACTTAGGCCACTTTCAAAATAAACGGCTCAAATGACGATTGTGAACATTTGAAACGATGTATGGTACCTAAAAAGTTCCGTTTTAAATGTTCTACTAAAAAATCCTGAGCCATGAGCTGTGGACGTGCTAAACGAGAAGGAGGAATATTTGAAATTTGATTTTTGAGTGAAAAGTTGCGTGGTTCGACGGCCTACGAGTAATGGAGGGTGAAAGCATCGTTGGTGAAACGTCCAGAGTCGAGTCAGCGGTGATAATAGCTAATCATAATTATTAACTGTAATGAGTGGGGCGACGGCTGGGACCACGAGAGCAGTCGAAAGTCGTCGCATCACAACCGGTCCCCGCTTCTGACCTCTAATAACCTAATTGAGAGCGAATCGGCCGCGTACAGGTGCTAACATTCCGTTCCCCCTCGGCGATATACGCGGTTGTCGCGTTGCCAGTGAAATGGACTAGTGCCCGTGTGCGTGCTGTGAACGCGATCGCTGACAACAGGCGCTACCAAGGACGCGAATGTTTTCCCGCCTTTTTATTCGGAATTCTGCGGTTCGATTCGACGCGATTCGGAGTCTGCGAAACTTTCCGCGAATTTATATCTTTATGGAAGAATTCAAGGAGAAACCAGAGTCCAGTGAAATTTCATCTTTCCTGCGCTTCTGTAAATCGCAAATAGATTAAACTGTAATTTCTCGTTGAATATTCGAAACTTGCAGTTTTAAATGATATGCTTTTATGCAGAATTGTGAGTTTTGTTAGAGGGTTAAATGAGAATCGAGAGCCAAGTGAAATACCATATTTTAAAATAGTTTCCTTGCTAGATCAGAAAAAGATGAAGATTTAATTTCTCTTTAAATATTTAAGAATTGCAAATTTATATAATATATTGCTAACGACCGGATTAATTTTGTCACGTGGAAAAATCGATTGATATATCGATGATATCGATGGATTTATCAATAGTCAGGAACTTAAATTTTTCTTAGAGGGTTAAATGAGAAACTGGATCCAAGTGAAACTCAATTTGTTTAGAAATCGAGAAAAATTTGATATCGCGTTGCACATTTGATACTTGTAAATATATATAATTTATTATCAGCTACCAGATTATTTTTGTCATATGGAAAAATCGATTGATATATTGGTAATATCGATTAATTTCCGTCGCAGTACAGTCAGCTTTGCGAATATTATTCGCCTTGACTGTCGCGTGATGTGTAGCTGGCGACCATAATGATTAGTAGAAAATGTCATTCACATTGGAAACTTTCTCACTATTTCCCACGACAACTAGTAAATCGAGCTTGCTTATTTTAGGCTAACCGGAAGTTCCACTAGACTAGCCACTGCTGGCGCGAATTTCACCGTTACTCGATCCAGTTTACAAACTCATAGATTTAGATTCAGATTTCATACCACCCAAAATCATTTTTACTTTATTCCGTCATCGTTTCTTCGAGCAGCTTCAACGAATTTCAGACGCACACATCCTTACCAAAAAATAACCTTAGACGAATAGAGATGATATTTTATAAAAATCAATGATCAAGAATGGAACAAATAATTTATTTTAACAATATTATTTTACAAGAAATTAATAAACTTCTTTCATATGTATCGCACAAAGTTCAGTCTTTTCGTAGACTCCAATAAAAATTATAATCACGTTCAATACTTACATCGACTATGGTATCGAATACGACAATGCAGTGCACTCAAATATACTAACATTTTTACAAACTATAAATTCGAATTGGAAACTGTAAGCCAATCTGATTTTATTATACAATTCAGTATTCTATTTTAATTCATATATAATTTGCATTCAATTTGAATTTAAATCATGTATAACAATGCAGTCTTTAGAAAACAATGATCAACGGTTAATGTATATAAATAACTATGCTGCGGATTTTTATGAAAACTAAAAATCAACTGAATTAATCCCAAGCTACGGGGAGTGCATAAACATAGAATTTCTTTTCTTAATCATTTCAACGAGTTTGAAGTAATGCAACAGTATCTTTAAACTCATTCTATATTTTCACTTTGTATTTCACCTATAAAATTTTGTTCTTAAAATCTCATCAAATCCACGGTCTGTTCATAATCTATTAATTGAGAACACATATCATAGAAACGTATCTTGAACTTATCAAAACTAACAATGTTTGCGTATTTAGATCTCGCAAAAATTTTATTTTAACCCTCAGCACTCGAGTGGTAGTTCTGAGTCACCACGAAAAATTGACACACTATTAGTTAAAACAATTTTAACATTACAATCTTTATATCTAAGAGATTGATAAAAATTTAACAGTTGTTCGGAAAGTAATTTCGTTTTTTTTTTGTGAAAATGAAAGACAATTTTCGTATAATGAACAAATATTTTATTAAATTATATATTGGTCATTCTGGCCAATACCTTTTGCCATCTTTCTGGTAGTAGTATGATTCCACGCTCATAAAATTTATGGTCTTTGCTGGCAAAAAACTGATCGAGGTGGTTTTTGACCTCCTCATTTGAAGTGAATGTTTTACCGTCTAAAAAATGTTGCAGTGACCGGAACAAATAATAATCCGAAGGTGCGAGATCTGGAGAATATGGTGGGTGTGGCATTGTATCCCATTCAAGCTGTAAAAGCTTTCGGCGAGTGACCAAACTTGTATGAGGCCTCGCATTATCTTGGTAAAACGTTACACCTTTTCTGTTGATTAATTCTGGCCTTTTCTGTTGTGTTATCCGGTAAAAGCTCAAAAAAACGATTCCTTTAAAATCCCACCAAACAGACAGCATCACCTTTTTTTGATGGATATTGGCTTTGGAAATGCTTTAAGCCGGTTCATCTTTTTTGCTCCATGATCTCTTGCGTTTGACATTGTTATATACAACCCATTTTTCGTCCCCAGTAATGATGCGCTTCAGAAATGGATCATTTTCGTGACGTTTGAGAAGCGAATCACAGACGTCAACGCGATGACACAAATTTCTCTCCGTGAGATCATGTGGAACCCATATATCAATCTTCGAGGTTAAACCCAGACCTTTCAAGTGGTCATAAACAGTTGAATTTGATAAATTTAACCTCTCACCGATCTCGCGTGTTGTTATTCGCCGGTTTGCATCAACTAATACCTTTATCGTGTCTTTATCAGCTTCAACCGACCTTCCAAAACGTGGTGCATCTTCGACATCAAAATTGCCGGATCGAAATTTTGCAAACCAGTTCTGGCACTGGCGTACTGTCAACACATTTTCTCCATACACATCGGTTAATTTCTTTCTGGCTTGAACAGCATTTTTAAAAGGGCACCGACCAAAAACTACTGCGTAGAATCAATTGGAGTTTTTCACACACAAGCCTTGCTATATCAGCTCTCAAAACATATAATGATTATGCGGCTTAAGTGTGAAGTTGGATGCAACAAAAATACAATTAAATCCTCTGTCGTCAAAAAACGAAATTACTTTCCGAACAACTCAATAGATATACAAAGATAGCCTAAGTCAGAAGAAATGTTCAAGTTAAAACAGCTTCGGATGAAAAGAGTTTTTCGCAGGAGCAGCTTTACAAATGCAACGATCGACAAAGAAAATCTAAAACCATTATGTTGTCCTGTACCGACAGCTCGAGTGTTCATTATAAAATTAAAAATGTTAATCGACTGACATGCAACTCTAACGCAGATGATCGAAGGTCGCTTCGAAGAAGCGCCCGAAAGGGTTGCAACATCTTCGATATCGGTTCGCCCCGGCGGATAAAACGACGAAATTCCCTTGTAAATCGGCATTCGCGGGATAATGGAACGTCTCGCGTGGATTTACAAGAAGCGGTCGTTGCTTTTTAAGGGACTATCGTGTTTCCGGGGGCTTGTAGTGGCGGTGAAACATTGAAAAACCTCGCCAGCCGAAAAGGATCGGATCGATTTCGACGGGTCGGTGATCTCATTCGGTTAACGCGTTAAAGATCAGATTTCCGGCCTCTTCGCGAATTTTAAAAACACGCGAAACGTGAACGCAGCTGAATCCAGTTACCGTGCCGCACCACTGAGCAAACTGGAAATTTCCACGGTTCGGATCAACTCGGCCGTTTCTTTGACGCTCTGGTCTGTCGTTTCTTCTGCTGTCGAGTCTCCTCCTGTCGTTTCAAAATTTTAAAACGTTAGCTCGATCTTGCCCAGACGATACTCTGATATTAGAACATCTCTTATCGCCAATTAATATCAACGAAAATATTAAATTACTTATCGGATCGTGCTTGATTCGAATTTTTCTTGCTTGTTTTCGTGCTTCTTCATTCTATTTTAACCCTTTAAAACATTTCTCCTGGTCTAGGATATTTTTATTCTACATTAGTTATTTCATCTTGTGTATATCGTTTTTTTTTACTGCTACTCGTCCTTACAACCGTTCAATTTTTATCTATCTCTTAGATATAAAGACGGCGATGTTAAAATTGTTTAAAATAATAGTGCTAAGGGTTAAATGCCACTCGAGTGCTAAGGGTTAAATGTTTGAGCAGGTAGACTCGCATAAGAGATATTTTATTCTAGTAGAAAGCGTATAGAAAGAGCTATTTTCTGTTACATCCTAGCGAATTAATATGTTTAAGATTGGAAAAAGGAATTTCATTCATCTTTGCTGCCACATGTTTCTCTTAAAAATTACGCATTGGTTAAAGAACAAATTATACGAAATTATGGAATATTTACAACGCAGTGGTTAAAAATCGTAGGTGTTAAAAAATTAAGCAGTGGTTAAAGAACAAATCGTACGAAATTATATATATATAATTTATAATATATATAATATATATATATTATATAATTACATTAAATACGTAGGGGTTAAAAATGTATCAAATATGAGAAATATGTAATACTGCGATATTTGATTTGATTTTTAAGTTTGAGAAAGCAGGTTTTGAGAAATGATTGAATAAACAAAGATAAAAAAGATGAAGAACGCTATAAACGTTTGTATTTTACAATTAATTTCGTGCATAAATGTGAACGGGTAACGTTGAAGCGTTGCCCTGCCATTTTTCCCGTTCATAATTTTACTTAAACAATTTTGATTATCGTTTGCCGGGGACATTAGTAGTTAGCGGACAACCCGGTACGACCGAAATATGGCAGTAAACGATTAAATCAACTTTATTCCGTCGGCCATTTAGATAAGAATTCACGGTGAAACGCGCAAATTCAAAGGCCGCCATTACCATAACCTCACTCCTGATCGCGCGTACAGCATCGTTTTCGTCCCCAATCCGTGTATACCGGCTTGGATGCCAATCATCGAAATATTTCATTGCCGGTACGGGAATTTGAACGGCTATTAAAGCCGTTAATGCACCAATGATTTGAGGAAAGACCGTTGATGGACACGCCATCATCGTCGATGGACACGCCATCTTCATCAATGAACGCTTCTTACGGTTCCTACGGCACTTCGTCATACAAAGCCGGCGTATAATACACCCGGAACTTTTCTTTGGCAGGAGCACAGCGAACGGAGTTACTGTTACCGACGCCATATCGAATTTTAATCGAAAATCAGCCGCGGCGTGGGTCGATGTCGTTGGCCTAGAAACTAAAAGATGTATTTGAGACACCTAACGCGCTATCAGTCTCCAAATTGTTGCAAACAATTTTACGGTCGAGGAAAATGTAATTTTAAACCCCTTCGCGTATCACAACGAATCAGATTCGTGACGCAGATGCAAACTCTAACAAATATAAATATCATGCTTTTATATTTTTTTATGAAATCAAGTTTCATTCTTTTGTAGAGAAATGTAAATCTTCTTTTCTGTTCTGTAACATTTTTATGAAGATATACAGCGTTTCGACGTTTCTAGAATTTATTGTACGGTTGTCTAAGGAGTTGATTATAATAACAGTGAATTCCATGGATTCATAACGGAAATTAGTAGATCAAATATGTAACAATTCTCAATAACATAAAATGGATAATAAACATTTCCATTCGTCTTTAGTAATTTTTTAGTTGTCGACAGCGAATTAATGCGACAGTGACATTACTAAAATTATTTATTGTACAATCGTATATGGATTTTTACTTTAAGGATACTTATACAGATTCTATGCATTTCTGACAGAATAAATGGCACAAAACGACAGAGCTTTCCCTCGCATCAAAAACTTCGTCTGGTCTTCAGCGTTCCATAATTTCGTCTCTACCGAAATGGTAAATAGTGCAGCCGGTCTGCAGTGTCCTCAATTTGGAGCGTCGTCCGTCGATCAGCGGCCTCCAATGAAAACAGAAATTTGGTCGTGGGGCGAGGATAGGCTAATCGTTGCGATTCGTGGGACAAAATCAGAGTCGGCGATTGTTTAAACTGTTTGCCCAACCACGAGCTCGGGATCGAGGTCCGGTCAGAAGATATAATTTGCCGACGATTTCTCGGAACGCGCCGCAGGGAAATCGGCTACTAACGACGCGCTCCGACGCCATCTTTCTGTCGGTACTCGAGAGTGAAAACGCCGTTAATTTCAGAATGCGGAGTAAATCAACGCTTATTCATCATTTCTTTTGCGCGCGGCGAATAACGAAAAAATGTTTACATACTACCGCTTTCTAAAAATAATTCCGCCGATTCCGTTACTCCGAGTCTTCATCGCCCCATTTTCTCCCGACCATAGTAATTGATGAAACAATTTGCTTTTTGCGGTTTTGTATCGTGCATTCTGGACTACGCTAACCTATTCTATGCTCGAATAATTGCCGCAAACTACAAATCTTTTCTACTTCATCAACGAGCCAAGTCTCCTAATCTCCATGCGTATTTGGGATTCGCATCTCGCCATCATCTCGCAACGACATTCGTCCTCGAACATCCGCCACAGCGACTTCGTCGTCGTTGTTTATTTACATGTTTTGGCCTCGATCGACGCCATCAACGCACAGCGTCGTTAGCTTCGTCGCTATTCGGGAGCGCCATCCTACTGCTCTCTTTAGCAGTATTTCTCTCTGGGATGTGACCCTCGCTTCGCTTCGCGAGCGACCACTTTCGCAACGCTAGCTCGTTTCGGCGTCGTCATCGGCGCCACCTTGCGGTGATTGGCGTTCCTGGTCCCGGGACTCGAATCCACATCCTCCCACAGTCCATCAACGAGTCACCACAAGATTCCATCACAAACCTACGAACCTCTGCGAATTTTCCTAATCTCCATGCGTATTTGGTCCGGGAATTTCTATCTTGCCACGACATCCTCGTCGTCTGTTTGCAAGTTTTGGCCTCGATCGACGCCATCAACGCAAAGCGTCGTTAGCTTCGTCGCTATTCGGGAGCGCCATCCTACTGCTCTCTTTAGTAGTTTTTCTCTCTGAGATGAGACCCTCGCTTCGCTTCGCAAGCACCTCCTGCGCTCGCAAGCGACCACTTTCGCAATGCTAGCTCGTTTCAGCGTCGTCATCGGCGCCACCATACGGCGATCGGCGTTTCTCATTTCGGACGAGGCCCCAAATGTACGATCTTAGGAACCACAGACAAAACCGCGTCCTCCCGTAGTCCATCAACGAGTGCACAAACGTACGGACCTCTCCGAACTCTCCTAATCACGTTAGGAAAGAGATCAGGTTCCTGTGTTCCTGTCTGGCCTCCAGGAACCTGATCTCATAGCACTGAGATATCCATCAACGTGCCGGTGTCGCGCTTCTGTACAAAATTGTAGGTACGAGAGGATTCGCAATTGTCCGATTAAAAGTCGTTGAGGAGTAGTGCCCGTTTCAACGATATGTCCCACTACAAACGTCCCAGATGTAGAAGATGGCTTCCTATGAGTGGACCCTAAATGGTCAACAAGTGCGGACTTTTCATATCCGAATGACCTCTGAAGGTTCATTCGCAGACGCGTCGCACCAAGCTTTATCGTTTCACTACTTGAAGACTAGAACACAAGGGATGCACGGTTTCGCCACGTCGTCACTTTCCAAAGACGTAGTCCGAAATCATTCCTTCCAGTTAAGCTATGGCATACGCGAAAAAGCAATCAACTTATATTACAAAGAGTTAAAGCCAATGTCCCTGAGCCAATAAAGACTTTCAGTAAAAGATTGCATGAAACCACGGAAGATAATTGAAGAGAATAATTTTTCCCTTCTGGGTGGATCGTGAAAAAACGTCCGCCGTCTCCCTGTCGAGTGACAATAGTTCTCGCGAACGGCAAACGCTTGTCACGACAGATAAATACGTTTCACCGTAAGACATTATTCCGTAACGGCCCTTTATGTAGAACACGCGCGGCTGTTTCTTTCTATTAGTCACGGCGGAGTTCGCGAATACGCGAATACGCTTATCCACGCCTGCGACGAGGAAGATTGACGCACCTGGGTCGCAGCACCCCCGGGAACAGGGCCTAATGAGTTACGTGTTACGAGCCGTCGTCACAGCGAACGCCAAAGAAAGCTTTAATGAATCCGCGCGGCGAGATCCGATCGCGCCGAATATATTTCGCGCGTGCTTTGATCATCACCCGCTGCACCGCGCCGAGCGGTACACAGCCGTAGGATTTATGCCCGCGACGAGATACGCGGACCCCGAACACGGTATTTTATCCGGCTTAAGCAACCAGCTTAAACTCGTTCGACGTCCAATAAATTTTTATTCGTTACCCTCGGCATGGACGAACTGCGAGCGACAACCGAACTCTCTGACCGGTCCTTTGACGGCGACGCCATTTTGGCCCACAACGCCGGCGCGAACCTCTCGCGTTTTCGCTAACATGCGCTTTGGCTCTTTCTTTTTTCACGCGATAGGTGTGTATGTGTTAACACTAGAACTGTCGAACAACAATTCCAACGATATGCATTGCTTTGTAATAATAACAAGATTGCGTCTATTCAAATTTCATTCAATTTTTACTGTAACATGTGGTTCATTAATGAAGTACATCGGAAAATTACTAATGAAAATATTTTTAGAAGGTTAGTAATTGCGAAAGAAATAATTAGGGACCAGTCATTTCGACTGGTTTGGTAGTTCTAGTGTTAATGAAACTACTGTGCGAATAAAAACTAACTTATAACTTCCGAGATATGCAATCGTCTGATTTTCAAAAAGTCGACGGCATTTAATCTGTCGTCGTTTTGTAAAATATTATCGTGTAGCAATAAACTTAAACTCTAAAGCTTGAAGATTATACTTCGGTGTGCAATTATATTATTGTTTGCTTCATTTTAAAATATGCTTGCACGATGTAAGGGATAAAGAGCTGAAAATACATTTTTCTTAACAAATGTTGTAAATCGAAAATTCTTCGGGAGTAATTGATCTTTATTTAACACTGACATGAACCTGACAACTTAATCAATATTGGTAGACTGCGATATCGTAT
>CM052092.1:17105052-17119260 GCA_028453745.1 Agapostemon virescens
ATAGTATTTAAACCTTCAGGAACAAACTCGTAAAACGTGCGCTTTTATGCATTTGCCATTGATTTGCATCGCTTGAAATTCTTCGCGAGTAATACACGAAGCAAGAACAATTAACGTTGATGTCTGTTTAACACTGACATGCACCTGATAACTGAATCAGTATTAATAGACTGCAACATCGACTATAGTATTTAAACATTAAGGAACAAACTTGAAAAATGTGCACTTTTAATGCAGTTGATTTTGACATGCTACGCTTGAAATTCTTTGTGAGTAACACATAAGGCAAGAACAATTGATATCGATTTTTATTCAACGCTGACATGTACCTGATAACTTAGTAAACATTGCTAGTCTGCGATATCGTATATAGTATTTAAGAATTAAGGAACAAACTCGTAAAACGTGCGCTTTTAATACATTTGCCATTGATTTGCATCGCTTGAAATTCTTTGCGAGTAATACACGAAGCAAGAACAATTAACGTTGATGTCTGTTTAACACTGACATGCACCTAATAACTTAATCCGTGTTAATAAACTGCGACATCGACTATAGTATTTAAACATTAAGGAACAAACTTGAAAAATGTGCACTTTTAATGCAGTTGATTTTGACATGCTACGCTTGAAATTCTTTGTGAGTAACACATAAGGCAAGAACAATTGATATCGATTTTTATTCAGCGCTGACATGTACCTGATAACTTAATAAACATTGCTAGTCTGCGACAGCGTATATAGTATTTAAGAATTAAGAAACAAACTCGTAAAACGTGCGCTTTTAATACATTTGCCATTGATTTGCATCGCTTGAAATTCTTCGCGAGTAATACACGAAGCAAGAACAATTAACGTTGATGTTTGTTTAACACTGACATGCACCTGATAACTTAATCAGTGTTAATAGACTGCGACATCGTCTATAGTATTTAAACATTAAGGAACAAACTTGAAAAATGTGCACTTTTAATGCAGTTGATTTTGACATGCTACGCTTGAAATTCTTTGTGAGTAACACATAAGGCAAGAACAATTGATATCGATTTTTATTCAACGCTGACATGTACCTGATAACTTAATAAACATTGCTAGTCTGCGATATCGTATATAGTATTTAAGAATTAAGGAACAAACTCGTAAAACGTGCGCTTTTAATACATTTGCCATTGATTTGCATCGCTTGAAATTCTTCGCGAGTAATACACGAAGCAAGAACAATTTACGTTGATGTTTGTTTAACACTGACATGCACCTGATAACTGAATCAGTATTAATAGACTGCGACATCGTCTACAGTACTTAAACATTAAGGAACAAACTTGAAAAATGTGCACTTTTAATGCAGTTGATTTTGACATGCAACGCTTGAAATTCTTTGTGAGTAACACATAAGGCAAGAACAATTGATATCGATTTTTATTCAGCGCTGACATGTACCTGATAACCTAATAAATATTGCTAGTCTGCGGCATCGTATATAGTATTTAGGCATTAAGAAACAAACTCGAACGATTCTTTTTCATCCTCTTTAGAACGGCTCCTTAAAAATGATTGACCGATTTTTACTTGAATGTTTTACGCAACAATAACGTGCAACGGTGGCGTCCCTTACGTCACTCTAAAGCATGACGTCAAACGTCAGTGCACTTTTAAAATCCGTGTACAGTAGCTTGACTTACGAAACACAGTTTATTCAACATCGTACGAGGATTGAAATTTTTCAAGAACGAGAGGAACCATGCTCATTTCCTTGCTCACTTTCTACTGCGCGAGCAATTAAGAAGACACTCTGCCTTTTGGAAGTAGCAGTTTAATTCTTTAACGAGCAAACGCAAGTTAATGTCGAATTTTTTTTTCCCACAAAGCAATGCCACTTAGCTGGCCACAATATTCTCAAGGAGGATTTAAACGAAACGTGTCACAATTAAGAACGTTCCTAACAATTCTTACGCAACGTAAGGAGCTGCGGACTCTTTCGAGCATGCTGCGCTCGTTGCGCACGCTTCTTTCAATTAGTTCGCGAGCGAACAGTTCCATAAAAACGTCGTCAAATGCAATCAGAAATACGAGAGCCGATCGTGTCTTCGTCGTGTTCGCGTTTTCCGCGTGTTCCTCGCGCCGCGTGAGAAACTAGGAAAGCAACCTGTTCGCAGTCCGAGCAGCGAAGCATGATTCGCCGATGTGGCCAACAACATGGCGTTGCTTCATCGGACGATCTTCATCGTTATCCCGGAGAGGTTTCGAGGCTTCCCTTATCAAAGGAAAGTTGCCAGCGGATCTGATTGATTTACGTCGGGGCCGCGTACGCGCGTGTATGTGTGTAAGCCGGTGCAATTACGTTTGCGCTAATAGCCCGTATTATAAACAATTTGAGAATTCTTCGGGATCGACGATGCCCGGTGATTTATCGGCTCCCCGCGAGATCGGATGCCCCGAAGATTTACGAATCGAGGATACATGCCCTCGGAAGGTTGCGCAATGCAACGTTTCTAAATACGGCTAACCGATTCGTAATAAATCAATCGACGTCGAAGATAAATCGATTCCGGTATCCCCGCATGATGTGTTCATTCCGCGGTTTCTGTTGGTCAAATATCCAAAGAGATCTATATATCGTCGATCAACGGTTTAGAATCGTTACGGGGACTGGCGATTCTCGATTTCCCTTCGATCGATCGATCGTTCAGCGACCAACAACGTAGACGCCATTTTAACGCTAAACTTGGTACGGTCGTACGAATCGGTCTTAGAATATTCAATTTGTATTTATTCAAGTTATAAAATTATGTTTTGAGGAGTCTTATTGGTAGGCGTTACCGTGATACTCTTGCAGTCCGGAGATTATATTAGGTAAATCGGAACGTTCCGTCCGTTTTTTTACAAAATGTAAAGCTTTATTCATGAAAGAAAATGAAAAAGTACGTTAATCAAAATATTGTCCATCGTTAGCGACGACTTTTTCCCATCTTTCGGGCAGCAAGCGAATTCCGCGTCGAAAGAATGATTCAGCTTTGGAGGTTATCCAGGCGGAGATCCATTTTTCGAGATCTTCGTACGAATTAAATCGTTCTTCAGCAAGTGCGTGTGCCATCGACCGAAACAAGTAGTAGTCAGATGGGGAACAGTCTGGTGAATAAGCCGCATGTGGTAGCACTTGCCAGCGAAGTGCTTCTATCGTTTCCTTGACAATTTTTGAGACGTGAGGCCGAGCATTGTTATGCAGCAAAATCACCTTACACTGTCTCGTTTCATATTGTGGTCGTTTTTCGTGCAATGCTCGACTCAAACGGATAATTTGTTGTCGGTAGAGATCTCCTGTGACTGTTTGACCAGTTTTTAGCAGTTCATAGTATACCACACCTTCCTGATCCCACCAAATGCAGAGTAAAGCCTTTTTTCCGTGGATATTCCGCTTTGGCGTCGATGTTGAGGGTTGGCCAGGGTCACAAATGGTTTTTCGACGTTTAGGATTGTCAAAATAAATCCATTTTTCATCCCCAGTGATGAGACGATGGAGAAATCCCTTTCTTTGTTGCCTAGCAAGCAAAATTTCGCAGATGGTTTTCCGCCTTTCAATGTCTCTTGGCTTCAGTTCATATGGGACCTACTTTCCTTCCTTGTAGACCTTCCCTAAGGCTTTTAAACGGTCGGAAATGACAGATTGAGCACAATTTAACGCTTCTGCAATTTGTTTTTGCGTTTGACATGGATCTTCATCCACCAATGTCTGCAATTCTTCGTCTTCGAATACTCGTGGCCGTCCAGAACGCTCTTTGTCCTCCAAAGAAAAATCACCATTTTTAAAACGTCGAAACCACTCTCTACACGTTTTATCGGAAACAGCATTATCGCCATAAACGTCTACAATCATTCGATGAGCTTCAGCTGCCGTTTTCTTCCAATTGAAACAAAAGACTAACACTTCGCGCAAATGACGCTTATTCGGCTCAAATTCCGACATCTTCAATGTAGAAAAAAACGAAGTTATTGATGCAAGCGTAAATTGTTGTGTACTGAGTTTTATTAACAGATGTTCAAACTAAAAAGTTAGCCTTACTTTAGAGGTTATAGTTACCCACAGTTCGAGCTACGGCTACTCGACGCTAGATGGACAGAACTTTCCGATTGACCTAATGGTGATTTGAATCTCGAAACGTGGTCACAGATCATTTCTTAGTGACTCAACTGAAAGTAAATAGTTTATTTTGCTTTTTAGCAGTTCTAGTTGAGAATGTTAGGCAATACTTGTACTATCGTAAGCATTGTGCGAGTAGAAGGGCCGTAGTGGAAAGATCCGAAGAAAGGGATGAGTTTACGATGCAGACGCGACACAGTCAATTGATGAAATAACGACGAATTTCCTAATTTTGTCAAGAGTCCTCCGAGTTGTTTTGTATTACATACTTTTGACAGAAATGCCTAAGACCTCAAGCTTTCCAAGGAATTTTGTTTCATCAAATATTAACACGTTAAGCGCCACGCCGATATTGCCTTATTTAGGTATTCGCCGAGATTTCGGTAGATTTATTAATTTATTAATAGAATGTAATTTTTTTAGTTGTATATTGTATTTTACACTGTTAGTCGCCGGCGACTGTCGCTATCTAGACGGAAAGTTTAGCTAAACTTTATTTAACTGAATGTTAAACTTTCCATCCATAACGCGTCAGTCACCGGTGACTGACGTGGCGCTTAACGTGTTAAAGTACGTTCTTTAATAATTAAATATTTCATCAGAAGTCGCAAACATCGAAAAATGTAGTTCTTAACCGCCTTTAAGTAACCAAGTACCCACTAAAATGTGTAATAAAAATTATTTGTGTCAGCATATATCTTCGAAAAAGTCCAAATATCAACAAGACAATGATCGATAGAGGAACTCCGGTAGAAAACATTATCTAGGAGATTATCTATTCAATGATCTAATGTCTTCGCTGATTATAATTGTACCTACGGTACTGTTAAATAAAGCAAGGCGAATTAATGGACGGTAGAGGTCCAATGGCTACAACCAAAATAACTTATTCAGTTACTTTAATTACGTTCAATATTATATTAAATTCAGTTATATAATAAAGGTTGTCCGTCTGGAAGTTTTGATATATATTTATTGAAAATAAAAATAAATCGGCACGATCCTTCCGGACAATCCAATATAATGTTCTAACAAGTGTACGGAACATATCATTTTTCAATGGTGTTTTTAATAATTTTAACGTTATCTACCCTGTCCATTCGAAAAATTTTAGTGTCCTACTATTTTCATATTCGAAAATAATTTTTAAAATAATTATTAGGACTTTCAATAGTTGTACTGCAACAAAATGAAGCCTAACGAACTGCTTTTACATTGTAATTTGTAACAAAATAATTAGATAAAAATTGCTGTCAGCGTTGAGAAATCCATTGAAAAGTTTTCAATGACGGACAGTGGACCTTGAAAAATTCTGAAATACTTGCCGGTCGGTAAAGTGTTAAGGGTCGAAAGCAAATGCAATTTTCTCTTCTCGTGTAGCAGCAAGATCTGCATGCGATTATAGTCGATCCATAATCTTTTTCACGAAGACAGAATTACTTTCTATGATGTTTAATCGCCGCCGGTGCATTTGTAAGTCTAAAGAGACGCTTGAGAGACCAGTTAAGCGATAAACAATTATTTTAGAAAGATACGAAACGTCCTATAAACGTCTGAATACTTTGTCTCGAACAGATCAAGCCGCATAATTAATGAAAGACCCGACTGCATAAAAATGTTAAAACGCTCTCTGACAGTTGATTGCGTACTTAGCTATGAATTTATGAATAAATCTTGCCACACTTCACACCGAACAAACTTTGTCTAATCCGGCTTAACAAACTGCTTTAATGAAGACCGAGGCGAAATTTGCATGGCACTCGTATGTATAAAACTCGGGGATCTAATTTTAATCAATTACATTCTTCTTCTTTTTCTCTCGACACATCCAGTCGTTGCGAATATTCAACCAATAGGCGTTTGTAAATTATTCGACGTAAATGTGATATACGAGAATGCTTGAAACGCGATAAAATTGGAAATTACGAAAAAAAGGAAACTCAGGCCTTTTTTAGAATTGAATAAAATTCCGAAGAAACAAGTTCCACGCTTATCTTCATCGATCGCTTCAAGGACTTATTAGTTTGCATAATAATGCAGTATCAAGTACAAAATTTCTTTAGCTGCCTGACGCAACTGGATCTTGAATATGTTTCATTCATAATCTGACTTTTTCCGAAGCTGTAGAAATATTCTTTGAATATTCTCGTTTAGATTATATTGAATTATAAATTACTATTTTATTAGAAAACTTTTTGCCAGGTAAATTATAAAATTGCAATCCCACACTTTATTCTGTTTTTTAAAACACACTAACGTCTGTGGCCAATTATTTTACATACGACGAAAACAATGGATATCTTTATCAATTTTTAGCAAGTGGAAACGCAACCTCTTGAAAATATTTCAAAGTAGAAATATTAATTTTACTCTTGATGCAATGGAAGTTATTAATGATTAGAGTACAGATTTTAATACAATATAAAAACTTGCAACTTGCATCGTTGACTGCAAGATTCAGGGATGGCATAAACAATTATCTCACTATACAAATATACTATAAATATATATATATATACATATAATAAATTTCTATTTATAAATACAAATATTTTATAACACTATAAAAATTTATAGTGTTGAACAGTTGGAAGGAACACAACTGTTTTTTAGTTCTTAAAATGTTTCTCCTGTTTTGTGCTTGATCTATTCATTTCTGCCACGATTACATAAATTCCGCGATCTGTTAATAATTTTCCAGTAACGAAATGCTGCTTCGTTTCTGATCAACGTTCTGTAAAGAACCGACATTTCCTTTCACAAATGAATTCTGCAGCTTCTGCAACTTTCTGACCTCGCTGACCATACTATGCTGCGTTGCTTATCGATCATGTGCGAAAGTTGTTCGAGCTTCATTCATAACTTCGGCGAGGAATTCAGCATGGAAAAACAAGGAAGTTCGAAGAGTGGGAAACATAAATCAATGCACGTATGATCCGTACAGCCTGAGATAATTGAAAGGCATGTTCGAGTAACCACTGGCTAATAGCGAGCCGTGGTTACCCGCCAAGGACAATGTAACAATTTTGCAGTAATTAAAATCTATCGGCATAATTATCTCTGATGCGAAATCCGATATCGTCGATGTTACCGATCGTTCTTTTTATTCCCGAAGGAATTCGGCATTAATACGATCGTCAATTGACATTCTTCGAATACTCTTGCGGGGCCATCTTGAAACTTTGATGATTTTGTACAATTATAAATTCCACGTTTATATATAGCGAGCTACGAAAGTATTCGAACGCCCATTTAATCAGAATAACTCCTTTAATATTTGACCAAACGATTTGCCTTGTTTTTGAGCACCTAGGAGCACTGATTCGTTAAATGGTCTGCAAAATAGTTTTGATAACATTTTACTTCGGTAGAGATGTAGTGGTTCACGAAAGTATTCGGACACTCTAGAAGTCTATATACCCTTTTAAAAATTGAAACAAACGATTTGACTCTTCTGGAGCAATTCGAAGCATTGATTCGTTAAATGGTCTGCAAAATTGTTTTGATAACATTTTACTTCGGTAGAGTATGATCAATACATTGATCAAATTGAACCACTACATGAGAATGTAGTGGTTCACGATAGTATTCGGACACTCTCGAAGTCTAAATAACCTTTTAAAAATTGAAACAAACGACTTGACACTTCTGGAGCACCTAGAAGCATTGGTTCACTAAATGGTCTGCAAAAATAATTTCAATATAACTTGTAGTATTAACTATTTTGGAAAATATTTAAAAAATTCCTTTTTGTATTTATCACGTAATTCGTACCAATCGCAACTTTTTCAAAATCCTGGAATTTCATTTAATAAATCGATGCAATTTAATTGTTCAAGAAAGGTGAAGATGTTTGATTCAATTTAAAAAATGCTATTTAGATTTAAAGAGTATCCGAATATTTTGGTGAACTGATGCATTAAAACATAAAGAAGCACTTTTTAACATTGTTTTAGTGGAATATAAAAGCTCGAGGTTCAGTATTAGTTTGAAACGAAAATTTGGAGTACTTTTAAATTATAAATCAAAGATTAACACTTTCACTGCCATGTCATTCATATATGAATGATAGAATTGCTTGTCCATGTTTAAAAGTAAATTTGTACATTAATATTAATTAATATTAATGGAAGAAGGCTGAAGAATAACTTTGTGTGATACATTTTACATTTTAAGTTTTCAATTGTTGCTCCATTGGTGGTTGGACTTAATACTAAACTTACCGAGCATTGAAATTGACTAGTGTCTTATAAAAATGACAAGATATAATTTATTTACAATTTCTATGATTTTTATTACAATATATAATTGAATGGAAGGGTCACTTGACTCACTGTGGTAGGTTTAGTGTTAAAGTGCTAAGGTACACAATATAAAGAAGATTTCTTGAATGAAAACTCATACGTTTGCTCGATAACATATTTTCCATTCTATTCTATTATTTTATGCTATCTATTATTATATTATCTTTGAGTTTTATTTTAAAAAACCGCCATTCCCTTCCAACCCAATACATGCATCGTTCTCGGCGATTCAAACTAATAAAAGATCGTGCAGAATATATATAGTTTGTTCAATATTATATGAAAAATGCAGGAAATTGACATGTGAAACGAACGATGGTTAGCATAATAAATGTGTACAGATTTTCTTGAATATATAAATTATCGTGAAACGTCAAGTCCCTTAAAAGGACGAACGATGGAGGATCTTCGAAAGGACGTCTTATCCTATGATCTTGCAATTCCGCCGCTCGTCGAGACCCGTATCGGAATGAGCCTTCGATCTCAATCCCACGAGATGAGCTATCTGATTCATCGTTAGACAACGCGAATAGTCATCGTCGGATGTGCGGGAACAGTGTTCTAACCGGGGATTAAGTATAATTTCGAATGTCCGCGATCGTGGAGGCCGCGAGGGGGATTCGCGGCGAGAAAACGGATCCGCGTGTGACTCAAAAGCTTGGCGCTTCTAACTGTACATCATTGTCTTCTTTTCCTGTTTTTTTTCCCTGTTCGGTCCTTTTCATTGTCATTGATCTCTTGACCGTGGACTTGTTCGAATCAGCAGCTCGGCGAGCGTTCGTAATATCGTAGCCAGAGCCGGGCAAGATACCGTTTCAAATATCAGTCCTTTTCGCTCGGATGCCAACTCCGAGGTGCCGGTAAAAATTGCTTTATCATTATGCAAAACAGCTGTCTCATTGTTAAATTCGTCCGTATTTTACGCATTGTTTAAATTTTAATTGTATGAGAGAACGGGTACAATTTCGCGTGCACGATATAAAGAAGGGTTCAAAGAGATGCCTTGATTTTGGAATTTGCCTGACTTCGATGCAAAGTGTTCGATAGTCTATTTTAATTAGTATTTCGTTTAAAGAATTCTGAAAAATAATAGCAATTTTATTTGCCGGAATAATTCCGAATGAGAGAATAAATTGGAAACATGTAACAAATCTTTTTTTGAAAAAATAGACTACAAAAATAATGGTTGTCCTTTGCGTTGTAATATTACAATTTTTGGAAATATATTTCTGACGCTATTTCTTGAAGTCGCGTTAGTCTTTCTTTTGTTTCCAATGTAATAACTATCCTTTCAATTTAGTCACCAGAAACGGAATAATTAAATATAAATTTTGCACACGCGAAACTCACATTTTGATGTTAGTAGATGAAATTAACAGAATATTTGATAGAACAAACTGTTCGACCAAATAAAAGGTGAAGTGAAAAATGATTTGAATGTTATGCGAAATTCGCAGAAGAAATAGTTTTGGAAGAAATTAAACGAATAAACTAACTTATGATCGCCTCGGACGATGTGTAGCCAATTCGGGTAATGTGTTAGCTTAATGATTATTTTAAGAATAATTTATTTCGATGAGGCTCAAACCTGAATTATAGAGTCCCTCAGCTTTCAGCCTGTGTTCGCAAGAAACTTTCACGTGGTTGGTTCACGCACACATATCCCTGTTTTCGCGAATGGAACGCACATTGTTCGGCGCACGCATTGCCGTTTGCAAACAGGTATTTCGCATCCTGAGGCGCTTTACATTTAACGAGGAACATTCGTGGCCATTGATCGGTCTTTCATTTTTTACGACCGTTGCGTCTTCCGAGGACCTATCTCTGTTTATCGCTTATTAGCTCATCAACTATCAGTGACCGTTTAACCTTCAAATACTATAAACCTCCTTTAAGACTCGTTCCAATTTGTCATTGATCTTCGCTGCAATTCGACCAATAGCACACGGGTGCGTGTAACATACGTTTTTAACACGTTTGCTCTTGATTTCCTACGCTTGAAATACTTGGAAGTGATCGATCTATGTTTAACGCAGACATGTATCTGATAACCTAATCAATATTGATAGTCTGCGATATCATTTGTAATAGCTGTGAACGTTCGTGGGAGGCAAATTCGAAAACATCTGTTTTTAAAGCATTTGCTACTGCTTTGATACACTTGAAATTCTTTGAGAGTGATCGATCTTTGTTTAACGCTGACATGTATATCTGATAACCTAATCAATATTGATAGTCTGCGATATCATTTGTAATAGTTGTGAACGTTCATGAACGGTTATAGTACTTAAGGGTTGACCGGCAAATTCGAAAAACGTGTGCTTTTAATGCATTTGCTATTGCTTCGATACACTTGTAATTCGTTGGGAGTAATCAATTTTTGTTTTACGCTTACATGTACCTTATAACTTAATCAATATTAGTAGTTCGCGATATCATCTATAGTATTTAAGCATTGAAGGACAAATTCGAAAAACGTGTACTTTTAATGCATTTGGTGTTAGCTTGCAACGCTTGAAATTCATTGCAAGTAATACATGAATCAAGAACAATTGGCATCGATCTTTGTTTAACGCTGACATGTACCTGACAATATGAGTAATCAATATTGTGTCAATAAATATGAGTAATACTAGTAATCAATATAAATATTGCTAATTTTTGTTCAGTATTTAAAATTAAACAACTCTATCGACGTGTAAAAATGCTTACCCATAAAATTGTTTTCTTCGACGCTTTTTCTAACCAGAGGAATTAACGAACACGTTCATTTCGAAAATTATGAAACTTTGTATGCAAGCAGAGTAAATTATATTTCATAAAAACCAATTTTTATGCTACTTTTCACAATAAAAGGGTTAACCATTAAAAAAATGTAAATATTTCCTTTCTCGTGAAACATCTCAAGAACATCAGTGGACGTTCATAAGACATCCCTTTTCATTAACTGCACGCAAAAATGAATGAATCCTAAATCCACCGAACAATAAAATTGGCTACCGTATTGGAGGGGAATACACTTTAGAACGCCTAAAAAATAGTGATCTTTACGAATTTTTTTCTAAATAACTACAAAGTGAATCATTCTCAAACTTTCATGATATTATGTTCTATATTTAAACAATACAAAAAATTTCTATTTTAAGGATTAATGTATTATTTTCGCAATATTTATAAATCTTCACAGCTCCGCGCCACGCGCGTCGTCAGTTTGTGTACATCCTAGAGCCTCTAATTTTCATCTGAAACAGGGAAACAAAAGTTTTTTTTAATCCTTATAAAATTATCTCACCGATGAACTAAAAAAATTCCAACAAAAAGTACGAAAATGCAAAAATTTTTAGCTTTATTGAAAAAGTTACGATTTTTCGCTAAAAATTAGGACTTTATAATGTAAATTGAAAGGAAAAAATGCAACTATTTAGGAATTTTTTTAGTTCATCGATGACATTTTATCATTACCTAACGAAAAATCGCTTTGGAGCTCAATTGGTCCAATAGATCGTTCTGTATCGTGTACACAAAATTCATAAATATGATATTGAGAAAAACACGTTTAAAGTTTTTCGACTGTTAGAGTAGTAGTTATTGAACACTTACTTTTGGAGGAAACTAATCCGCTATACCAGGGCCATATAGTAAGCCTTTTGTGGATTCAAAAAATTCATTTTGCTCCATTTGGTGTATCCTACGAGAGATTCGTGCCTCTTTTGTGCTGCTTTGTCTGCGGCGTTCCTGTCTCGTTACGCCCTGCGCGTCATACGTATCGGCAAAGAGTTTACATTGGTGCCTGATATTAATATTTAATACATTCATTATTTTTAATATAGCTGAGTAGCTCTCATTAAAAATGCCAGCCGCAGTAAAGGCGGAGGTTTCGGTAATTTTTGTTTCGGAATTTAGATGCTTTGGATTTAGGCGCCAAACCGTTGAATTGAAACTTTCATTGCAATTCTGTGTGTGTCCACCTAGACACCTGGTTAATAAATCCTCCTTTGAAAGTTCTTCATATATCGGTTATAAATGTTTAAGGACATCTGGGTGAAGTGGATTAGAATGATTAAAATTATCTAATTCACCTTTCGCGAACGGATACCTGCCTGCCGCTTACCTGTTCGGTTAGCTGTATCTCCCAAAATATATAAAATTTTGCTGCGTAACTTTATACACGTATTCTAGACACATACTGGAATCAATTTCAAATATAAAAAAAATTGAAAATTTTCATCTTATAAAGTGAATTCCCCCCTTAAAAAAACAACAGTTCATGACTGTAACTCTTTGCACTCGAAATTGTCTCAACTCGAAGATCAAGGCATTTCTTCTCGCTCAGGACATTTTCATTCTACAGGATTTATTTCGTCTCATGCATATGTGACTTTTTATTATTACTCGTACTTAAAACCATTAAATGTTTAATAATTCCGTGGATGTAAACATATCGATGTTAAAATTATTTTCAATTATAGCGTGTCATTTTTCCGTGGTGCCTCGGAGTCACCGCTCGAGTGTTAAAGGTTAATAACTGTAACACGAAAGATCTGAAAACGATCGTTTGTCCAGCTGTGGTAGCTTTAGCGTTAGACTCGATATTCTGGAAAACGAGAACACGTCACACGACAAACTGCTATCTCTTTTTCCCGATTCATCTTGACGCGTGGTATTATTCTCTGGCCGATTGCGCTACGACTTCCGCCACGGCGTGTACATCGCGATGAGCTTGGTCCCATCACTACCGACCGCTCGTGAGAAAAAAAAAAGAAAAGGATCAACAAATTGTTTCGCGGCTGTGTAATAAATATTCATGGCTTGTACGGTGAAACGACGAATACCCGGGGCGGAGCGATAAATCGAATTTACGGGATGAGTCGACGAGTCATCGTTGCATCGGCCGCTTCCTCTCTCGATAAACGTGGCACACACGTCGTCGGCCCGTTCTCGAACGTCGACGCCGTATCGCCGGACAATAAATAATACCGTACCGTTCGCCGCGATCGGCCGGCATTATATTTTTCTCTTTTTAACCCGGCCGTTTCTCTTTCGTCGCCGCGCCGTGTCTTCCGCCTGTTATTTTTCCAGAGCGTGATCCTCTCCCTCGCGTTAATTAAATTACCGTGTTAAGCGCTCGCAAATTTGGCTCCCGCACTACCATACACCGGAAATCACGTGACTATCGCTGTTAATGGCCAATTTGGTGGGCGCCTCCCCCCGAGGGCGTCACACCGAAAAGATGGCGTCCCTGTCGTCGGCAGAGATATTTTCAATTACAATATTGAAACGGAGAAAGAGCATTTAATTAACGGAGTTTTGATACGATCACGCGGTTACGACTCTCTGTGCGGTGACCAAATGACGGCCGGACCTGCGTCACAACACATGGAAACGATTATGCGCAGGGATTAATTCCTTGACATACCATTTTCTTTTTAACTAAAGTTATTGTAACATCTTCGTCGCTAAAAGTGTTGCAGAAGAGAAAAGAATCGTTTTTATACTGCTTGTGCATCGACGTCGATGCTTAAATATTGATGATAAATTATCAACATTCGATTTCGTCTAAAAAGAAAGCAATACTTCCGTCTTATAGTCGTCTGCCATCCTAAACTCGAGACGATTCTCAAGAGAGCATTTCTTTGTATTCTCACACCCTCTGTCTTGTGCCTTGTCAACGCCTTGCCACCCCATTTCTTTGTAACTAAAGTTATTGTAACATCTTCGTCGCTAAAAGTGTTGCAGAAGAGAAAAGACGATTTATGTCTTTTCTACT
>CM052092.1:17145153-17155478 GCA_028453745.1 Agapostemon virescens
TATCATATTTATAGTATTTCTATTTCGTAGAATTTATCATATTTATAATATTTATATTTGTTAGACTTTATTACATTTATAATATTTATATTTATTAGAATTACCATAGAATAACTGCTACAGTTTCACCCCTATTACCTCCAGGAATACCCATTCAGGATTCGCGAATTTTGACTCGGATTTATACACGATAAGTACAACGTTTCCGAGCTCAGTTTATAGCATTTAACGCGACTTTACTGTATGTGGTAGCGTGACACATCATTAGCTTATATTGCAAATAAATTTGGAACCATTCTTAACCTGTCTTAACCGATTCAAAATGACATATCAATATCTTAAAATACATTCTATACCTTTAAATTTAAACATTCGCTTATTCTTCACCTAAATGCATAAAATCTGCATACTTATCGCAGAATTAGTCTCTGTTAAATTTTTAAATAAAAATGGTTTCGTATGGTCACCGGAAGTTATTTTATCTACATTGGCTCACGAAAGTATTCGGACACTATTTAAATCGAAATAACTTTTTCAAAATTGAATCGAACGACTTGACTTTTCTGGAGCAACTAGAAGCATTGATTTTCTAATTTTGAAATAATTCTAATTGGTAGGCATTACGTGGAAAAGTAGAAAAGACATTTTTTAAAACATTTTTACTTCGACTCGTAATGAAAATTTAAAATATGCGTTTTTCAGAAATATGCGTAGAAAGATGTAGGAATTTGTGTAGTTTAAACAGAAACTGACCAAGAATCGTGGAAAATTGCGATTTTCACCATATTCGATGGCATGTAGCTCGTGTATATGTCGATTGATTTCAATAAATTTTTCTAGATGTGTATAACTATCGTAGATTTACCAGATGCATCTTCAATATTTTTAATAAGTGGCTCAAATAAAAATTATTTAAGAAGTTCCATTTTTATTGGTCATGTAATTCAAAGCAATTGAAATATTTACAAAATTCATTTCGCATATAATTTATTAAATTAATGCAACTAATTGCTCAAGAAAAGTCAAGACGTTTGGTCGAATCTTAAAAAAAGTTATTTAGATTTAAATAACTAAATCAGTGTGTCCGAATAATTTTGTGAGCCACTGTGTATCAACAGATGATGTGGTTGAATACGTCTGATTATATTCCTTCTTATATATAGTGCCGCGTAATTGTCCTTGATAACGGTACTCGATGCGCGTGTAACGGGCTAACCTGATATATTATAGCTTTGTTCTTGGCCACGGGTGGGTCGACGCTATCGATAAATCGTTTAGAGTCACGCCGCCACCAATTATAAGCGTTACACGCCCCTGTTCGGCTTCATTTTCGCGCCGATATCGCGATGGAATCCCGCTGTTTCGAGGGAACGCCTGAAAGGACGGCCATTCACCGCAAAATGGTGAACGAGACGCTCGAAAATGGCCGGTAGATAACCGATAACGGGTCATTAGAAACCGTGCCATCGCGTGGGCAACTATTAATACTTTTCGCATAGAAATCCTGGCGAAATTTAGAACGTAGTCGGAAATAACGGGTTTGGCAAAATTCGCGTTACACCTATTGTAACTAAACAAAATCTTTTCAGATTGTTTATTGAATCGTATACTGTTAGAAGAATCAAGTAAAGTAAATTGGATCCTGCCATTTTTATAAAATATTATTTATTAATTTTAATCCTCGACGAGTTTCCACCATGATCATTTAAAAATGTTGTATTTTCGAGAATTATTTTACGGATAATTAATGAATAAAAAAATCTGGCTTTTTACAGCGGCACTAACGTAATTACTAACTTTGTCCTCTATTTTTTCGGAACATAGTACATAAAAATAGTAGAGTTATTCGTTGCTTTTGAAACGACCTTTTATCAGAACATCGACAGATGGTCAACATTGCTGACAAAACATTGAAACGTCTGAAATCAAATATCCTATTTCTTTCGAAACTGGAAAGTATTATGTAAATCGTGACGTAGAATCTTTTATAAAATTCGTTATATCGCAGACACGACAGCAGTTTCAAATGGAAAAATCGATTTTCAGTAGAAAACTCAACTTTAAACATTTTCAGTATGTAAAATGTTCGACACAGCAAATACGTTATAGGCAAGATTTTTGGAATATAAATGCCGAAATGTCAGCAGTCTAGTTTTGAAGATTCGACGCAGCTGATTAAGGCAGCTTTAGCAACATCGCAAAAAAGTCAGTTCCGCGAAATGGTTTCACGGTAAAGGAAGAGAAAGGTGATGCCTCGGAAGTTGGGCGAAATGATCAAGAGCGAAGGCTTAAATTTTGACTTCTGGGAACGTCGTTTCCGTAATGATATGGTAGGCTTTACGAGCCACAAAAGAAGCCGTTTAATCTGCGAAAAAAGAATTCGGCATCCTTGATTGACCATCCCCTTCACTTGAACTTGCTCTCCAGGCGAAAAACCTTTATAAAAACCGATGTCGTGCGTGATCAAAATGTTCCAACGCATCAGAGATTAATTACAGATCTCGGGAGCGTTAAATAGCGTTTGCCGTCTCCGCGGAGTAATTCCAGTAACAAGCTGTCAGTACCGCGAATTGAAGTAATTATAATGCGAGAACTCTGCCAGGTAATCGGTTTAACGAGCTTTTATCGGAGTGGAATCAGCCTAATCGAGTATACGAATTACGAGAGAAATATTCGAAGAAAGTAAAACGCGTTTCCTCGAACAGCATCAGATTTTAATCGTATCTATCGCATTTACCAAGCTTGGAAATATGAAACCGGAATTTGCCCACACGCGACGCTAACTGTCAACATGGTTACCGTCGAACCGCGTCATTGACGCCATTTTCTTGTTTCCACATCCGATAAAGATTTTCGACTCACAACCATACGAGTTTCATACAACAGCACTGTTTTTAATAACGCTGAACATGTCGAATTTTGTGTTGACTTTGAAATACGTTGTCAAAGTCATTATGCTGAACAATTTTTTCTGTAATATCACTAAATGATGAAGAATGTTTAAAAAATATGCGACGTGCGATGAAAGAAACTCTAACGGATGCATACCAGGTCTGTAAATATGAATCCGCATTTGGCCATACCTGGCGTAGCTATCAATATAGATATTGTCAAACCGTGTCATTGATGCCATTTTCTTGTTTCCACATTTGATAAAGATCTTCAACTCACAACCATACGAGTTTCATACAACAGCATAGTTTTGAATAGCGTTGAATGCGTCGAATTTTGTATTGATTATGAAATACGTTGTTTGGGTCATTATGCTAAACAATTTTTCCTGTAATATCAGTAAATGATGCAGAATGTTGACAAAGAATGCGACATACGATGAAAGAAACTCTAGCGGATGTACACCAGGTCTGCAAATATGAAACCGGAATTTTGCCCATATGCGACGCTATCAATCAATATGTTTACCGTCAAACCGCATCATTGACGCCATTTTCTTATTTCGACGTCTGACAAAGATTTTCAACTCACAATCATACAAGTTTCATACAACAGCATAGTTTTTAATAGCGTGAACCATCTTGAATTTTGTGTCTGGAAGTTACGATTTGCGGACGACATTGATTTTCTGTTACCATTTGAAGAAAACTGCTGCGAAATCGCATCGAATGCTAGTCGAAGCTTGCGGTGAGCACGCTTTTGGTAAATCATATTGCTTCGAATGGCTTAAAAAATTCAAAAGTGGTGATTTTGACGCGAGAAACGACGAACGTGGAAGACCACCGAAAAAGTTTGAAGACAGCGAATTGCGAGCATCGTTGGATGAAGATGACGCTCGAACGCGACAACTCGTGTCGACCGATTAAATGTGACACGAGATGCCGTCGCCATATGTTTGAATACCATGCGGAAGATCCAGAAGATAGGAAAATGGAGATGGAAAACACCAGATTTGACTCCATCCAATTATTATTTATTTTGCATCGATGGAACATGTAAAGGGTGTCCCAAAATTACCGCAAGATTTGAATTTGCCGCCATTTTTGCAGTAAATTGTTAGCAACCCTGAAAAAAGAACAATTTGACAGCTGAGAGTTTAGGGTTAGTGAAAATGGAGCGTTACACGATATAACAACGTGTCTTCATTATTGAACAATATTTCAAAAATAATGAAAGTTTGGCGGCCGCGGTTCGTAAATTTTATACAAAGTATGGTCAAAATAGTGTTTTAACCTTGTCAACTGTGAAAAGATTAATTGAAAAATTCAGAGAGACTGGATCAGTTGGAGACACTAAACACACCGGCCGTCCAAAAACAAGCCGTTCAAATGTCAATATCGAAGCAGTGCGTGAGAGTGTTGATGAAAACCCAGGAACATCAATTCGGCGTCGTGGACAAAATTGCAAATGTCAAGAAGCTCTCTACAGCGTATACTCACAAAAGATTTGTGTCTCCATGCTTACAAAATACAATTAACACAACAACTGAAGCCTAATGACCATGAACAGCGAAGAGAGTTCGTGGAATGGATTATTGAATATCAACAAGTGGATGCTGATTTTTCGAGCAAAATCATCCTAAGCGATGAAGCACATTTTCACTTTGATGGCTTTGTTAATCGCCAAAATTGCCGTGTTTGGGGTTCGGAGAACCCACATGTGATTGTCGAACAACAAATGCACCCACAACGTGTCACTGTTTGGTGCGGATTTTGGGCTGGAGGCATCATTGGACCATACTTTTTGAAAATGAGGCTGGTCAAGCAGTAACTGTTACTGGTGCTCGATATCGCGACACGATAACACAGTTCTTTCTGCCGAAATTGCATGCTATTGATGTGGCCAATATGTGGTTTCAACAAGACGGTGCCACATGCCGTACAGCCAGTGAAACAATTCAGTTACTGCATGAGACATTTCCTGGTCGTGTACTCTCTCGTTTCGGTGATCAGAATTGGCCGCCTAGATCGTGTGATTTAACACTATTAGATTTCTTTTTATGGGGTTATTTGAAGTCAAAGGTCTATGTCAACCAGCCCACAACCACCCGTGCATTACAAGAGGAATTTAAACGCTGCATGAACGAAATTCAGCCACAATTATGCAGACAGGTCATGAAAATTATCGACAAAAGAGTGTATGTGCCAGCAAAGCCGTGGTGGCCATTTGCCCGATGTGTTATTCCATAAATAACCCTATCCTATGTACTTTATGATTGAATGAAAAAATAACAATCTAAAGACTAAAAACTGTGTTTTCTATTTAATTCAAACTTTGCGTTAATTTTGGTACACCCTTTACTTGGCTTGAAAATGGCTTGGTGACTGGTTTGCCTGAAAAGAGGAACTGAAATCGAAAAAATGTATAGCATTTAGCAAAAATTCCAATTTCATATTTATATAGCTGGTATAATATCCATGGAGGTTGTACTGAATCTGCTGGCTGACACAATGAACTTGTTGAATTGCAACGATTTACAGCCGAATTACAACAAAGTAAAATTAATTGTAATGGCGGAACCTCGTTTTGATTTATAAAATTACTCATCACCGTACGCTTCGTGCAGATAGTAATCAAAGGTAGCAAAATATTCAAACTTTTATTTGATCGTTTAACGAATGTATTAACAGCATAATTGTTTAATAGATCAGTTGGTACATCTAGTGGAAGAAATGTGTTCATTTATGAATACCTGTATTTTAGGTTCTTGCTATGAATCGAAGAAGAAAATTTCTTTGTTTCGATACAAGTAACTCGTTCCAACGAAGAAACGGACGAATGGATGAACCGGAATCATGCTTCGATGGATCCCGCGACCGTCTTGTGGATTTTACATGTGGCGAGGAACAGCGAACAGAAGTCTGATCGTATAACTTGTGTTAATAACGTTGAATTATTAAGAAGTCAACTCTAACTCTAGATCTATCACAGCAAATCAAATGACCCTTTCAGACTTTTTATTCAGCACTTATTTTAGTTATAAAATTGCCTTCGTAGGAATCGATGGAATAAATTTCTTTGTTCAGTCATACATTGTAATAAAAATTGCACGAAATCGTGTTAAATTATGTCTTTTCATTTTCGCAAGACAATATGCTCTAGGAAATTTTAATTCGTAATAGTCTCAGTGCAAAATTCTAAAGTCGCTGAAGAAATATGCTTCGATCGAAGCTGTTACATTTATTTAAGAACAAAAGGAATTCTGAGAAAAACAAGATCTAATGGAAAGATTTATATTTAGGAATGCACCAGTTCGATAGAAAGTTTCGCAAAAAGTTAAGTGTAGGCAAATGCACGTAAATAGCCCATCACTCAAAGTAATAGCTAATAGTGTCAATTATTAACCTGTCGAACGAAATTATGCTGCAAACTCCTCGACCATCCATCATCTTTAATGTATCAATTTTACTCTGAAAATTACAATGAATAATTTTTTTTTTGTAATTGCTATGCACAGTTCACGTCATTATATGTGTCGCATTAGAATCACTGACGTTAATAAAAGTTTCATATAAAAAATCATCTTCATTGATTGCAAGGAATCACATTAATTTATTATATTCAACTTTTTCACGTCGATGTGAAATCAACCGTTATTTTTGTTTTATGCCTGTTTCAATCGTAAACTTCCTTTTTTAGCGCATTTGAGTATAATTTTCCGAATATGTGTAATTTTCACAGCTCTGATAAACGTGCGTTTGAAATTTCCAAGAAAGACTCGCATGAAAAGATTTATAAAATACAACTTTTAGTATTTTCTCCAGAATTCTAATCAATGTCAATTTTACCAAACATTGTATTCGTGTCACGTAGCAAACAAGTTGTTCCAAATTCTCAATAAAATCCAAGAGCCATAGGTTCGTCTAAATCTTTGTGTTTATTTATGAAAATAACAAGAGTGTATGCATCTGAATTTTAAACCTTTTTTAAATAGTTTGCACCCGAAGAAATCAATTTGTCAGATTGTTCCTCCTAGACTGTAACCTCGATAACCGTAAACTAAAACTATTAGAAACCGCCATTTTTACGGATCCGGTAAAAATTGTTAAAAAAGTTATTGTTTTAAGAGTGTCCAAATATTAATAAATCTTTTTATAAAATTACACAAAAGAGTCAAACGATCGCGTAGAAGCATTCGATCAAATTGATCGGTTGTTAAATCGCTTATCAATTTCCGGACAATCGAAAATGTTGCAGCTTCGTATGAAACGCACCTCTGCACCAGCGTTCGATAAAATAAATAGAAAATTCAATAATATCGTAGAATTTCACTTTAATCGTTCACACCTGCAGCACACCGGCATTCTAGTCGCTCACCTCCATAGCCAAGCTAATCGCCGATGCTCGCTAAAGTTTTATTGGAGGACGTGTCCCTTTCTTGCTGCGAGTTAAGTAGAAAATTCATGTACGGTGTAAATATATAGGCCAGCGGTTTTACAGATGTTTATTTCTATCGAAAGTCCGTAAAGAACGTCCAATGAAAGTTTTATTGCGAACGGTACATCTCCTTCCCATTCATGCTGCTCGCACGAGAGCCTGCGGATTCAATTATTTATGCAGAAATTTGCATGGCTGTAACACGTATCCCCTGCAACATGTTTGTTTACACTGATTGAAATAATTTATTGCACGAAACTCATAAATATACTGGATAGATTTCGACGACTCGTGGAAGATAGTACATAAATGATGCCTGCGAGAGTAACGTCCAATGCACTCGTACGTTCGCGAGCATGCGTCTGTAACTGTTAACAGATTTGCAATAAGTTTGCCAACTTTATTCGAGAATTTGTAGCACCCTCGGGAAGAGTCTCGTAAATTTTGATTGTTTCTCGAGAGACCAACTTGACGAAATTTATACAACATCCCTGAAATAAACGGATGAGAAACAAGAATTATAGTGGGTCAAGAGTGTTGTACATTTTTATTGTTGCTCCAATATTTATTAGTTGTTACTCTTGCACGTACTCGTTGCCCTTACAATTGAATTCGTAAGTTTAAAGCTTCGTTAAAAATTGGCATACTGTTACTTGAAACAATTTTTACATTGTTATGCTTAACACACAAATGACAACTGTTAAGCGTCGTTTTAAATTGGTATACTGTTATTTAAAATAATATTTACATTAATATGCTTGGCATTTAAATGAATACTATAAATCGTCACTAAACATTGTTATACTGTTATTTAAAATAATATTTACATTAATATGCTTAGCACTCAAATGGCAACTGTAAAGAGCCGTTAAAAATTGAAATACAGTTATTTTAAATAATTTTTACATTACTGTGTCTTGTATTCAATTGACAACTGTAAAACGTCGCTTAAAAATTGGTCTACGGTTATTTAAAATAATTTTCTTTTACCATGCTTAACACTCAAATGACAACTGTAAAGCGTCACTAGAAATTGGTCTACGGTTATTTAAAATAATTTTTACATTATTATGCTTAGCACTGAAATGGCAACTGAAAAGGTTTGCTAAAAATTTATATACGACGATTTAAAATAATGTTTAGATTTCTATGCTTAGCACTGAAATGGCAACTGTAAAGAGTCGTTAGAAATTGATGTACAGTTATTTTAAATAATTTTTACATTACTATGCCTTGTACTCAATTGACAACTGTAAAGCGTCGCTTAAAAATTGGTCTACGGTTATTTAAAATAATTTTCCTTTACCATGCTTAGCACTCAAACGACAACTGTAAAGCGTCGCTTTAAATTGGTATAAGGTTATTGAAAACAATTTTTACATGATTATGCTCTGGGAAATTGTTAGTTAAGTGTTGCTATATACTATAATATAGTACTAAACTTCACGTACATGAAAGAAAGTGAATCATATACAATAAAAATATTTTAGTTTTAAAAATGTTTTGGTTTTGAAATTGAAAAATCTTCGAATGCAAAGAGTTAGATCAAGCTCGTAAACAATCAATAAGAAAACGAGAAAGCGGTACATTTTACACTTGTAGTAATGTATTTCAGTGAATAAGCAGCTTAATTTTCATTATTAATTGGAAAGAAGAACTGTAGAAATCTATATTTGTCACGGTACCTTTTTCATCAAGTTTTACTCGACATCTTACGAACTCTAATCAGTCCAACTAAAACGATAATTATTGTCTTTAATTATTGACCGCTTTGATTGGCCGGCAATCGATACGGTCAAAAACCGTTCGGATAGTGTTTGCAAAAAGCGACGAACAGAAAATAGCCATAATAAAGCTTCCAATCTTCGTCTAACGTTTCGTCGAATCAAAACTAAAGAGAAGAGATGGTCGAAGAACTCGATTAATTTTCTCCGTGGAAGAAACGTGTAAAATTACGCTTGTTTCTTCGACGAGGCACGGAGCCATGTCAAGAGCAAAATAGTAAATTAATAAAGACGTTGAATGGTCGTTAGAGAATTTTATTAATCCTCTCTTTCTCCGCAATAAATTGCAGAAAATTGAACTTGTTTCTCTAATAAGAACAAAATGATAAATTAATGGAAGTATCAAATTTTCCGCAATAGATCCTTTCTCTAGGAAGATCGTCCCGGAGGACCTAGCCTAGAAAGTTCTTGGAAACACGACTTTTACGTGATCGTTATCGTCTAATAACAACAATTTTGTCAATACCGATAACCGGTGATGATCGGGAGCAATCTGGGCGAGTTCTCCGGAGCCAATTTTCGTGCGATAGCGAGCCTATAGCCGATCGACTAATTTCAGTTGGCCGATTCCGCCGATCCTCCCTGCAAACGATCGGCGATTCGTTAATAAACGTAAAGCCCGATTTCCATGTCCGGCTACTTTGCTCAGACTACGAATATAATTGGTCACGAGCGACGACATATTGATGGTATCACGTGCCTGCGGGTAGCCTGGTTCACAAAATGCTACGTCACCGATCATTTTCTCCTACTAACCAGGCTTTCGAGCTACATTGTGTTCAAGAACGATCCGACAGCGGCGGAAGTCGGCGAGCACAGGTGAAACGTGGTCCAGAAAAGATAATAGGCATACTTGCTAACAAGAAGTCCGATTTAATTAAAATAGCAACGCAGATAACACCCGATTCCGCGAGCCCGTTCATTTATCAATCTTGTTCGGACCCCCCCAGTCGATACACGCCAGTAATTATACTTTCAAAAGAGATGCTTCTTTAATATTCAATAATGATAACATCGTAATTAGATTTTCATGCGAACTGAAATTCTGTGAAACAGGTAAGAATCTTCGTTTTCTTTTGTGCCAGATTCGCCGCCATTTTGACTCGCCTTGGAGAACTATGGAAATCAAATACTGCTGCGGATTAGGTCTAATTTTGATGATTAACATTTGGTTTGCTACATTTTTCATTTAAGGTCCATTTTGGTTCCATT
>CM052092.1:17182471-17203532 GCA_028453745.1 Agapostemon virescens
TAACATTTTCTTCTATTCTCAACCATTTAGGAGGTACAGCCTGTTCCAGTTGAGTGGGACACCCTGTATACACCTCTGACTATACCGTTATCGTATGTTACAGCGTTACTTTAAATTTTTAAATGAACAAACTGCGGTATGGAGTATAGTTGAAACGGTTTACAAGGGAACATATTCAGATGCGAAAATCCGATTTTGATGAAACTTATGGGAGTTTGTAGCTTCATTGTTTAAATAAAAAACTTTTGTTGAAATTTTCTTGCGCGACTAGATTTCCCATTGAAAAACACACAATTGAAAAAAAAATTCAAATTTTTTCGACCTCTGGTTTTCGAGATATTTAAAAAATAACCCAACTTTGAGGGCTGTTTTCACCCCTTCAAAGTAGATGGTTGCCGATAAAAAAAACACGTGTCAAAAATTTTTCGAAGAACTATAAGCTCCCATAAGTTTCGTCAAAATTGGATTTTCGCATCTGAATGTGTTCCCGTGTTAGGTGAAATAGAGTAAAACAGCGTGAGCGTCGCATGACCGGATATTTATACTAATGCTCATCGATGACAAACGTTTGCACCTCAAATATCTTTGTTGTTTCTAAAGATACGTAAAATATGGTAAGGACAAAGTTGAATGTTACTATGAGGCTGATACGATGCTATAAAAAAATTTTGTTTTCATGTCATTTTTTTAAGTGACTATATTATTCCAAGATCATTCAAAGTGAAGGACAGAAAAAACGTATAAGATTTAGAATATGAAAGCAGAATACATTTATCATGGTTGAGCCTTGTAGTAAATAGTAAACGTACTATGGTCGTAGTTAAAGTAAACATACTAAGGTCCTTCAATATTACTGTTATTCAGCATTCTTATTTACTATCAGTATGTTTCCAAACGCGATTCTGCTATGCCTTATTCAATGACTGAAAAGTGTGATATGATCACGATTTACTGTGAATGTAGACAAAATGCAGTGCAGGCCCGATTACTTTATGAAGAAAGCTACCCCGAGCGAAACACTCCTTCTAGACAGACTTTCATGAATACGTACAGGTTGTTTCGAAGTACTGGAGGTCTACATGCAAGACAGTACAAACGGAAGCATCCCACGACCAATGAAGACAATGAAATTAATATTTTAGCAGTTATAGCTGTCGATCCTCACGTGTGTACGAGAAACATTTCCCAGGAAGCAGGCATAAGTCAAAGTAGCGTAATACGAATTCTGGCCCGACATAAATTTCATCCGTTCCACATATCGCTCCATCAAAAATTGCACGGGAATGATTTTCAAAATAGAATTAACTTTTTTAGAAGGAGTGTGCTTGAAAGCGTGAGCCTGAAAGAGTATACCTGAAGGAATGGGAAATGAGAAATGGTTTTCGTGTCTTCAAGTGCATCGCACGTGGTGTCCGTTCGTCGGGGTAGAACAGTCCGCGTGCGGCGCGTGTCGTACTTTGTACTTCCTGCCTGTTTTTCATTTATGCGTTACAAATTTCCGAACATAGGGTTAGGCACGGACAACTTTCGGTGTTTACGTCGCCACGCCGAAATTACGCTGAGATTTTCGAGGGAAGCACATACTATAGGGATGAATGCGAGTGTGCGAGCGAGGGCTGGAGAAGGACATTTTCGAGAGAAAGCGATCTTAGTTGACCGCGTAGAATGGAAGACGTGTGCGTTGTTTGATTTAGAGTGATAGTTAATTTTTTATTGAATACCTTCCTATGTATTTTTAATAAACAAACAGTTTAAACAGGATACCACATATATTTAATAAAACCGTGTTAGTTTGTTCATCTTGAAAGAAGATGAACCGTATTCCTCGTTCCGGAGAGCATTATCCTTCTTAATCCTGGCGCTGGAACTTTATTTGATCCTAGAAAGCGTTGTTTTAGATGGAACGCGATGATAGAGCAGCCTGTTAACGAGAGTGAAATGAAACACGGAACGGAATAACAAAGTGAAATGGAATTTCAGATGGGCAGAAGTCGCGAGATAAGAAACGAAAGAATATGATTAATGGAAGATGTGAAACGAAGTCAGAAATCATGTAAACGAGTACGTAATTTATTAACAAGGGAACATATTCATATTACATCGATTTTTATGAAACTTATGAAAGCTTATAGTTAAATAAGCATGTATTATTATAAATAAATAGCATAACTATTGTTTAATGGCAAAAATAATAGAAAATCCTGAAACATGTATTCCCTATTTTGGATCAAAGATCACACACCCAAGTTTACATTAAATTGAACTAACAATAAATAAGAGAAACTGCAAAAAAATCAAATTTTTAATATATCGTTTAAATAAAAAATTTTTGATAAAATTTTCTTACGTGATTACATTTTTCATTGAAAAACATACAATTTAAAAAAAAATTCTAATTTTTTCGACCTCTGGTTTTCGAGATACCTCAAAAATACCCCAACTTTGAGGGCTGTTTTCACCCCTAATATTTTCTGTAAACCAATTTCTACACGGTTTGGTTTCATTGAATAAAATAAATACTAAGAACGCTAGCAACATTACTAATACGTTTTTAACGACATGAAAAAGAAGTTTATTCGTCGTATCCTTCGGTCGTTAAAGTCGAGAAGAATTTGAAGATTAAACTTTCACAAATAACCAATGATTACGGACGAAATCAATTTGCACTGTCAATAAACGCATCGTCTGCATCGCAAATATTTGAACTGCTATACGGAATCGGAAAGTATTAATTTCCTGTCTCGATAATCGTACACGAAGAAAACGAAAAAATCGATTTGGCGTTCTTCAACAGCATTACCGTTCGTTCCGGTTACCACCGGAAACTAGTTATGCTCAAAAGAAATAGAATGTAAACACAGGTGTGGCGCGAAGTATATAGTCATATGGAGTACAGGAAATAGAGCATAGGGTACCAAGTATTATCCTCTGTAATTTGCTATCGCAACCATCAGCACAGAACCCTCGAAAGCTTTACGCTATACCTATCACAGCGAGTTTATGCGCCTGCTATACCATCTCTTGCAGGTATATCGCCTAATCCGCTGAAGGAACGCCAAGCTCCGCTTCACCTTTGATGTAATCGTTGCAACAAATATAAATAATTTTATGACAACTTTGAGCTAATTGTTTTAATTTTTTAAATGTTATAATTCATCCACAGTCCCTAGTTTTGATTCGATGTATTTTTCTTCATGTTTATATTACTGTAACGACCATTGTCTTCCCCAAAGCTTCGCTATGAAAACGCCTGATTGGTTTTCATGTAAATGTTACATTAGCCAATTGGTGTGTGTACCGATGTAATGTCTATGAAGCTGGTTGTTACTAAAATTCTTTAACCCTCCGTGGGCCGAATTTTTTTCTTAAATATTAAAAAATGTATGTAACGGAAAATCAACGATTACAAACCTATATATGCAGATTCAAAGAAATTTACCAGTTTAAACAATATTTTTGTAATTCGTAATTTTGTAACTTTGCAGTAGCAACGGTCTACGATGTTTGCACTTCAGTGCATGAAAGCTTAAGCCTGAAATTCCATAAAACAGTTTGCACTTGGCGTTAAACATAGATGTATGTTGCATTTGGAACATTTTATTTTTTGGAACTACTTCGTTGGATCACACTGCAGTGCTATGTATCGGTATAGTCAACTATATCACTTATAATTTCACCGTTAAATAGTTGTCGAAAATGGGTCACAGGAGAGCAGAGTCCTTCGGGGTCTTCAGGACCGTCTCCTTTCCAAGGCTGATCACAACTATTATTCGTCTGGGATACTGATTGCTAAACAATTTTTTGTGGTCCTGAATTTTCCTTATTCGACGATGATTCGGCACTAAATTCAGCATCACTGTCAATAATATTTATGCGTCGTCGGGTAAATACTACTGGATGATCTTCATCGGATTCAGAATCAAATAAAGAATTTTCGGATCGATTACCGCTAATGAGTCTAATTCTGATTCCTCTATTACTTTCATGCGATTATATACCCATATTTTGGGTATATATTAGGCAAATCGGAAAGTTCCGTCCGTTTTTGTACAAAAAGTATAGCTTTATTCATGAAAGAAAATGAAAAAGTACGTTAATCAAAATATTGTCCATCGTTAGCGATGACTTTTTCCCATCTTTCGGGCAGCAAGCGAATTCCGCGTGGAAAGAATGATTCATCTTTGCAGGTTATCCAGGCGGAGATCCATTTTTCGAGATCTTCGTACGAATTAAATCGTTCTTCAGCAAGTGCGTGTGCCATTGACCGAAACAAGTGGTAGTCAGATGGGGCACAGTTTGGTGAATAAGCCGCATGTGGTAGCACTTCCCAGCGAAGTGCTTCTATCGTTTCCTTGACAATTTTTGAGACGTGAGGCCGAGCATTGTCATGCAGCAAAATCACCTTAAGCTGTCTCGTTTCATATTGTGGTCGTTTTTCGTGCAATGCGCGACTCAAACGGATAATTTGTTGTCGGTAGAGATCTCCTGTGACTGTTTGACCAGTTTTTAGCAGTTCATAGTATACCACACCTTCCTGATCCCACCAAATGCAGAGTAAAGCCTTTTTTCCGTGGATATTCCGCTTTGGCGTCGATGTTGAGGGTTGGCCAGGATCACAAATGGTTTTTCGACGTTTAGGATTGTCAAAATAAATCCATTTTTCATCCCCAGTGATGAGACGATGGAGAAACCCCTTTCTTTGTTGCCTAGCAAGCAAAATTTCGCAGATGGTTTTCCGCCTTTCAATGTCTCTTGGCTTGAGTTCATATGGGACCCACTTTCCTTCCTTGTAGACCTTCCCTAAGGCTTTTAAACGGTCGGAAGTGACAGATTGAGCACAATTTAACGCTTCTGCAATTTGTTTTTGTGTTTGACATGGATCTTCATCCACCAATGTCTGCAATTCTTCGTCTTCGAATACTCGTGGCCGTCCAGAACGCTCTTTGTCCTCCAAAGAAAAATCACCATTTTTAAAACGTCGAAACCACTCTCTACATGTTTTATCGGAAACAGCATTATCGCCATAAACGTCTACAATCATTCGATGAGCTTCAGCTGCCGTTTTCTTCCAATTGAAACAAAAGACTAACACTTCGCGCAAATGACGCTTATTCGGCTCAAATTCCGACATCTTCAATGTAGAAAAAAACGAAGTTATTGATGCAAGCGTAAATTGTTGTGTACTGAGTTTTATTAACAGATGATGAAACTAAAAAGTTAGCCTTACTTTAGAGGTTATAGTTACCCACAGTTCGAGCTACGGCTACTGGACGCTAGATGGACAGAATTTTCTGATTGACCTAATAATAAATAACTCTGAAAATAGAAGAAAGTACAAGCATTATTGTAGATATACCAAAATCGATCATAATAGCCTACCGTAACATGAAAGCCACAAAACTGTGTCATATACAAATAGAAACGAAATGATTATTGAAATTAAGAACAAATAAGTTGTTATTGATATGCAAACCCAAAGCTATTATGTATCCATTGAATCGATAGAATATAATACACTCTCAGACAAAAAGATGGCACACCCGTGCTATCTTTAATTTTTCGTGTTAAGATTATGCTAACGTGGAAACTCTGAGTTATATGTAGAACGTACCTTCTACGAATATGTAAACATAACATAGAGTGACTTTACTTCATTGAGTTCTCTTAGTTGGAAGAGAAACACATAATCCGACGCAGACAAAATGATAGCACACTTAAAAAATATAGATACATGATGTATATATTTCATATAACACCACTACACGTTTCATATAACAAAAGTATACATATTTCTTATAATAATATGTGTACAAAACTATACTTTTCTAATAATGTGTAGAACCTCCTTTGTTTTCTATGAGTTACACCATCCTTTTAAGTATAGACTTATATAGTTGTTTAATTTTTATTTCTGCTAAATTTTCCCATTTGGCCGCAATGCAAGTTTTTAATTCATTTATGTTTGAAAATTGTTGGCCTTCAGAATATACTGCTTGCGAAAGCATTGCCTAGCAATTTTCTATGATATTAAGGTCGGGTGAGCACGCCGGCCATTGAAGAGTGGAAATATTCTCCTTTAAAAAATAGTCCTTAACAATTTTAGCAGTATGCACTGCAGCATTATCTTGCTGGAATGTATATGGTGTAACAGCAATGCGTTCTGCATATCTATAAATTTGATTTGTTATTAGCTCGAGATAACGGACGCTATTCATTGTGCTCTGAATAAACTTAATTTCTGTTTTCCCTTTATATCCGATACCAGCCCAGACCATTGCTCCACCTCCACGCATTTGACGACGAATTTTTGTTAGTGGTTGTTTACGAACATGACGATAATAATACATACATCCGTCTAGGCCATCAAGGTTGAACCTCTTTTCATCCGTAAAGATTACTTTTCTCCAAGTCTTTTTCCAATGTACATGTGCTTTTGCAAATAACAAACGTGCCTCCTTATGTCTTGTGTTTAGTGATGGTTTTGCCATTAATCTGGTCCGATTTACAATGTTGCTAATCTGGCGTATACGACGAACATTTTGTACATTTGTTTCCAGTCCAGCTTTCTTAGCGATCTCTCTCGCAGTGGCGCAAGAATTGGAAGCAGCACGTATTATTGCCCGTGTATCGCGTTCAAATAATGCTGCTGGCCTTCCTGTACTTTTCTTCTTTCCGTATGCACTTGTATCTTTCAGCAAATTATATATAACTTTTCGACTGCGACTAACTTCTTTTGCAATTTGAGTAATAGACAACTTTTGTTTCCTCAGAGCTAAAATTGTACTAATTTCGCTTTTACTAAGCTTTTTGCCACGACCCATTATGAGGATAGCGATATTACAAAACTCTAGACAGAAATTCAACGTAATAACTCCGTGCAAGTTCACGAAACACTGAAAAATATGTAAACATAGTCCAAGTGTGCTATCATTTTGTCTGCGTCGGATTATGTGTTTCTCTTCCAACTAAGAGAACTCAATGAAGTAAAGTCACTCTATGTTATGTTTACATATTCGTAGAAGGTACGTTTTAAATATAACTCAGATCTTCCACGGTAGCATAATCTTAACACGAGAAATTAAAGATAGCACAGGTGTGCTATCTTTTTGTTTGGGAGTGTAGAATAGATAGAAGCACAAATAATGTAAATTGCACAAGATGGTTCCATTGGTTTCTATCTACAGACAACTTGCAAGGCATTTACTTTGATATTTCAGGTTGACGATATTGCCAACTGTTTTCAATATTGTTATTTGTTACCTCGGAGATATTATATAATTTAGACGTACACGTTATCTTATGAAAAACTAAAATCATTTGATAAAATGTCGATATATTAACATGTGACTTGAAAGTTACATAGCTCTATAGAGGGTTAATAGAATACAGATGTATTTGATCATGTGAACACAGTTTAAAAAAATGGTATTGCAATTTTCACTGGCGCTTTTCGAGTGCAAAGGGTTAATCTCTAAGGATGGAGTGTCTTGCCAGTAACATTTATTAATTAACATAGATAACCGTTTCCAGGTTCTTTTATTTACAATTATTAAAACAGCTCCACGTAAAACAATTATATATATTTGTTAATTCAAAAATATACTACTCGAACGCTTATTTCTTTCTTGAGGTATAAACTACTAGAATATTTCTTTCTATTTCCTTACATTAATTCATTAACACGTTCCGTGCCAAACCGTTTTAGCTCGACCTGTCGTTCGGGCCATTTGATGGCTGACTATCGACGACTATTCATGAAGATTGATATATTATCACACAATATTTTATTACATCATCAACCCATAAATAATTAGCTTCTATGCTGCATTTTTTGTAATGCCTCATACTTTTGGTGGAAATATATTTCACAAAATTAAATTTATCATAAAATATATGTTTTCAGCGCATTAAATAAATACGTCTGCGCGTACCATTTATGGTACACGTGGCCTGAAGGTTAAGTTTAACGTATACCATTTATGGTACACGTGGCCTGAAAGTTAAGTTTAACGTATACCATAAATTGTACACGTGGCATGGAACGTGTTAAATGCATAATTAAGTATATTGAACAAATATAAACCAAACGAATTTTCAATAGATATTTATAACAATATTTACACCGAATATAATCGATCCGCTTAAGCTCGTGCAACATTTATTGAAAGTTCGACCATTTTCCTTCATCTCTCGCTCGGACTCGTTACTAAATTCTACTGTTGCGTTGTCGTAAAACTCCGATTCTTCATAAACATGGTACGCAAGGAACAAAAGTTCTAAAAGAAGATGTATAAATAAAATAGCGAGTGGTCTTAAATAACGGCAAGTTTGTAATTACGAAGAAGTTCAGTTGCTCGGCTGTTAAAAGGTTGAGAAAGGCCGAAATTAATCAAGGCGTCACTGTGCGAGTGCCATCTTCCAGAAAAAGGACAATGTTTTAATGACACGCATCGGCCCCGGCGACAGTGCTTCTCTCGGCACAAGAAAAAGAAGAAAAAAACAAAAACCGTCGAAAATGTCCATCCCGGGGCCAGGAACCTCTTAATTGAAGCTTGTCTCGCCACTTAATCGTTGTTCGAAAGATATCATTACCAAAGAATAAGCTGTCCGTCATCGACGAGAGCAAGCCGAGCATCGAAAAGGAGGGGTATCCGTAGGGGAAGCCGCATCTTCCGCGAGTGGCAGAGCATGATCCAATTACCCGTCGAGCTCTCGCATCCTCGGCGAGTTCGAGACCATGCGCTGGTCCCCGGCTAATTGTCCCGTGCCGCTCGAGGTTGCAATTAAAGCCGAAAAGGGGGAGACAAAACTGAGGAAACCGGCAACGCGTTTCCCGTTTGCCGAGCCAACACAAAGTGACTTTCAACAGAAAGTCTCGCTACGACTTGCCGAGTGCAGCCGCCGTCGACTTTCTCATGAAATTCACGGTTACCCTTTTCGCGCTTAGTAGGACAAAATATATCAGAAGCAGAAGAAGCGTCGGTGTACGCCCCTGGCCATTGGGTGCTTCCTCGGCGAGGGGGCCTCCTTTTGCCGTGGCGAATACACGAAGTACGAGAGAAAGGAGGGATCGCGATCTCTTCTTCTTCTTCTTTCTCTACCTCTTTTTCTTTCTCTCTCTCTCTCGCTCGATCCTCGTTAAAGTAGGTCTCGGGAGCGAAGGAAGCGCGAGAAGGAGCGAGCAGGACGAACGAGGACGACGCGAGCCGAGAGACGGGATAGACACCAACGTGCGGGAGCCAGGAAAAAAGGACAAAAACAAGGAACCAACAAAAATGCTGGGAACGTATGCCAGCCAGAGAGAGAGGAAGAGGACCTCTCCCGCCGGCGCTTCTTCTTCGTCCGACCGTGACCAATAACCGTCGCAATCGTCCTGAGATTAACAAGCGCACCTGTTTCGCCAGATGCAGAGCCACGGACAAGGAAATCGTCGCTTTTCACGGTTTTCCGGCGAGACGTGCCCTCGAACACGGGAAAACCCGTCCGCGGTTTCCTTTTGTCAATGAAACCGGGTCTCGACGCTCCTACAACCGGCGAGCAGCCTTCGAAGCTATGTAACTCCAGTTGCGAAGTACGAATTCTGAAATTGTTTTTGTCGTAAACTATTAGTAATTAGAAATGTTCTAGTAGTTATAATGCAATACAAAACTGCGATGGCTTCGATGGAATTTAAGAATATTGTTGCACTGTGTTACACTTTCGCGTGATCCTTTTTCAAGATCGACGATCGAAATCGTTCGTCAAGCCTGCTAAATTGATCCACCGCGCTCTACTTCTAATAGGGAAATTTGTAGACTGTGTAGCAAATGCGTTTCTGATAAAACTTATTAGGTGAACGAAAAAACAGTGGTAGAATCGGACGATTTTGTTATTCGCATTGTATTTAAACTATTATGGAAAGAATCGAATATCCCGTTTCTTGCAACTGAATCAGCTGACTTTTATATCGCACGAAGATCCGTAATCTGGTAACGAGCACCTTCGTTGTAAAGTTTGTTGTTTGCCTTCTTCGGTTTCTATGTTATTAACGGACTGCCGACTTTGTGCATTTATAACAAACAAGAATATGTGAAATAGAAAACTGCGATAGCTTCGATGGAATTTAGGAATATTGTTAAGATGAGTAGATGAACCAGAAAATGGTAATATTATCAAAGAATTTTATTTACTATTTTAACTGCCATACGATGTTATTCGTCCAGCTTTGTTCGTATCTCAGAAAGTAATGTAAACATGAAACGATCACTTCCGAGACGTTTGCAAGTGTAGCCTCTAGCATCCCATGCCGCAATGGGATTTTCGACCATAAATCTCCTAATTACGATACATACTCGTTGACGTTTCGCAAACTACTTCTGGATGCATTATACTCTAACTGTCAATCGATGTTATGCACCCAGCTTTGTCCAATTCCGTGAAAATAATCTAAACATGAGTTGGTCGCTTCCGAGACGTTCGTAACTGTAGCCTCTAGCACCCTATGTTCGCAATAGAATTCTCAACCATAAATCTCTTAATTGCGATACAGTACTGGTTCATTGATTGCAGATTACTTCCGCAGGTATTATGTTTTAAATTACAATTGATTTTATTCTGCTATCGATGCTCGAAACTAATAAAATAACTGAAACGTAATGTGTTCGCTCCCGAGGCGTCCGCAACTGTAGCCGCTAGCATCGCATGACGCGATAATATTGTCGGCCGTAAATCTCCTCAATACGAAACAGCATCCCGCTGATTTTTTGCACGCTGCTTCTGGATGCATTATACTTTAAATGTCAATTGATGTTATTCATCCATCTTTGTCCGAATCTGCGAAAATAATCTAAACACGAGGCGGTCACTTCCGAGACGTCCGTAACTGTAGCCCCTAGCATATCGTCGGCCATAAATCTCTTCAATGTGAAACAGTATCCCGCTGATTTTTTGCACGCTGCTTCTAGATACGTTGTACTTTGAACGTCAATTGATTTAATCCCCCCCATCTTTGCCTTAATCGACGAAAATAACCAAAACGCGACGTGGCCTAATAACGTTCACATGTCCCAACGTTAACGGTTAACAAAATAAAGGGTGTCCCAAAATTGTTGGCAACCCTGAAAAAAGAACAATTTGATAGCTGAGAGTTTAGGGTTAGTAAAAATGGAGCGTTATACGATACAACAACGTGTTTTCGTTATTGAACAATATTTCAAAAATAATAAAAGTTTGGCGGCAGCAGTTCGAAAATTTTATACAAAATATAGTCAAAATAGTGTTTGAACCTCGTCAACTGTGAAAAGATTAATTGAAAAATTCAGGGAGACTGGATCAGTTGGAGACGCTAAACACATTGGTCGTCCAAAAACAAGCCGTTCAAATGTCAAAATGGAAGCAGTGCGTGAGAGTGTTGATGAAACCCCAGGAACATCAATTTGGCGTCGTGGACAAGAATTGCAAATTTCAAGAAGCTCTCTACAGCGTATACTCACAAAAAATCTGTGTCTCCATGCTTACAAAATTCAATGAACACAACAACTGAAGCCTAATGACCATGAACAGCGCAGAGAGTTCGTGGAATGGATTATTGAACATCAACAAGTGGATGCTGATTTTTCGAGCAAAATCATCCTAAGCGATGAAGCACATTTTCACCTTGATGGCTTTGTTAATCGCCAAAATTGCCGTGTTTGGGGTTCGGAGAACCCACATGTGATTGTCGAACAACAAATGCACCCACAACGTGTCACTGTTTGGTGCGGATTTTGGGCTGGAGGCATCATTGGACCATACTTTTTTGAAAATGAGGCTGGTCAAGCAGTAACTGTTACTGGTGCTCGATATCGTGACACGATAACACAGTTCTTTCTGCCGAAATTGGATGCTATTGATGCAGCCAATATGTGGTATCAACAAGACGGTGCCACATGCCATACAGCCAGTGAAACAATTCAATTACTGCATGAGACATTTCCCGGTCGTGTACTCTCTCGTTTCGGTGATTAGAATTGGCCCCTTAGATCGTGTGATTTAACACCATGAGATTTCTTCTTATGGGATTATTTGAAGTCAAAGTTCTATGTCAACAAGCCCACAACCACCCTTGCATTACAAGAGAAAATTAAACGCTGCATCAACGAAATTCAGCCACAATTATGCAGAAAGGTCATGAAAAATATCGACAAAAGGGTGCGCATGTGCCAGCAAAGCCGTGGAGGTTATTTGCCCGATGTGTTGTTCCATAAATAACCCTATCCTATGTACTTTATGATTCAATGAAAAAATAACAATCTAAAGACTAAAAACTGTGTTTTCTATTTAATTCATACCTTGCGTTAATTTTGGGACACCCTTTATTTTCTTTATAATTTTCAATATTCACTTGCCACATTCGTTGATACGATATGTTGGTAACGGTTATAAATATGTGTATACTGCATCGAATCGTTTACGCGATCGAACATGCTATTGCAATTAAAATGAGCGTACAGCGTTCGCGCTATACCACGCGTCGAAGTCTCTCCGCATAGTGTTCTAGCCAAGCATCGAAGTCACCGGAACGACGTGTGCGCTAATGCGAGTTTTCTTGATTTTACTGCGCAAACGTCGGCGCGATTAACTCGGAAATTTACAGATTGTATTCCTGTATGTTTATAGATATTTATCGTTTTCCTTTTAATTCGCTTTTATTTATTTGTCCGCAAAAATATGGACGCGTACATTCATGGGAGACCTTCTCCGAGTTTTTCATAAATTCCTTCCTTGCATTTAAAAAAATTTTACGTTTCTATGATTGAAAAATTCTATGATGTAACCCTTGGCATTCGAGTGGTGTCTCTTCGACGCCAGGAAAAATTGCCATACTATTATTTCAAAGAATTTTAACATCGCTATCTTTGCATCTAAGAAATTGATAAAACTTTAACGATTCTAAGGACGAACAACGGCAACAAATGCCATATACATGAGGTGAAATAATTCGTGCAGAATGAAAAAATCCTAACTCACATGAAATGCTTTGAATTTCTACTTAAAACTACTTCGAGTGCAAAGGGTTAACATTTAACCTAGGATTAAAATTGGCTAGTGCATTTTGTCTTATAAGAATGATCAGATTCAATCTATTTGCATCTTGTGTGAGTTTTATTACGATATATCGTTGAACAAGGAAATTTGTTAAATTGTATTCTATGGAGATGATTTTATAACTTCGACAATTGTGAAATGAAAAATCTGAGAAGAATCATTTGGCCCACTATGATAAATTCGGTGTTAAAGGCATCGTTGCTATCAAAAAATGTTTGCATAGATTTTTCCGGGTTAAACACGGAATTTTGTATGCAAGTAGAGTAAGTCATCCGTGATACAAGGTTATCCGCGCAATGCATAGCATTTATATATATATAAATAATATGTGTTACATGCAACTATATGCAAACTACCACTGATATACTTTAATGTCCGGATATATCATATTAACGCTTTACTTACTGGTTGCCTGCTAATAAGTTTCGCGATAATTGTGGTATGTCGAGGCAGAGTTGAATTACTTTCTTTTCGCACTTTGCATGAGGAATTCGATCACTCTTGTTATTTACTTCTGGATGAAAGATCCAGTATAATTACTAGTTCGTAAAAGCGTATACCAATTTAAACGGTTTAAATGATATTTCAGAAAGAATCTAAATATTTCGCAATCAATATAATTACGTAGCGGTCCTTTCATGTATGATCGAGACGTACAGGATTAAATAATATCCTCGAAATTATTATCTTAAATTATATCATTTAAGAAAAGTTGAACTAACGACTTTATTTCATATCGCTATTAGACTATTTCGATACGTTCGAATCTTTTATGAGAATATTTCATACGTATGTTTCGGTACAAGAAAAATATTTTAAACTGTACGATCAAACCGCTTTACTGCAAAATTAAAATAACTAAAAATGTCGTTTTACTCCAGACTTTTATATTTCAAAGGACGACATTTGCAATCGCTCGCAACAGTCCTCATTTTGATTTCCCATCGACAAACGAAATCTGTGAACACAATTAAAACATCAACGAAAATGCGCAAGCAAATTATTCCGCAAAACCTGTCACAATTTCAAAATTAAAAGAAAAACATTATCCAAAGTGAATTAAACATCGAAACAGTACTTTCTACGCTCGATCGTGCGCAGCAACCTTCATTTCGACTTTCCGCTGCTTAAAAAATTCGGGAACACAGTTAAAACATTGATGAAACAGAATAAAAATTCGCATGCAGAAAGTTAGGTGATTCGAAAATGAAAAAAAATGTCAAAGTCGAGAAAAAAGCCAAGAGTCTCGAAACACCAGGCGGATCGTACGAGGATTAACTATCGGTCATAAATTCATAATCGCGGCTCGACGAAGAATAATGACCGTTCGATGCCATTCTCGAACCAGTTCGACTCGTCAGCGACTCGTCTACGAATTCGAATGTCTCGTTTTTTCTCGACAGTCCCGTTCTTTATGCTTCCTCGTTCGCTGCGGAATGTCAGCGGCTGTTGATCGAGACGCTCGCGAGACGAAACGGCTTAATAACGAGACGCGAGATGGACATTCGCAACGTTCTGCGCGTACCGGCTTTCGAGGATCGCCTTATCGGAAGCCGGCGATAAGACAGCGTCGGTATCTGCGCGCTCTTATTCGGGCCAATTAAGTTAGCAAAGCGACGACGGGGCCGCGCATCTCTTTTTGCCCGGCGCTCTTAATTATCAGCGAAGCTGTCGCGTCTCGCGTTTATTCGAGCTGAAACAAATTTACAAGAAGCTTGTGTGCGTCTAGCTCTAATTACTTGAATGCCATTAGGGAACGCGATTGCTGTGTCTATCCGCCTGCGTCGGTCGGTTCTCCATCTTTTCGTCGCGATCGCGATCGGCGAACCTCGCAATTATGATCAACTCACAGCCACGGCCTTGCACCGCAATGATTTCTAATTGTTGGCATCCGATCGGAAAGTTCACCGATCGATCATTCTGCTTTCTTTATGTACGTGTTTGCACTTTCACGTCATCCTTTTTTCACGTCAGACGCTCGGGATCGTTCAACGTGCCTGCTAAATTGATCCACCGTGCTCTACATCTAATAGCGATATTTATAGACTGTGCAGCAAATGGGTTTCTGACAAAACTTATCAGCTGAACGAAAAAACAGTGGTAGAATCGGACGATTTTGTTATTTGCATCGTATTTAAACTATTATGAAAAGAATCGAATATCCTGTTTCTTGCAACTGAATCAGCTGACTTTTATATCGCATGAAGATCCTTAATCTAGTAACGAGCACCTTCGTTGTAAAGATTGTTGTTTGCCTTCTTCGGTTTCTATGTTATTAACGGACTGCCGACTTTGTGCATTTATAACAAACAAGAATATGTGAAATACAAAACTGTGATGGCTTCGAAGGAATATAAAAATATTGTTGCACTGCGTTACACTTTCGCGTCATTCTTTTTCAAGATCGACGATCGAAATCGTTCGTCAAGCCTGCTAAATTAATCCACCGCGCTCTACTTCTAATAGGGAAATTTGTAGACTGTGTAGCAAATGCGTTTCTGACAAAACTTATCAGCTGAACGAAAAAACAGTGGTAGAAACGGACGATTTTGTTATTCGCATCGTATTTAAACTATTATGGAATGAATCGAATATCCTGTTTCTTACAACTGAATCAGCTGACTTTTATATCGCATGAAGATCCTTAATCTATTAACGAGCACCTTCGTTGTAAAGTTTGTTGCTTGCCTTCTTCGGTTTCTATGTTATTAACAGGCTGCCGACTTTGTGCATTTATAACAAACAAGAATATGTGAAATATAAAACTGCAATGGCTTCGATGGAATTTAGGAATATTGTTACAGTGTTTGTATTTTCACGTCGTTGTTGTTCACTACTGACGTTCAAGCCTGTTAAATTGATCTACTGTGCTCTCTATCTAATAGCGATGTGTACAGACTGCGACGTAAATCCGTTTCTGACAAAGATGAGTAGGTGAACCAGAAAATGGTAATATTATCAGAGAATTTTATTTATTATTTTTACTTGCACATTAGGAACAATGAAGTTATTTTTCAAGAGTAAAAACCCTTTATATCTAGTTACAAGGTAGAGTACCTGGGTCGTCAATCTTATTTACCCAAATAAATAAATTTGTTGAATAATTCGTACTCCACATCTTATAACGTCATGCCTGGACTGTGGAGTAAATGCATTTCTGACAAAGATGTGTAGATGAACCAGAAAATAGTAATATTATCAAAGAATTTTATTTACTATTTCTACTTGCACATTAGGAACAATGAAGTTATTTTTCAAGAGTAAAAATCCTCTATATCTGGTTGCAAGATAGCGTGACTGGCACATCTATCTCATTTACCCAAATAAATAAATTTGTTGAATAATTGGTACTCCGAATCTAATAGCGTTATGCCTTTACTGCGGATTTCACATGTTTCGGACAAAGATGAATAAACGAATCAGAAAATAGTGATATCATCAGACAATTTTATTTATTATTTTTGCTCGAACATTCGTAACAACAAAGTAACTTTCAAGAGTGAAAACCCCTGATATCTGACAATAAGTTAGAGTAATTGGCTTGTCAACCTTATCTGAATTTATAAATTTCTTCAATAATTTCTCGAGGATGCATTTTTACAATCTGAACAGCTACAAATTAAAAACGTTCGAGTATCGTCAACGTGGACAATACCAGCGTTAACGTACTCTAACTAATGTTAAAATCCGCGAACCTAGCGTCAACGTCTTGCATCTAACCATTTCTGGCCGTACCCAAGTCCTTAGCGAATTCTTAGGGGCGAGCATGCCAATAAATATCTCAAAAATGACAGTGTCCCACAGCGATCGTGGCACAAACTCGGACACTGCGTCTATACAATTCTAGATAACTAGGTTCACCCTGCATACCGTGCAGTTACGTGAGAATGCGCGCTTAATGGTTCGATCCTCGCTAGCCGACCGGTGACGCAACGAAGAGATCGACGCCGATCACGAGATCCAGGATCCACAGGAAACGCCGTAGTCGTTCTCTAATGACAGGACAAAAGCAGGCCGAATGAGTTACAGTTACGCGGACACGCAACGACGACACAGTAAAATTTAATTGCGGCCGCCGAAAATTGTGGCCCCCGGGTTTGGGTCGGGGTCTCTCGGCTCTCGAACCGTTAGCGTCCATGAAAGAATCGCATAAAACGAGGAAGTCACCTGGAGACGCGACCACGATCGGCAGGGGATTCGTTTCTTAATCCGCCGGTAAATCTCTCCGCTCCCCGAATTCTCATGCAAACGGTCCCGTTAGTCTTCTTCTTTTTCTTCTTCTTCACCTCCCCTTCTTTCCCACCTGGATTCTATGCGAATTTCCTCCATTGTTCGCGAATTCGTTCGACACCGGAACAACCGAACGTACGCGCGTGTTAACGTCGAACGACGAAAATCAGCTCGAATTTATTACTACACTCTTTTTGTAAACGGAAAGATCGAATATCGTCGAATACTTCTTCGACGCACAGTAAAAATGGAAAAGAAATTTTCAGTAAAGTTCCCTTGATACTATCGGGTTGGTTGATAAAATTGATACTATCAATTTTTGCGGATTGCGGATTTTAGATGAAAAGGGAAATTGAAAATTTTTATTTGAGAATGTAAATGTCCATGTTTAAAAATAAATTTGTACGTTAATAGATACGTTGCACTCAGTTTAGTTGATATCTGGAGAATACAAAAAGGTTCACGGATAACTATGTGTCATACGTTTTAGATTTTCAATCGTTTCTTCATTATATAAATTAGTTTCATTTTGTGGAATTTTTCAGGTTGTTAGTTGGGCAGTTAAAGTGTTAATTGGGTATATTATAATTTCAATTTCATAGAACTCCTGATTTTTGCCAGCAAGAAACTGATTTAAATGAGATTTCACGTCATCGTATCGATGTAAATTTTTTATTGAAAAATTACCAAAACGAAATTTGACATTGCCCTTCTTCCGAAGCTTCGTTCCCACACACGCCACATAACTTCTTGCATACTCGCGATGCGTTCCTGCTTTTTCGAAAATAATGCAATAAAACATGTCTGAAATGCGCGTTTTGTGCTTCCATCTTTAAATTAGGATAATAACGAAACTAAACAGCAAACGGTACAATTTTCTTACGAATAATTAACACTTTAACTGCCTAATGAACAACCTCAAAAGTTCCACAAAATCAAAGTAATTTATTTAATGCAACAACAATTGAAAACTTAAAATGTCCGGTACATAGTTATCCTACAACTTTATTGTAGTCTCGAGATATGAACTAAATCGAGTGCAACGAATATATTAGCGTACAAATTTATTTCTAGACATGGACAAATAATTCTGTCACCCATATATGGGTGACATGGCAGTCAAAGTGTTAAAGGTGGGAGTCCAAGCAACGAGAAAACGATATCGGTTAGGTGCTCTGGAACACGTTGACGAAACAAAAGAACGCGTTGAAATTGTTTATCGACAAAATTCACAATCGTCTAGTTGCCAATCGAATAGAATGAACGTGGCATTTCCTGTCGTTTCCCATCGTCGCAACGATGCATCGCGACGCATTCGCCGGATTCCTGCAGCTCGTTGAAAATGTTCTCCATTCTTCCGCGGCTGCCCGATCAAAAATGAAATGTCAAGGGCTTCATTTGCAATTTGATTCCGCCGATGAAACTTTCATTAGCCGCACAATTACGCGTGCCTCCGCGTTCCGAGTCTCGCATGCATAGCTCTTTCGATTTCGCAACGATCGACATTCGAACTCTATGCAAATCCTGCGCGCGCCGCAAATCTTTTTGAAAGTGATCGAGGGTGAAACGGCCGAAGACCGCACTCGCCTGTAACTGGATACAACACGGTGAAACGTGCATCAATCCTTCCGGTATCCTTGACGTTTCGCGAGTTCAATTTTTGCCGAACTTTTCCCCGCGACGTGAACCGCGCAGACCTTGCGGAAATTCTTTTGCGTTTCTCAGCAAGCCGAGATTAGGAACGGTGAAAACCCTATTCTTCACTCGTTCCGAAGTGAAATCGGCGCTTATTCCTTCCCCGTTTGATTATAGTGACGTTTCTGATGTCCAGTGACGTCCAAGACTGTCGATATCTTTGTGCGAATTCCCGTTTCTGAGACCTGGACGCCGAGCTTTTGTCATTAGGCTGCGGATTTATGCGTCCACGGCAAAAATCAGTAGGTCAAATAGAAAGCTGCGAACATGTCAGAAAAATTCCGGAATACTGCTATTTTTGACAGACCTGCTAAAATTAGATTTGTTATAAATGCACCGTGGCTTCGTGTTCCTCCAACCGTCTTAGACTGTGAGCATTAATTTCACGTATTCATATACATTCGTATACATAGCCAATAATTTGAACTGACATTTGCTGTTAAATGAAATTCAAGAGAGTGCGCGTCGCAATACGAAATATGAAACAGCACGAAAGTTGTGCTAGCTTAAAAATAATTATGCACAGTGCACGTTTATGAAATAAAACGGTTGGAGGTACAAATAAGTCTCCGCCGTTCACCAAATGTCCACCAGACATTTATTACAAAAGAATGGTACCTTATGTTTTATTCAAAGTATTGTGCACCGCTGGCCACTACTTTTTCCCGTCTTTCTGGCAGCATCCGGATACCGCGTCGGAAGAACGTTTCATCTTTCGACGCTATCCACGAATCGACCCAATTTTTGGTATCTTCGTATGATGCGAAGTGCTATTCAGACAGACCATGTGTCATTGATCGAAACAAGTAGCAATCAGAAGGAGCAACGTCTGCTGAATACGGCAAGTGAGGTAAAACCACCCAATTAAATGTTTCCAAGTAGGTTTTGACCAATGACTGACAAGCAGCATTTCACATGTGGGCAATCGGCATTCAATGTTTCTCAGCGTCGATTCATATGGAATCCAATTTCCTTGCTTTTGAATCATTCCCAATGATTTTAATCGATGCGAAATCGTTTGTCGAGTCACTGCTAATGTAAGTGCAAGTTCTTCTCGCATTTGGCACGAATCTTCATTCAATAATGCTTCCGATTCCGCGTCTTCGTACACTTTCGGCCTTCCACTATGTTCTTCGTCTTCGACATCAAAGTCACCGTTCTTAAGCTTTAGAAACCACACACGTCAACTTCTCTCACTTAATGCAGCCTTACCGTATGCTTCTACGAGCAATCGATACGCCTCGGCTGCAGACTTCTTCAAATTACAGAAGTAAATCAGAACTTCCTGCGAATGACGTTTATTCGGTTCAGAACTCGACATTTTCGCATGAAGAAAATGTACGACGCTGATATACAATCATTATATACAACATTACATACATTCATTATATGCAACATTATATACAATCATTGTTGACAGACGTGCAACCTTACCATATGCTTCTACAAGCAATCGATGCGCCTCGACTGCAGACTTCTTCAAATTAAAGAAGTAAATCAGAACATCATACGAATGATGTTTATTCGGTTCAAAACTCGACATTTTCGCATGAAGAAAATGTACGACGCTGATATACAATGATTATATGCATTCATTATATACAACATTATATACAATCATTGTTGATAGATGTGCAGCCTGACCATATGCTTCTACAAGCAATATATGACGTTTATTCGGCTCAAATCTCGACACTTTCAAACGAAAAAAATGTACGACGCTGATATGCAATCATTATACACAACATTACATACATACATTCATTATATTTAGTTCGTTTATTCAGCTCGAAAGTGGACATTTTCGGACGAAAAAATATACGTCGCTGATATACAATCATTGTATACAACATTAAATACATTCATTATATACAACATTCTACACAATCATAGTTGACAGACGTGCAACCTTACGACGTGACATCTTACATCTGACACTAGCCGCTATAACTTACTGGCTGTATTCATTTCAAACGGCGGAGACTTATTTGTAAGTATATAATCAAAAATAATCAAGTCGTATAGTTCTTGAAAAAAGTTATTCTGATTTGAATCGATTTAAAATATTTTC
>CM052092.1:17243748-17254963 GCA_028453745.1 Agapostemon virescens
AAACCGTGATTTCTAGTTTGTAACGGGGATGATCGTGCCTCGTCTCGCCCGGAAACGAGATAACTGTTTTCGAGATGCGTTTCCTAAATGGTTTGTCCTAAACGATCGCGTTTTCAGTAGCATCGTCGAAGGAAGTCGACTGAATCTCCGCGGTCGTTTGTTCGAACGATTGTTCATTAAAACTGTCGTTAAACGAACATGCGTACGCTTCGACTCGGCAACGCGGTTTTCCGGTCGTTTGAACAATTTCCGCTTGGTTGCTGTTTCTGCACAGCCTCGGGAACGCCGAAGCTAATGGCACGGTGTCTGTTTATTAGTTATTGCGCAGAGAGAAACAGGTTCACTGAATATCCACATAGTTGATCGGTGATCTCACTTTTATTCGGGCTGTTGGAAATTTTAATCGACTTCTCCATTTCAAGTTAGGTCGAAAACGAAGACACTGTGTATACCAAAGACATATTCTTTGAGTGTCTCTTTTATTTTGCATTTGATCTATTCCTTTTGAAGGACAGGGCCCTTGAGATTATTATTTATTAGGTGACACAATATAGGGAATATAATGCAAGTTGTAACGTGTCAAACGTCACGAACAAAATGTGGAGAATCAATAAAGAACAAGCACAGATAAGAAATAAAAGATATTGGACAAGGCCTTTCGGATGGCACTTCCATCGTATGAACTTCGTTCTTCTCAACAACTTCTGACCATAAATGCATGCTATTCAATTTAGCCGTGACCTTTATAGTTTCAGAAATTTAAAAAAATAGAGAGTACACATTATACTTATTATTATATATTATTGTGTAGGCAATTTTCAGATAGAAGGACTGTAGAAGTGGTGAACGGTCCGAGCGAAGGGGGCGAGTTTATAATGCAGACGTAACATTTAATCAATCCAGGGGCTTAAAGAAACAGCGAGGAGTTTCTACTTTGGGTCAAGAGTCTTTCGAATTTTCATTTTCGAACTGATAAATTCCGCCCTGACTACAGAGGACGGGTATTTTTCGGATAAACTAGCGATTGGTTAACGTAGAGAAAACGTCCACTGAAGAATACCTGTAAGTAAGTTAATGTCGACATAAAGGGAGTGTTAGTTAATGAAAAGTGCGCTACAGAGTGATCTGATGTTATAACGTTTGCGAAAAACCCCGGATCGCATTAAGAACTCCCATTCTTAAGACAAATGATGAGCGAAATAATTTAATTTTGACATTCATTGCTCGCCAAGCATGCTTCTTGATGCGTTCGAAAATGTGCGGGCTTTGAACGCACAGAGCGCCGTACGCAATGTGTTAACAATAAATAATCGCATTAAAAAACATGCAGGATATGTGTGTTTAAGAATTGTTAAAGAGTGTCATTAAAAGTAAACCCACCCATTCAGTTGCAAATCCACTGCATGGTTGTAAATGTGGACAGCAGGACAGTGCGTTAACTCCTTACAGTGTATGCTGAACTGATCAGCTGATTCCTATTCGGTGGCGACAAACGCAGGTAGCAGATGAAGACAGGCTATCCCAATGATCACTTTAATTGCACTAACACTAAACACTCATACCATAACTTATTTAATAATATTTAAGACGATGTTAATATTTAACACAACGACTAAAACACACGTTTCACACATATTCTCCAATCCGTTGTTCACACCGCACAAGAACATTTAAAAAGATATTATAATACAATAACGCGGTCGCGACGTCCTTTCCATCAGAAGAAACTGTGGAAGACTGGCGCGATAGACGTGTTTCTCTACAAGCAACATGAGTCCAACGCTAACATCTTCCTCAAACCTTCCTCTTTAAATATTAGGTAAATCGGAAAGTTCCGTCCGTTTTTTTACAAAAAGTATAGCTTTATTCATGAAAGAAAATGAAAAAGTACGTTAATCAAAATATTGTCCATCGTTAGCGATGACTTTTTCCCATCTTTCGGGCAGCAAGCGAATTCCGCGTCGAAAGAATGATTCATCTTTGGAGGTTATCCAGGCGGAGATCCATTTTTCGAGATCTTCGTACGAATTAAATCGTTCTTCAGCAAGTGCGTGTGCCATCGAACGAAACAAGTGGTAGTCAGATGGGGCACAGTCTGGTGAATAAGCCGCATGTGGTAGCACTTCCCAGCGAAGTGCTTCTATCGTTTCCTTGACAATTTTTGAGACGTGAGGCCGAGCATTGTCATGCAGCAACATCACCTTACGCTGTCTCGTTTCATATTGTAGTCGTTTTTCGTGCAATGCTCGACTCAAACGGATAATTTGTTGTCGGTAGAGATCTTCTGTGACTGTTTGACCAGTTTTTAGCAGTTCATAGTATACCACACCTTCCTGATCCCACCAAATGCAGAGTAAAGCCTTTTTTCCGTGGATATTCCGCTTTGGCGTCGATGTTGAGGGTTGGCCAGGATCATAAATGGTTTTTCGACGTTTAGGATTGTCAAAATAAATCCATTTTTCATCCCCAGTGATGAGACGATGGAGAAACCCCTTTCTTTGTTGCCTAGTAAGCAAAATTTCGCAGATGGTTTTCCGCCTTTCAATGTCTCTTGGCTTGAGTTCATATGGGACCCATTTTCCTTCCTTGTAGACCTTCCCTAAGGCTTTTAAACGGTCGGAAATGACAGATTGAGCACAATTTAACGCTTCTGCAATTTGTTTTTGCGTTTGATATGGATCTTCATCCACCAACGTCTGCAATTCTTCGTCTTCGAATACTCGTGGCCGTCCAGAACGCTCTTTGTCCTCCAAAGAAAAATCACCATTTTTAAAACGTCGAAACCACTCTCTACATGTTTTATCGGAAACAGCATTATCGCCATAAACGTCTACAATCATTCGATGAGCTTCAGCTGTCGTTTTCTTCCAATTGGAACAAAAGACTAACACTTCGCGCAAATAACGCTTATTCGGCTCAAATTCCGACATCTTCAATGTAGAAAAAAACGAAGTTATTGATGCAAGCGTAAATTGTTGTGTACTGAGTTTTATTAACAGATGTTCAAACTAAAAAGTTAGCCTTACTTTAGAGGTTGTAGTTACTCACAGTTCGAGCTACGGCTACTCGACGCTAGATGGACAGAACTTTCCGATTGACCTAATAATATATATGTATATACATATCTGTTTTCTCTTGTTTCGTTAACCTGGTAACAGTTTAATGTTAAACCTCTCGACCTTCTCACAATTGTATGATTCTGGAATTTATTTAACTATGATTTGTTATGTCGAAAGCAGAAGAATATGAGCGTTTCAATAAGCGTTGATAAAACAAGATAGAAACGTGGAATTGGGCAATTTTGAATGCCCATCGACGCAATCAAAGTAATAACTGTACCAGGAACAAGAAACAAGACGACTGCAAGCGACCGAACAGTTCAACAATTTTTATAATCTCTAAACCTATGTTCCGATGCCATTTTCTCATCCGCGACAGCAAGCGGTAGCTATTACCCTACAAGATTAAATAATAATCGTTTATTTACTATTCCTAGAAGACGTCAAGAGACACAGGTGTACAACAGGTGCAACATGTGCAACTCCAATTTGCGATTTCTCTTTTCCATCGGAACTAATTGCAAGTTTTAGACAAGCAATTAAAAACTATCGCATGCTCGCACGGTGATCGAATATAATAATAACACCAGTCCCGTTTCACGATCGATTGAGCAATTCAGTTGGGAAAAGCGGATTCCGCATATGCATTAATTTCTCTCACTAATATTTATCATATACGGCGAACCATGAAATTATTCGAATGGTTTCGCATTAATTGTTTCAAGCCTTAAATAATATATTTACGTCACGAATTGCACAATTATTTTATTCCAGTAGCAAATCGTAAGTACTCTGTACGCGCATGTATAATTTTAAGACGGTACATCAGTGTTAACAATAGTTATAAAATATTACTTGGAAACATCGACGTTACGAAGACCACAAAAATATTCGGACGACGCAAGTGTCTCTACGTTAACATTGCATCAATGAGACAGAATTTCAACGTGTAACGATGATCGGAAACGAGTGTCTCTGACAGAGAATCAATAGTTAAATGGCATAATGAAGACGTGTAAGGTAAAAAAATTACAAAATTATTTAGTGAAAGTAAGTTCGCCATCTATAAAAGTGTAAGAAAATCAAAATGTTTTCAAATTTTACACGTACATCCAGGATACCATGAAAGTTGCGATGTAAGTACACTGTTGAAGGCACGAACACTTCATTTGAAATCATTCGAATTCTTTCGTGCACTTATCGTGTATATACACGAGTGAAAATTCAGAGTCCCTCGAGGAGAATACTTCGCAGTAGCGGGGACAATACTGTGGCAGCTATCCCGTAATTATTCAAGTAATTAATACGACTTTACTGTACAACGCTTGAAACCCTAGGTAGTGACATTTAACGCGACTTTATCGTACACGTTAACGAGACATAAAATCGTGCAGATATCCTTTTCCTTAATCCTTAGTATTCCAATGGCTCCTCTGAGACGACACTAAAAATTATCAGACTATTATTCAAAACAATTTTTACAGTGCAACGTTTATATTTAAGGAGTTCGTAAAAATTGAACAAATTAAAATTGAAATTGTACAATAGAATTATTCTAGGACAAAAACCGTATCGATTTTGAAATTAAACGTTCCGTTTCGTGAACTGTAACGTGTCGACGACGCGTTAAAAAATGTTAGCGTAATTAGAATGCATGTACAAGGGAATAAAGGGAACTATTAACCCTCAGAATATATAAAATGGTAAAAAAGTTTACAAATTTTACATGTACAACCATGATTCCTGATGTTAACCCTTTGCACTCGAATGGTAACTCTCAGGCACCACTGAAAATAGCTGCAGCATTGTTTAAAACAATTTTTACACCGCTATGCTTGTGAGAAAGAAATTCGTAAAAATTTAATCGTTGCAAGGATGAAGAATAGTAAACAAATCTCGTATGCATAAGATAAAATATATCGTGTAAAATGAAAATATTCTAGATCAGAAAAAATGCAAAGGGTTAATACATTTTTCAAAGGCTGGAACACTTAATTTGAAATCATTCGAATACTTTGGTGGTTCGCTAGAGTAACAAACGTGTCCGAGGTTTCTCTCACAAGCCAGCACATAAATCAACTGCCTGACAAGTTCAATAAACATATTATTAAACGTACCGGTGGTTCCAGCTATCTTGTAATTAGCTGGCGAAAAATCGCTGCCGGGAACTGGATTCGAAGGATAAATTCACAAAAACCCCGTCCAAACTGGTGGTCGCTGGAGGTCGCGTGCTCGGCAAATAAATTATCGCTGGAACTAACGGTGCTGCATGGTGGCGGAAAAATCATGCGAACAACAAAGAACCATTAGACGCTGGAGGGGACATTGTCGGCGAGCGTTAAAATACGACATTGGACGAGGTTTTCGACAGACCACGATAAACAAGCTTGTACGTAGATAAGGGGCCGCGGATAGATCGGTGCCGAGCCCTGATTAGTGACACGTGTCACCGTTTGCTCGCCTTTCGAGCTAATAATTAGGGGAAACGAGCTTTCGCACGATTTGTCTGAACAGCTCATTCGAACGTTTCATAATTATCATGTTCGCGAACCACTTGCAGACGGTGGCGTTCGAATTTAAACACTCTTAACACTAGAAAATTATTGAAAATAATTGAAAATAAAGGGTGTCCCAAAATTAATGCAAGGTTTGAATTAAATAGAAAACAGAGTTTTTAGTCTTTAGATTGTTATGTTTTCATTGAATCATAAAGTACATAGGATAGGATTATTTATGGAATAACGCATTGGGAAAATGGCCTCCACGACTATGCTAGCACGTACGTACTCTTTTGTCGAAATTTTTCATGGCCTTTCTGCATAATTGTGGTTGATTTTGATGCAGCGTTTAATTTCCTCTTGTAATGCACAGGTAGTTGTGGGCTTGTTGACATAGACTTTTGACTTCAAATAACCTCATAAGAAGAAATCTAATGGTGTTGAATCACACGATCTAGGGGGCCAATTCTGATCACCGAAACGAGAGAGTACACGACCAGGAAATGTCTCATGCAGTAATTGAATTGTTTCACTGGCTGTATGGCATGTGACACCGTCTTGTTGAAACCACATATTGGCCACATCAATAGCATCCAATTTCGGCAGAAAGAACTATGTTATCATGTCGCGATATCGAGTACCAGTAACAGTTACTGCTTGACCAGCCTCATTTTCCAAAAAGTATGGTCTAATGATGCCTCCAGCCCAAAATCCGCACCAAACAGTGACACGTTGTGGGTGCATTTGTTGTTCGACAATCACATGTGTGTTCTCCGAACTCCAAACACGGCAATTTTGGCGATTAACAAAGCCATCAAGGTGAAAATGTGCTTCATCGCTTAGGGTGATTTTGCTCGAAAAATCAGCATCCACTTGTTGATGTTCAATAATCCATTCCACGAACTCTCTTCGCTGTTCATGGTCATTAGGCTTCAGTTGTTGTGTTCATTGAATTTTGTAAGCATGGAGACACAGATCTTTTGTGATTATACGTTGTAGAAAGCTTCTTGAAATTTGCAATTCTTGTCCACGACGCCGAATGGATGTTCCTGGGTTCTCATTAACACTCTCACGCACTGCTTCGATATTGACATTTGAACGGCTTGTTTTTGGACGACCGGTGTGTTTACCGTCTCCAACTGATCCAGTCTCCCTGAATTTTTCAATTAATCTTTTCACTGTTGACGAGATTAAAACACTATTTTGACGATATTTTGTATAAAATTTTCGGACTGTGGCAGTTAAACTTTCATTATTTTTGAAATATTGTTTATTGGAATATGGGTATATAATAAAACTCACTATGCTGTTAAATATGAAGTAAAATTTATATATTTTAACCAATTAACTGTGGCGATCTCTTTTCAAAGCGCGCATCTATGTGTATCGCGAAAATCAAGAGTTCTAGCCAGAGTGTACAGAGATGCATGAATCTATGTCAAATTATTTATAATTTTCATTTGTTTGTTTCATTTCGTCTTGACCTCTAAACATTTTGAACATATTAAAATTTACGAATATAATTTAGTTTTCGCCAGAATTACAATTTAAATATCAAATTGTAATAAAATTTTACGCATGACGGATATAATCGTCATGACACAAAATTCTGCCACATCTCCATGACGGATACAGTCGTCAAATACACTCAACTGGTTAATAACTTCTCTAGAAGCAGTGAGACACGTCTTTACTCTTTGAAAGAAACGTTACTACTAACAGACACAAGAGATCGATACTGAGGAGGAACAGTCGAATATAAACAGTTGAGGATCCAGGGTCCCATGCCGGGAAAATATACAATGTATGTATATATACGTGACAACAGCCGTTTTAATCGATCCTTCTAATAAAGAAATAATAGATTAATTTTGTTGTAAATTTATGAAACAAATTCCAACTATTCTTAGTATTATTCCAACATTGTTCAATAATGAAAACACGTTGTTGCATCGTATAACGCTCCATTTTTAATAACCCTAAACTCTCAGCTGTTAAATTGTGCTTTTTTTAGGGTTGCCAAAAATTTACTGCAAATATGGCGACAAATTCAAATCTTGCGTTCATTTTGGGACACCCTTTATAAGAATGTTTCCACGAAAACTTTTTAAGTAAATTGATTCGTTAAAGTACAGGTTAAAGTGAAGATTGGTGGCCTCTCAAAAATTGGCCAGCGATTATTATAATCACAGTTTTATTGTACATTACATGAAAAGTGTGCCACCGTAATGAAGTATGCGTAGCAACAGTCGCAGGAGCAATAAACTTTCCGAATGTATCGGATTAATGATCAATAACGACTGCTACTGATAAGGATTACAACATAAGGAACGCGTAACATTAACACAGTGTTTGCAAAGCCATTAACACGGTCGGAAATGACTATAGCTGCCAGTTAGTTTGTCGTTCGAACAAAAATATGGTAAAGATCGAGTCGATAGCAGGTTCGATAGTGAAACGCGTTATCTTATCCCACGGACCGTTTATGATTTCTTAATTGCCGAAGGGAGTAGGTGAAAATTAACATAATCGGAAGTCTGCATTGAGGTTTTCATCGAAGATTGAATAAAATCAGTTAAACGCATCATTCCATTAAAGGCAAAGCATTCCCGCGAATGCATTTTCAAAAGTATCTTTGCAGCTTTCGGGATTTTTTTAATTGCGATAAAGGTAATGGGACGAGGAAATATTAACATACCAGGTTTGTATGTTAATGTCATAATAACGTCATTGACGCCATTTTCTTGTTTCCACATCTGACAATAACTTTCAACTCACAACCACACAAGTTTCATACAACAGCATAGTTTTTAATAGAGTCGAACACGTCAAATTTTCTGTTGACTTTGAAATACGTTGACAAGGTCATTATTCTGAACAATTCTTTCCTGTAACATCAGTAAATGACGAAGAATGTTTACAAAGATGCAACGTGCAATGAAAGAAACTCTAGCAGATGTATATCAGGTCTGTAAATGTGAACCTGCATTTGTTCATACGTGCTACTGACTGTCGATATGGTTACCGTCAAACTGCGTCATTGACGCAATTTTCTTGTTTCGACATCTGACAATAATTTTCAATTCATAATCACACAAGTTTCATGCAACAGCATAATTTTTAATAGCGTTGAATATGTCGAATTTGTGCCTGGAAACTACGATTTGCGGACAGCATTGATATTCTGTTACCATTTAAAGCAAACTGTTGCGGAATCTCATCGAATGCTTGTCGCAACTTACGGTGAGCATGTTCTTGGTAAATCACGGTGCTTTGAGTGGTTTAAAAAATTCAAAAATGACAATTTTGACGCGAGAAACGAAGACCATGGTGCAGTGCTTCGCATCTTATGAAAATGTACAAAAATGGCGCGATGACTGATTTGCCTCGACAAAGAAACAGTGTTTTTGGCATGGCATCCACAAATGGTTGAATAGATGGGAAAAATGTATAACTACCGATGGTTAATGTTTCGAATAAAATATTTTGCATCGTTTTCATACGATAAAGGTGTAGTCTCTCTATAAAAATTCCGGTTTCATATTTACATAGTTGGTACAACTGGAACGAATATGATCCTCGTCTGCATAACTGTAGCATCATGAAAGAATCGCATAAATTGAGGAATCTGGTGCAACAGAATCGTTCGGTATCTTTTTTATTCGCCTCGTTTCACACCGACAGAGCGCAAGTTTTATCCACCTAAACAGAAAATCGTCGGCACGGGGAAAATAGAAAATACACAACGCGAAGAACAGGAAGTTCGAGAATCGATAACCGGCCGCGCCAGTCGACATCGCGATGGCGGCATTTAATCGTTGTCACCTACATTCCTGAGTCCTGTATTTTCTAATTAATTACCGAAGGCCGAATAGGCAGCTTTTCCGCACTTTAATTGAAACTTGACACAAATGAAACTTAATGTCAAGGCGTCGCTGTAGGTGAGATGAAAAATTTCCTTATTGTGAAAAAAAAAGGCGATCTTGTATTTACGTTCAGTCGAGCTCGTTACGCTTAGAAGTTATTACTTAAAGGACAGAGGCATTTAGATTATTATACATCATGTAATATAATATTGGAAATACAATACAAACGGCGATGAAACAGACGCCATGTACAAAATGTGAAGAATCGATAAAGAACAACCGCATACAAGAAATAAAAGATATTTGGCAGGGCCTTTCGTATGGCACTCCCATCGTATGAACTTTATTCTTCTCAACGTTATTATAAACTGTGGATGATTCTATAAAAAAGTGAATTTCTCCTCACCGATCGTACAACTCAGAAGTTAATGTATTCTTGTCGTTTGCAACCGGCTGTGGTAGATTTAGTGTCAAAGTATAATGACTAAAATTAATATTCGTGGCCAAAATATATAATTATAAACGCATCAGAAGAATCCAAAAGATTGCTTAATTTCCGACTTACAGTCGGTGTGGAAAGTATTCGTACAGATATCAGTTTCAAATAAAACTGTATGTGTAAACTTCAGTTATAAATTTTAAGCGAAGATAATGATTAATAAATATTTTTGGGTATTTGTAGAAAAGATATCGTGAAAACTAAATTTTATTTTCTTCAAGATTAACAAAAATATACATCCAACAGAGATAAACGTAAGAAATAGACGCACAGAAAGTATTCGTACAGTTATGAATAATGAAAAATAAACTATAAAAATACAATATATTTTTTATATTTTAATAATTTGTAGGATTGCCTTTGGATTTTGTAATAGCTTCGAGACTTCTTGTATGGAATTTACTAAGTTAGGTGTTACAGCCGGTGTTATTTTGTTCCACTCCTTTAATAAACAGATTTTTAAACTTTCTTTCGATGAAATATTATGATTACGTATTTTTTGTTCAAGATAATCCCATAGATGTTCAATGGGATTGATATCTGGTGATTGAGACGGCGTTTGCAAGTATTTTGATGTGTTGTATAATACCCATTGCCTTGTATTATGTGCAGAGTGCTTTGGATCATTGTCGTGGGTGAATATAAAATTGTCTTTAAGACCCATTTTATTTGCACTAGCATGGAGATGTTTTTTCAAAATATCAGTATAAACTGTATGGTTCATAATACCGCCAATAAAATGTAGAGACCCCACTCCATTTGCACTCATACAACCCCAAACTAATACAGATCCACCACCGTGTTATACCGTTGGTTGCAAATATTTTTTTCTGAATTGTGTATGTTTCTTCCTCCACACTGTAAATTTATTTTTAGAGCCAAATATATCGAATTTGCTTTCGTCAGTAAAAATTACTTTATTCCAATATTCGATTGGTGTATTAATACGTTGCTTAGCGAATTCTAATCTTTTCTTACGGTTAGTTTCGTTTACAAAATGCTGTTTTCGTGCTACTCGACTATGATATTCGCTACTTCTTAAATAGTCACGCACAGTACTAGCTGACACACTTATGCCGTTGTTGTTTTTAAGTTCTGTTGCAATTTGTTCGGCAGTTATACGTGGATTCTGTTTCACTTTACGAATAATTATTCGTCGATCATACTCGTTTATCTTACGCGGACGGCCACTTCTTCACTTATTTGAAACAGTTTTACGTTCTCCGAATCTGTCAATTATACTTTCAATAGTAGATCTTGCTCTATTCACTATGGAAGAAATTTCACTAAGTG
>CM052092.1:17271169-17288386 GCA_028453745.1 Agapostemon virescens
CTCCATTTTTATATCATTCAATCCAAACATCGAGTAGAACCTTATTCTCAACACTATGAAACTAAAAAATTTTAAAGAATCTATTTTTCTACACTATTAAATGTAGACGTCATATAGAACTCCTACTCCATCTATACTCCTACACTATTAAGTTCGAACATTGAGCACAATCTACAGTCCGCGACAATAGAATAGGACACCCCGTAAAATTTGTTAATTCTTATTTATTAAAGTATAAAAATATAATTTTGAATATGTAGACAGGTACACATAAATGTTGAACACCAAATAGCGCTAAGTTTCTATATACAAGGATAGTCCTTTTTGTTTCATCTACAAAAATGTATATATCTTGATAAACCGGTGCGACAAAATAATAGCACATTATTGCAATTCATTAACATTTATGCATACATACGAAGGGAACTCAATATTTAACATTTTGTAGATCCTCCAGAGTTTTTTATAACCGAAATTATTCTCTTTGGAATCGACTTGAATAATTTTTTAATCCTTTTCTGCTTCATTCGTTCCCATTCGAGTGCAATGCACTCTTTTAATTCGTTTACGTTATTAAATTATTTCCTTTTAGCATAAACTGCTCTAGCAAGGTCTCCCCAACAGTTTTCTATAATATTCAAGTCAGGGGAACGAGCTGGCCATTGCAAGACTTGAATATTTTCCGTCTCGAAGAATGCTTTCACAACCTTTGCGGTGTGAACCGCTGCATTATCCTGCTGGAATATGTGTTTTTCCCCGGAAATTCTGGTTGCGTGTGTGGTTATATGTTCACGGATTAACATTAGATATTTCACGCTGTTCATTTTTCCACTGATAAAATTAATATCTGTCTTTTCATGGTAGCCGATACCGGCCCACACCATGACTCGTCCGCCACCCATCTGGCGACGGATCAAAAACATTTTTTCTTTACGTAAGTCATAGTAATAATAACTCCACCCGTCAGGTCCATCGAGATTAAACTTCTTTTCGTCGGTGAACATGACTTTTCTCCACTTCTTCTTCCAGTGAGCATGTTGCTATGCGAACTGCAGCCTTGCCTTCTTATGCGCTTCGGTTAGAGGCGGCTTTTTTTAAGCTTCCTTCGCTGCAGGTGCTTAGATCTTTGCAGGACACGTTACACATTTCTGACGTTTGTTTGTACGCCTGCTACTTCAGCGATCTGCCTGGTAGTCATTGGTACATTCGATGCTGCCCTTAGAATAGCACGTTTCTTTCGTGCTGATAGTGCCGCAGGTCGTCCAGGACGTTTTGTATTACCGTATTTCTTGGGGTTTTTCAAATAATTCATGACAACCTTCCGGCTTCTATGAATTACTTTCGCAATCTTTGAAATAGAAACATTTTCTTTAGATAGTGTCATAATTGTTTTCATTTCACTATCTGTTAACTTTTTTCCACGACCCATTTTTTTAGAAGTTTTCCGCAATAATTCACCACACTATATACCAAATACTGAGCCACCTTCCTTTGCTCGTGTTCAACTGAGAAGTGAGAGTGTAGCATGTGTGCTATTATTTTGTCGGATTACGTTTCCATGAAATCTACTAAAACAACGATTCTAAGAATTTAGGGGCAGTGTTTACGTGTCAAAGTCACTAAGATGGATATATAAGAAGTAACTCAAGAAGCATATGGATTGAACGCTCTCATTTCTGTTCTATTTTTAAAATACTACGAAATTTAGAAGGTGTGCTATTCTATTGTCGCGGACTGTAATTCTCAACGCTATGAAAGTTGACCATGGAATAGAACCTCATCCGCGATATTATTAAATTCGAACATCGAGTAGAAGCTGGTCCGCAACGCTATTAAATTCAATAAATAAAAAATTGACAGATGGCGTCTTAAATTTCAATCAGTTCAACATTCTACAAGTCCTTCCGTACTTTATATCTTAAAATGCACGCAGATAATTAATGGTTCCGTCGATGTTCGCCAAAATGGAGGACGCAAGCCACAATTATTCCGGGACTGGTTTTCCTCGCCCTTATACATTCAATCTTCAAATACACACGATACATCTGCGTGCGAGTTCAATCACGTACAATTCTTCTACACGTTCTCCATCACATGGAAATATAGCGACTGTTAAAGTGTTATGGACGCGTGTCCTCAGAGCGGAAAGACGTCTTTTTTTCGATCGGTTCGAATGATCCCGAAAGAAGATACTCGCATCGTGCATGCATATTTTCCTCCGTGCAATTAAGGGGCCATAAAATTCAAGTCGAGGGCCGCTCCAATTACGAGAAAATAGGGCACGGTCGATCACAAACTCGCAAGAAAAAGATATACACAAGAACAACGAGAACATCGAGGACTGGATGCTATAGCTGCAGCATCGTGCTCGCTGTGAAAAAGCCGGAATCACTTGTCCTGGGAGAAATTTTTCTGTGTTTCGCCAAGATGCAGCAAGGATTACAATAAAAACCAACATTTTGTAGCAATTTTATCATTAACGCTCGCAACGGTGCTGAAATTCCGATCTATCGCGGATTTACTCCAAATTCCGTTTAGCAACTCACTATATCCGTGTCAGCAGTATATAATCTATTTACTGAACATGTTTTTGTAGATTTTCAATCTACATAGTAATTTCCTTTTTTCTTTTTATAGAAAAGTAAGTTTTTAATAGACTCCGACGCCATAAATAACAGATATTCTTAAACGAATCATTGTTCTAATTTAAAGTGACATTATTATGTTAGGGGAATTTAAAAATTGAAGTTTTGATATTTAATATTATCGGTTTACACAATGCCCTGATACAATTATGGCAACAATAAATGAATCAAATGTAGAACACTAAAAATATTTAAAGAAGGCTTTACTCTTATTTTTATTTGAACTGATTAAAATCAATCGGATAATTTCAGTTTACCATAAAGTTTCATAATCCAGTCATCCAAGAACATCGTGACACGCCATTTTGTATTCCTAACTCTAAATTCTAGATATGATCAGATTTATTCACACCTACAACGAATGGCAGGATTCAATTAATAACTAGACTAATCAAATCTGGAAACTCGATAATGTTTTCATACCAGATAGACAGTTTTAGCAATTAAAAGTGCGAACGCATTACGAATTTTACGTTCGTTTTGCATGTTCGCGTGTTTGACAGGAATAAAATATTTTTGCAATCTGACAAATAAGGGAAATAACGATGGAATATGCTAGCTGGAGAAACTTTGCATAGAGACAGAATTACGAGCATTTAATTTATGAATATTATTTATGACATCCCGCGCGAAGGCCGCCGCGATGCGAAACTAAGCCGCCATTACGGCCGACCGCGGATGTGTTTAAACACCTGGAATGCAGATCATTTCGTCCATAATGATAATTCCTGGCCAAGGATCATGAAGTTTCGTCGTGGCATTCAGCGTCTTAATTCGTCGCGTTAGGACGTTAGACGCTCGTGTTAATTGCAAGATAAAGTGACTCGTACGGACGTACTGACACGGATCAAGACACTTCAGGAAGCGGAAATTCGACGAGATTATGAAATTGTCGGTCGCGCGACCAGATGATTTACCTTCGGTGAAAGCTCCGCGACGAAGGCTGTGGAATCTTTAGTAATTCAATTTTCAAGTGAATTTTCATTAACGTTTAACGCGAACCGTTTCGGCTCTCTCGGAGCAAAATTCAAGTGTACGATCGGCAAAATTATGTCTACCTTACAAGAGAACATATTCAGATGTTCAGATGGTTCAGATGATTCAGAAAAAATCAAATTTTTAATACATTGTTTAACACTTTGACTGCCATGTCACCCATATATGGATGACAGAATTGTTTGTTCATGTTTAAAAATAAATTTGTATATTAATATATTCGTTGCACACGGTTTAGATTTTCAATCGTTTCTTCATTATATAAATTACGTTGATTTTGTAGAATTTTTCAGGTTCTTATTTCGGCAGTTAAAGTGTTAAAAAAAAAACTTTTGTTAAAATTTTCTTACGCGACTACGTATCCCATTGAAAACACAATTTAAAAAAAAATTCAAATTTTGTCGACCTCTGGTTTCTGAGATATCTCAAAAAATATGGTTTTGATCCCCAACTTGAAGGGTTGTTTTCACCCCTTCAAAGTGAATGGTTGCCGATAAAAAAAAACACGTGTCAAATATTTTTCAAAGAACTATAAGCTCCCATAAGTTTTATATAAATCGAATTATCGTAAGATCGTAATAGAAGCTGCAATGTTTCAACAAAAATTAACATATTTCTAAGACGTTATTTTTAACACGTTAAGTTCTACGCTGGTTTTGCCTTATTTGGGTATTCGCCGATATTTAGGTACATTTATTAATTTATTAACACTAGAACTACCGAACCAGTCATTTTGGCTGCTCCCTAGTTTTTTCTTTCGCAATTATTGAAATTATAAAAATGTTTTCATCGGAATACCTTACAATAAGTATTGTATGAAGTTTTAATAGATGCAGTCTCGTTATTAGCAATGTATATCGTTGTATTTATTGTTCGGTAGTTCTAGCGTTAATAGAACGTAATTTGTTATGTTTCATATCATATTTTATACTGTCAGTCACCGGCGACTGTCGCGGTCTGAACGAAAAACTGAACTAAACTTTATTTAACTCTTTGAGGCACGATGGTATTAAAAGTGCCTACTTAACACGTGAATATGCACGGTGGAATATTTGCGAGCCACCTCGAAAATTTGCAATTGCTACGTGCAAATTTTATTTCATGGAATTCTAAAAATCTAAAAACTTTATTCAACTAACAGCTAAATTTTGTAGAAATGGTAAGAAACCATGAAACTTACAAAATGTATCGTATTGTAGAATTCAAAGTTTGAACGTAAGGTAAAATTGAATTTATTATCGTAAGATTTGCATACGCTTCGTTCCGACAGTATTTTATTGCGTGTATCAATCTGCAAATACTGTGGAATAGCATATGTAGTAATGATAATAGTAACTTTCACAGGAAGGCTAAAGATATAAAATTCCACATTCTCGATAAAGCGATGTGTGTCACTATTTATAAACTTAATACCTCAAACAGATCGAATGACTACCGTTAATCAGTTTCTGAGGTATATCGAATAATATTTATGTGACATTCTCTTCATTTCTGCGCATACAACAACCGTTTGACAAGAAATCAGGGAATCGTACTTTGCAGTCTATAACCTAGTATCAAGATTAGGTTTACAGGCAAATATAATCTTGATACTAGATACAAGAAAAACAATCCCTTGCATTCCTAAGAATTATAGACAATTAGGATTAAAAACAAATTTTACAGCACTGAGTATTACAAATGTATTATTATTTCCAAAAATTGCTACCTGAAAATGAAACTGCATTTAAAAGAAGCTATTCGCATTCTTTGGAAATACATATAGTCAATTAGGATTAAAAACATATTTTACAGCACTGAATATTACAAATGTATTATTATTTTTAAAAATTGCTACCTGAGAATGAAACTGTATTTAACAGAAGCAGTTCACATTCTTTGGATATATAGACAATTAGGATTAAAAACAAATTTTACAGCACTGAATATTACAAATGTATCATTATTTCCAGAAATTGCTACCTGAAAATGAAACTGTATTTAAAAGAAGCAGTTCGCATTCTTTGGAATTATAGACAATTAGGATTAAAAACAAATTTTACAGCATTGAAAATCACAAATGCATTATTATTTCCAAAAATTGCTACCTGAAAATGAAACTGTATCTAAAAGAAGCTATTCGCATTCCTTGCAATTAACTTTAGTATGTTCTTTTGTTTAAATATAATTTCAATGTCAGGTAAAAATTTTTTAGAAATAATGATACATTTATAATGTCCAGTAAAATTAATTAATCAGATACAAAACTGGTTTTACAGTCAGTGAAACCATTTAGATTGACAGGAAAAAAATATACGTTATCTCAATGCATCAAATAGCTTTCTTAAATAAAAATTCATAAGTTCTGGCAAGCTTCGCGAAAGTAGGTAAAAATTGCAAAACTCGATGGTTCGTATTTTACGAATGAGTTCGAAGTTATCTGTAATGACGACGCCGCCATTTCTATTCGAAGACTAGTGTGACTATAAAACTCGGAAATTTTATTCAATCTAAAGCATTTTATGCAAAGTGGCTTTTATATAAAATTTTTAGCGATCCATTAAATGCAAATAAAATGAATAATGCGAAGACGGTTTCGAATTATGGTACGGTAATTCTTAAGAGCTCGTCAAAGTCGCCATTCTTATGCAAAGGGTTAATAGACACGCGCACTATAGATTACTATATTCAACCTGATGGATTTCAAATTCCTTTATTCCTTATTCATAAAATCTATAAATTTAATTCCTCGGACACGTACCATCAAACAGAAAATGCCCAAAATTTAAATAAATATATTCTCATTATTTGCATAATGCAATGTAAAAAGGCCACATTTAGCAACGCCTATACCTAAACTTAACAAACTTCCATCAATCTAAAACAATTCACACTACAAAAATCGCTCGTACAGAAAATTCTAGCGAAACATTTTAACCACTCGCCATTTTCCTTCTAACTAAAATTATTGTAACGTCTTCATCGTTAAAAATGTTGCAGAAGAAAGCAGACTGCTGCATCATCTACTTCAATTCTTAAATATTGATTACAAAAGAGTAAAATTAGATTTTGTCCAAAATGAAAAGCATAATATTTGTTAAACTTTGTTCAAAATCTTCATCGCGAGTCTGACTAGTAAAAATTGCGAAGGGTTAATCTACTCGTCCAAATAAACTTATCCAACTCTTCTTAGTCTACTAATCAACTTATCACGGAAGTTCTGTTCTTCGTTGTCTAATCATTGAATTATATGGTTAACAATAAACCTGCTAAAGCGTTCTTAATTAATAAAATTTTTAGTACGTGGCTCAAATAAAAAATGTTTAAAAAGTTTCTTTTATATTTGTCATAAAATTCATACTAATTCCAATATTTACAGAATTCATTTTGCATATTATTTATTAAATCAATGCAACTAATTGCTCAAGAACAGTCAAGACGTTTGGTCGAATCTTAAAAAAGTTATTAACGTTTGAAGAGTATGCGAATACTTTTGTGAGCCACTGTATACTGGCCAATTTGAATGCTCGGTAGGTTTAGCATAAGATTTAAGGTTTAAACATAAATGGTGCAAGAACAAACCTTAAACGGGGGGAGTAGCACCTGCGAGCGAGAAGCGTCGATGCGTCCGTCGACGCGAATCTTCGTGACATACTCGAGGACAAGAAGAGGAAAAGATCACACTAGGGAATCAACGAGTCGTCTCGTTTTCCGGACTTGCAAAAATGCCCGTCCAGTTTGATGCGACAGCCGCTGCTCGTGGGTTGATCCGAGGCTGATTAGGCCCGTTACGCGATGCACCTACTCATTAATGCATGCACTTGGTGGAAGAAGAAGAGCTGCGATCCGCGTTCCTTTAATAGACGTGGCAAAACTAATGGATGACAGGAATAAGAAAGTCCGCGGAGTTCGCGGTGAACACGCTCGGGACCGGGCTGCAAAAACTCGGGGCTTATCGCCGCCTTCATCTTGTATTCCGTTTTTGCAGGGAATAATTACAACAAACTAGCATGGTGCTCCTCGGATCGTCCGGTTCACCGGTTTCTGGGATCGCGGGCATTAAAACCAGCGCGCATGTCGATTTGATTTACAGTATTCTACTGCACAGCCTCGAAAACATCGATTTTCATTTACAGTGAATCACTTTAATATTCGGACACTATACAATTTTCACTTTGCCGCATTGTAATTTTATTCACGATAATTCTAAATTACATTACTGTATAGGGTCTGGTTAATAAATGCATACTTTTTATGTGTATAATTTATTAACGTTTACTAAGTATTCTATTTTAAACAAAACGATGTCTAGTTTTAACGTGACAATAATATTCGGACACCTCGGAATGTAACAATTTGCGTGAGCTAGTATGATATTTAATGCGATTGTGAGGTATGTTTACAAATTATAATTTGTATTATAATTTATTTTAATAAATATAATTATAAGATTACAGTCTGTGTAAACTGTCTCAAGCCTCAGAAAATCAGTTGTGTTTAGATATTTACTAAGTTCACTGGTGATAATCGGACGCAAGAGAAACACTTCATACAACGTACGCCAACTTGCCATTTTTCACAATGCAAAAGGTGAATCGTAAAGGAAAATTGCAGCAATGCTTAAAATTAGTAAAAGTACAGTGTGAGATATTAGTAGAAGATTTATGTATGAAGACCGAATACAATCTATTCCGCAAAGAGGCCAACCAAAAATTTTGAACATGCGAGATGAAAGAAAAATTATAAGAAAAATAAAGAAAGATCCTACATTAAGTGCACCAAAATTAGCTGCCGAATTATTAGAAGAGACTGGAAAGAAAGTGCACCCCCAAACAATACGCAGAGCATTAAAAGAATGTGACTATAACGGACGAATTGCTCGGAAAAAACCAAATGCGAATGAAACTAATAGAAAGAAAAGATTAAACTTTGCGAGAGAATTTGTTTTAAAAGAAGATACGTGGTGGAATTGCGTTATTTTTAGTGATGAGAGTAAATTCAACATTTTTGGATCGGATAGGCGAAGAATGATGTGGCGAAAGAAAAATGAAGAATTCAAAATTAAAAATACGAAGCCGACTATAAAGCACGGAGGTGGAAATGTACTTGTATAGGGATGCATCTCAACATTCGGAACGGATAAATTAATTTTTATCGATATCATAATGGACAAAAATGTATACCTGAACATTTTTAAAAATAATTTACGTAAAAGTGCAATAAAAATGGAGATTCAGAATACATTTAAGTATTACCAAGATAATGATCCCAAGCATAAGGCACGTATCGTACAGGAATATTTGCTGTATAATTGTCCAAAATTATTCCAACCGCCATCTCAGTCTCCAGATCTGAATCCTACAGAGAATTTATGGGATGAACTAGACCGACGAATTAGAACAACTGCAATAACATCTAAAGAAATGTTAAAAGAACGACTGAAAGAGGAATGAAATAATATTTGTACGGAATATTTGAAAAAAATAATTTGCAGTATGCCTCAACTATTAAAGGAGGTCATTCGTCAAGAAGGATATCCTGCACGATATTGAATTACATTAAGTTTGTAAAAATTAGTACAAAAACTATCAGGTTTTAAAAGTGTCCGAATATTATTGTAACGTTAAAAACATTTTTTCGTGCGAAAATGTCGAGTTTTGAGCCAAATAAACGTCATATATTGCTTGTAGAAGCATATGGCAAGGCTGCACATCTATCAACAATGATTGCATATAATGTCGTATATAATAAATGTATATAATGATTGTACATCAGCGTCGTATATTTTTTCGTGCGAAAACGTCGAGTTTTGAGCCGAATAAGCGTCATTTTTGGTAAGTTCTGTTTTACTTGTTTAATTTGAAGAAGTCTGCAGCTGAGGCGCATGGATTGTTTGTGGAAGCATATGGTAAGGCTGCACATCTATCAACAATGATTGTACATAATATTGTATATAATAAATGTATATAATGATTGTACATCAGCGTCGTATATTTTTTAGGTACGAAAATAACGAGTGTTAAGTCGAATAAGCGTCATTTTCGCGAAGTTCCGATTTTCTCGCAGATGACGAATTTAGGCGACGAAACAGTACCTACGTTCGTTTCGAATCGAATCGATTTCTTTATTCTGTCGTACGTCGTAATAAAATTCTCACAAGCTCTAAATAAATTAAATCTCGCCATGTTTAACCCTTTCAGTGCCGAACGACTATATATCGTCGTTTGCAACACTTGCGAAAAATGCCAACCAACCATATATCGTTGCGTATCCTATGGCATCTTAGTATTCGCATCGCGAGCGAACTCTGTCTCCAAATAAATTTATAAAACCTTATAAATGGGCCAATTTTATAGCAAAAATATTTTCTTCAATTATTTTAATTTCAATTCGCTATAAAGTAAGATTCGCTCTATAGTGGTCGGGGGTAAGTGCGGTGGAGTCTTAAAACTTAGTAAATTCGTTAAATTAGCCCAGTATTCTTCGAATAGGTACGATACTTTCGTTCGGCGCTAAAAGGGTTACAGGACAATATTACCAGCCAATAGATATGCTCGGTATGTTTTTAGGGCCGTGTCTATAACCATAAACCCTAACCGACGAAAAATCATGGCAGTCTGGAAGGTCGCGCGCAGATTATACGGTCGAAAAAATTTACGAGGACTCGTTGGTTCATTATGACGCTCTAGGTCTCTCCGGCCGGTCGTTAATTAACGTCCCACGTTTCGCCGGGGAGAGAGATGTACAAACTCGGTCGTTTTACCGCGACGTTTCCATAGCTAGCTTAATTAGAGCCCCTTTGCTCGCTTCGCCTGCCCAACCGAATTATTATGCTGTAACACGTCGAGCGGCATGAGCGTCCGAGCATGAGCTCAACACCGGCGAGCGGCGATCGAAGATTTTGTAGTTTTGCTGTTTCATCGTAATTGTCGGGACGACCGTGATGGATGAGAGATAAAAAGAAACGGCGCTGGGAGCGGTTGCCACTGGAAATGAGAAGTTATGCGTGTTTCACGGCGTCTTCTTATATTGATTCTTGTTACAGCCGCCCGGTCGTATCGGGGATTATGTTAACGTCCAGTATGATTGGGAACGCTGTTTCGCGTGGCACGAAGTAATTACGTCGTTGTTTGTTATTCTCGCTGCTCATAAATGAAATTAGCTACCGTACCGACGGCAAGCCGTGTTGCTTTTTGTTTCCACGGCTTTAAAGTTATGGGACCCCTTCGGATCGGCTGTGACTAATACTAATACGCTCCCCGATAACGTTATAAAACGCTGCGCGAACCTGCACGAGTTTGTCTTACAAGGGAACATATTCAGATGCGAAAATCCGAGTTTGATCAAACTTATGAGAGCTTACAGTTCTTTGAAAAATATTTGACACGTGTTTTTCTTATCGGCAACCATTCACTTTGAAGGGGTGAAAACAACCCTCAAAGTTGGGGATCAAAACCATGTTTTTTGAGATATCTTGGAAACCAGAGGACGAAAAAATTTGAATTTTGTTTTAAATTGTGTATTTTTCAATGGAATATGTAGTCGCGTAAGAAAATTTTAACAAAAGTTTTTTGTTTTAAAAAATAAAGCTATAAGTTCCGAAAACATATCTGAATAAGTTCCCTTGTTAGAAGAAAAAATCTCATTTTGTTCGGTGTCGAGCGTTGTGGTTTACTCGAAGAAGCTATGAAACAGTATGTTATAATTGATATTTGTAAAAATTGCAAAGCCAAATCGGGATAGTTAATAGTTTCTATTAACGACAGAAACGCATGACAGTGTCTTGTTAACTCTGCGTGAATGGTTTTTTACACCTTTCGCTGGGCAATCTAGGTGGTTTATGTTTGCGAATAACTTTTTCCACTGTTTAGGGGTATGGAAAGATTTAAAACAATTATGGGATATGTGTATACTTGATTTTTTCCTTCTCAATTTAGAATTTATCAAATTCATGATTTAACCCTCGGACTGAAGATCATTTATACAATTTTTTAATCGATGATGTTTAGAATTATGCCTATAAATTTTTTAAAATATATTTTTTACGATATTTCTTACAAACCCATCGGTCATTCTATCGACCCTAAGATAACAACTATTTGTTTAATTGAATTATTAGAAACTGTGTAATTAAATGACTGTTTTGATACTCTGGATTTGAATGGACGCAAGCACCTCAGACGGAGGATTAACGCTTTTAAACAAATTGTAATAAATGTAAATATTATAACTTTCTTTTTAGATGGAATCCAATTGTATTCTTTAGTGAGCAATACTCGATCATTGAAGTAAACGAAGCAGTATGAAATATGTAAATTGTCTTTTCACTTCTGCAACATTTTTAATGATCAAGACATTATAATAATTTGTAACAATGTAGAATAAATGAAGCAGTATAAAATATATAAATTGTCTTTTCTCTTCTGTAACATTTTTAATAATCAAGACATTATAATAGTTTGTAACAATGCAGAATAAACGAAGCAGTATAAAATATATAAATTGTCTTTTCTCTTCTGTAACATTTTTAACAACGAAGACGTTACAACAGCTTTAGTCACAAAGAAAATGGTATGGCAAAGGGTTAACCGTCTGAAATTCCAACGATTAAACAAGACGAAGAACCCAACTTGACCACATCGAATAACTTCTAAATTATGCATTGTACAAACAATTACTTCAACAGACGTTACGTGGCATCAAAAGGGACACGATGTGATGTACGCGACTTCTTCATAAAATGATGACGATTAAAAGATTCAAAGGTACTCTTAAATTTGTTTCAACGAACTACGTGTACTTTTTATGCACCGATCGATGCAGTTACGAATTGTTTTGGTCGTGACAGCATCATTATATACCTACAAAGATATAATTAACATGACACTTAGGTTTTCCTAACAACATTTCAACTAAAACATTGAGATAAATTAATATCTTATCGACATGGGTTAATACATTCTAAATAAATTAATTAAAAATGAATTAACCCATGTCAATCAATTATTAATTAATCTCAATATTTTCATTGAAGAAAATTTTACACTCTTGGAAATGATTGTAGACACACAACAGCACTGACAAAATGAAAATGAAACGGTGAAATCTAATAAATTGATTCCTATGGAAGCAATTTTTATAAATTGAATAACTGTACACATAAAAATGATGGAAATTCGACCCGCTGTGGTAGGTACAGTGTTATCGAAAGCCGCAGGATTTTTGTTTAAACGTTAGAAATATCTCGCGCGGTTTACATAACGCTGTGGAACACGTATCGAGCCTTTTGAAGCTCGATTAACCAGGACCTCGAGGAAAACGTGACCCGTGATAAAGGCGGCGCAAGAAGAACATTTTTCTCCGATGGAACAAATCAGTGAAATGCAAACGTGGATTTATCACCGTAATTATTTATGATCTCATGCCCGGGTGTGTGTGTGTGTGTGTGTGTATGTGTATCTCTGACATCGACGAATTCCTGAACGCGGGCAACGCCAGATAACGCCGGTCTCTGTTATTAATTGTTAAAGATTTCCCATTATCATTCCGTACAATAGCGAAACGCGTTACATAATTGTAAATCACCAAGGATCCATTGGCGTTTTCAAACGAAATTAATTGCCGTGTGTCTCCACGATATATCGCACTACACTTATTCCCAGTAACAATATTGTAAAAAGTTAATAAGAACCTAATCGCGATACGTTGTAAGGTATTTTCGGAATCATTACTCTCACGCGCCAGGAATTATCGGCTGGAATGTCTCTAGATTTTCCCATAGCCGTTTGGCGCCGAATCAGTGGCTTGTTTGGGCCATTACATTTGTTTATTAATGACGGTGTTAACTCGACTAGCCAGCTGTTTGAAAATTACACGGAAACACAACGTCGTTCACTGTACTTCTCACACTGTGGTCCTCGCGGTTCTAGAATCGATGATTAACCCTTTGCGCTCCAAACAATTTTAATTCCGAAGTTCAAACATTTTTTGACCTGCAAGAGTTTCATTGTACATGGTTCGTTCTCTGTCGTAACGTAGGAAATTTATTGCTATTATTGGGACGGAGAACACATCAATTTTTTAATTGATTCAAACAGAAATGATAGCTTTACGTAGCTTTTGTGTTGTAGAATTATTGTTGAGAATTTTTGTTTTACATAAAAATCCACAGTCATACAATGCATACAAAATTAAGAGAAGAAATAAATCTCTATATAACATCCATGTCTTGCAATTAATGTCGACAATTTTTGTTTTTCATAAAAATCAACTGTCAAACGATTGCATACAATAATTAAAAGAAGAAATAAATCTCTGTATGGCATCTGTGTCTTACAATTAAAGTCGACAATTTTTATTTCGCATAAAGATCCACTGTTAAATACTTACATACTGTGATTCAAACAAAAATGAAATCTTTACGTAGCTTTTGTGTTGCACAATTAATGTTCACAATTTATAGTTTTCTTAAAAATCTACTGTCAAACAGTTACATACAATAATTAAGAGAACAAATAAATCTCTGTATAACATCTATGTCTTGCAATTAATGTCGACAGTTTTTCTTTTGCATAAAGATCAACTGTCAAACAATTAGATACAACGATTCAAACAAGAAATAAATCTATATGTAGCTCCTATGTTGTACAATTAATGTTGACAGTTTTAATTTTGCATAAAATAGTTAAGAGAAGAAATTGCACAAATATCCACTGTCAAACAATTGCATACAACAATTAAAAGAATGAATAAAGCTTTCTATAGCATCTGTGTCTTACAATTAATATCGACAATTTTTCTTTTGCATAAAGATCCACTGTCGAACAATTACATACTACGATTCAAACAAGAAATAAATCTCTGTGTTTAGCTCCTGTGTTGTACAATTAATGTTGACAATTTTAATTTTGCATGAAATAGTTAAGAGAAGAAATCAATCTGTGTATAACATTTGTGTCCTACAATGATACAAGTTTTATTTTACATAAAGGTGTACTAATAATTACAACGGTTAAAAAAGAATTTTGCACAAAAATATACAGCCAGGCAATAACATAAAAATGAAGTAAAATTAGTTATACTCAAATATCGTTAACTAAATATATTTCTTTAATTCGATACAATAACGTTACAAGTCAATATTAAAATGTTAATCAAATTGAATAAACTTCAGCCATGTGTATAAATACTTTCACGATGAAAACTGTTCAACAAACGAAGTTTAAACTGTCTTAAAAACATTATTAAACATTCTCTCGAGGAATCGGTACAATTACGCGGTGTTTATAGCTTTCGAATAAAATAAACCTGCACAGATTTAATTTATGATAATCCACGTGGGAGCAAAAATTTATTTATCCTGTAAATGATTTTAACGTGTCAATATCGAAATGAAATCGAGGATCGGGAATCATCGAGGACTATGGAGAATTATCAAGAATAAAATGAGTTCGTCGTTAAGATTTATCGAGCCTCGTACCGTGGTTATCTTTTTTTTGGGTTATTAAGGATGTAACCTGTACCAGTTAATCTTAAATTTATTAACGTTTTGCCCTCGGTTAATTTCCATGCATTTTGGTTCGTTTACTTTTTAGCTCGACCCCTCGATTTATGGGGGGTCCACGTCAGTGGAATGGAAAACGAACGGTCATTTATTCAGATTTTTGGAGTAGTCGTTAAAAGTGTAGCTCGTTACGCCGCTGGGAACCGGCAGAGCTGAAATTGTGACCGAAACTAGCGGTAACGATCGGTTAATGAAGATAACGTTGATCATTAAACGAAATCCAAGAGGAAATACGGCGGAATCCGTGCTGACATCTCCAAAGAAATTGGGTTCCTTTCATTAACCTTGTGCACGAGTTCTGGGTCGCAGCGCGTTCGCGAGTAAGCCTTTCAAGTTTGCCTGATTATTTGATTAGGCTTCGAAATCTTTCGTCTAATTGTCCCTAACAAATAAACTGAACAATTCTAAAATGACTATGAAGATGCGCTTGTTTTTCTAACTTTCCGCAAGCAGCCTGGGTCGTTTATATCCGGAAAGAAAATTTCACTCCTCGATTTCTTTCTTCCCCCATACTTATTTTTCCTGGCTAAAACTTTAACCCTAAACCATTTGCATCATTTAATAAATCGATGCTTGTAATTACAGAAATCACAGTCGAATCCTTTCACACAATTGTACAAAAGTTCTTCCGATTTCATGTGCGTGCGAATACTACAAGAAAACATAATCTAAATCGATTGGTCCTAAAGACGAGGATACTCGTCAAATAGAGACAACAATTGCACTTTTAATCAGATAATATAGAAGACCCTGCAACGCGATGCGATACGAAGAACATCACGAAAGCAACGCTTAAAACGTAATTAAACCCTTAACCGCGCACGTTCTTAAAATAAAGCAAAAACAGTTAACAGATTGATTATTCTCTTGGCAGATAATACTAATTCCTGCTTCGTTATTGGCTTGGCAAATCGATCTTCCGACCCATAAATTCCGAATCCACAAAATAGCTGGTTAAACGTATCCGACGTAATTTATTCAGACCCATTAACCGCATCGACTTCTCGTCTTTCGTATACACATTTCGACGATGTGGCCAGCCGATAAAAACGATTATCGCTACATTTTAACATCCCGCAAGGACCACGAAATGAAGTATTGCATTCATAGCACGGGTGCTTTATTAACCATGAGGTCGTCCCATTAATCAAACGGACACGCGCGCACGAAATTCCGACGCCCGCCGTTACGTCTCATATTTCTCGTTTAATTAATTTGTCCGAAATATTCCGGGCGCAATGAACGGTACAGAAAGTCTTCATTAAGGTGGCCGATCCTCGCGGCCACGTGGACCACGGCGAAAGAGTTGCCCGTTTCCGGTTTCGTTTCGCATCGAATCGGCGTGTTCTTGCCACCGTTTCGTTTTGTCGCAAGCTAGCAGCGCGAGGCGAACGATCGGTTGAAACGGAAACGACGAAAGATTTTTAACAGGCTCCGTTTCTCGTGGAAATGGGCCACGGCACCTAATTGCGGATACTCTTGCCAGCGGCGTAAGCAAGAAGCGGATTCTTGGCTGCTTTGACGCGGGGAAAACGTCGTCCAGGCGAAAATTCCTTCTATCTCGGTGAAATGCTCGAACGATATCGAGCCGCGGAATCCGCTTTAATCGATCGCAAGCAATTCATTCCTGGAAATTCTGTGTCGCAACGGTCACTGTCTCCCGGCCGTTTGTTTTCCGCTTTCTCCGGTCCCTTTTTCAACGATGGAACCGTCTAATAGACCAGCTGCTACGAATTTCTGCGGTTATTTCTTAGACGCTTGCAAGAAATCCATAATTTACTTTAAAACGCAGCTGTCTTGTAACTGATCAAAATTTATCATTTGTTTAGTAGTAGTCGTAATTACATTCGCACTGATTCACACTTTGCCGACCGGAAGCCTGTTATTAGGACTTTCAATAGTTGTAGCAAAATGAAGCCTAACAAACTGCTATAACATTGTAATTTGTAACGAAATTATTAGATAACGTTACCGAGCATGTCGCGTTGATTTACAAGAAAAATTGCTGTCAGCGTTGAAAGATCCATTGAAAAG
>CM052092.1:17293386-17304902 GCA_028453745.1 Agapostemon virescens
CAATCATGGACAATGGACCTTGAAAAGATATGAAATAGTCGCCGATCAGTAAAGTGTTAATAAACAACTACAATTTTTGTGTCTCTAGTCAGGGGAAAGACCAAAGTCGTAGCAAATGTCACGGCAGGTTTTAAAAAACATACAAAATTTATACCAAGTCTGTAAATATAAAGCCGGCATTTGTTCTGCGTTTTCTAAAGCTGTATTTTGATTGGTCCGTACCATTCGTTAATAACTCGAAATCACAACGTCAAAGATCACACGAGGTATCTTCTATTTTAGATTTCTTCCAAGTCTACTGAACCTGTCGAATTTTATGGCTGGGGACTACGATTTGCGGACAGCTGCGATTTTCTGTTACCATTTCAAGGAAACTGCTGCAGAATCGTTTTGAATGCTTGTCGAAGCTTACGATGATCATGTTCTGGGTAAATCACGATGTTTTGAGTGGTTTAAAATGTCTAAAAGCGGCGATTTTTACGTGAGAAACGACGAACGTGGAAGACCACCGAAAAGGTTTGAAGACAGCGAATTGCAAGCATCGTTGGATGAGGATGGCGCTCGAACGCTCGAACGACTCATGGATCAATTAAATGTGACACGTGAAGACGTCTCCATACGTTTGAAAACCATGGAGAAGACTCAGAAAATAGGAAATTGGGATTAAAAGGAACGCAAAGTGATTTTGCTTCATGATAATGCAACATTGCACAAAGCAAAACGATTGAGGCATTTAGTTGAGAAATACTTTCCCACGATGAGGCACGCATTTGCTGAACAGCGCGTCGCATCTTACGAAAATATTCGAAAAATGGCTCGATGAATGCTTTGCCTCAAAAGAGGAAGAATTTTTTTTGCGTGGTGTCCACAAATTGTCAGAGAGATGGGAAAAATGTATTGTTTAACCAAGAAATTTCTTGGAATTTTAAATTTCCTTAAATTTTAAGGAATTTCTTCTTCAAGAAGATTCTTGGAATATGCGCAGAAAATTTTGCAATAAGGAATATCGAAAAGAATTTCGAAAAGTTTCTGCAACGGCTGTCCTAAAGATGTAAATATCAAAATATCGCCTGCGTAACAATTAGTTCGTAGGAGCGTTGATGGTACCGTTAGGACGACATCTTTATTGGTCCACGTACGAAAGTTTTGTGCATCCTCCGACAGGATTTGGCGATTGGGTTCCGGTTTTTCTGGAGCAGAAGTGATCGGTCACGGGCCGAATCAAGATGCGAAAAAGTTTGAGGAACATACGTTTTTACGACGCCACGATGAAGTATCTCTAATTGAAGGCTGCCTCGCATGGGAAGTGAAATGAAATTAGGGTCTGAACTTTGGCTGGTGAAAGAGCTGCTATTAATTCTCGATCAAGGGGTCACGTAGTTAAAAACCTTGATTTTTCAGATCTTTACCACCATCGCACTCTGAACCGTTGTCTGCCAAACAATTTTTCAAAGTTGCACTAATTATCTGAGCTAGGGAGGTATAGATGTCCGAAAATCATATCAGACACAGTTTTGTACCAAGACTCCATTTTGTACAAAAATTTTCTTAATCTGTCATCTTGCCAGAGACGGTAGCGAAAGGATTAAATAATCCTTCGGTAAAATTTTTACTAACAATTCATACTAAACCTAGCGAGCATTAAAAGCGTAGTAGACTTGCTGGTACAAATTGTCTTATGAAAATGATACGATTAAATTTATTCACAATTTGCGCTAATAATATAATTTATGTAATCGTTCCTATAGATTAATACAATTTAAATAAATGTAAAATAAAAAATTTGGAACCGTTCATTTAATTGCGATTTAATTGCCAATTAATGTCGAGAAAGCCGTTGAGATTTTAAATAATTCAGCGAAAGATGTTCGAACGATCGTTTACAGTTAACTTTGAATATTATATACATTTTACGGGTTTATCGATGGCTTCGAATAGTCAACGATCGAAGAACGACGCGAACAATGCATCGATGATCTACCTTTCCGTTGTCACCATTAAAAAAAATCTTGAAATTAGCTCGAGAATCGATAAATCGACTAAATCATGTACCTTTGAGTCGCTGATAGGGAACGCGGCGTTCTGCCTTGGTTGCTTACTATTATTGCCGTTACCAGCCGCATAGTCTACGGCAATCGGGCTAACGTTGGGGCCAGGCAATCATAAATTCTGCGCCGCGCTATAATGGCCGGCGATTTGTCGTGTCTTTTATAATTATATTAGAATTTATATCGGCGGGTCGTGTGGGTTTCTTTCCGCGTTGTCGGCTTCGCCGAGGAACGAGTCATGCTGCTTGTGGCCGATAGCTCACGTTTTCATATTTAATATGCGCTTTTTATTGTTCGACAGCGGATGAATCGCACTTTTATACGCGTACGCAAAAAGTGCGAGCGTAATCGTCGCTTATTCGCCTGTATCACTTTGCCACGGCAGTTAATTAATTTTAACATTTTTTAAAGGCGTTGAAAATGTTCGCGACAAAATTAAAGGGGAACCGATTGCGCGGATAACGACGTCACGATTTTATGCTGTATCCGGTCGCCATTTTGCCGCGACATATAAACGCTAGACTTTTTGTTGTACCTTTAAATACTCAAACGATCGCTCGTGTTTCGTTATTCGTACGGTCATTGCTGTTGACGCGTTAACACTTTGACTGCCATGTCACCCACATGTGGGTGACGGAACTATTTGTACTGTTTATAAATAAATTTTTACGTTGGTATATTCGTTTGTACCAAAGTTAATGATTATACAGAAAGTGCAAGAAGGTAGAGGGAGCACTTTACGGCATACATTTTATTTTTTTCAATTTTTATTTCAGTGAATAACTCATTTCGATTTTATAGAAATTTCGTGGCTGCTAGTTTGGCAGCCAAAGTGTTAAACGCTATGTCAGTCCCTGGGAAATTACGGTATCAAATTGACAAATTAATGTAATATATATAATCTATAAAACATTAAGAAAAGTTTGATTCTTTCCATTTAAAGTTAAATAAAACATGACACGAAAACTAGGCAAAATAGCTCCGCGTTCAACGTGTTAATTAAGGAGACTACATTTATTATGATAAATGTGATAAAGTCTTTGTTAATCGATATCCCTCACGGGTACACTCCATTGAATCAATAAAATATTATTATTTCTAACCGTATTACTTGTTCTATCGATCACACTATTAAAGTATACTATAATTCTCCAAACAGCTCAAGACGTTCGTTCCAATCTTAACGTTAAACCTATCGAGCATTAAAATCGCCTGGTGTAGACTGTATTATAAAAATACGAAGATTTCATTTATTTCAATCACTTGCAGTTTACATTACAAATTATAATTTAACAAAGAGATGTATCGAATCGATTCCTCTGAAGGAAATATTGCAACTTCAGTAATTGTAAAATAAAAAGCCCTGAAAGGGGTCGTTTGAACCGCTGTGGTAGATTTAAATATTGGGTTGTTCGGAAAGTAATTTCCTTTCTTTTATGAAAATGAAAGACAATTTTCGTATAATGAACAAATATTTTATTAAATTATATATTGGCTATTCTGGTCCAATACCTTTGCCATCTTCCTGGTAGTAGCATGATTCCACGCTCATAAAATTTTTGGTCTTTGCTGGCAAAAAACTGATCGAGGTGGTTTTTGACCTCCTCATTTGAAATGAAGGTTTTATCGTCTAAAAAATTTTGCAGTGACCGGAACAAATAATAATCCGAAGGTGCCAGATCTGGAGAATATGGTGGGTGTGGCATTGTATCCCATTCAAGCTGTAAAAGCTTTTGGCGAGAGACCAAACTTGTATGAGGTCTCGCATTATCTTGGTGGAACACTACACCTTTTCTGTTGATTAATTCCGGCCTTTCCTGTTGAAGTGCGTCATTCAGTTTGTCCAGCTAATGACAGTAGACTTCCGAATTAATTGTTGTGTTATCCGGTAAAAGCTCAAAAAAACGATTCCTTTAAAATCCCACCAAACAGACTGTATCACTTTTTTGATGGATATTGGCTTTGGAAATGCTTTGAGCCGGTTCATCTTTTTTGCTCCATGATCTCTTACGTTTGACATTGTTATATACAACCCATTTTTCGTCTCCAGTAATGATGCGCTTCAAAAATAGATCATTTTCGTGATGTTTGAGAAGCGAATCACAGACGTCAACGCGACGACACAAATTTCTCTCCGTGAGAACATGGGGAACCCATATATCGAGCTTCGAGGTTAATCCCAGGCCTTTCAAGTGGTCATAAACAGTTGAATTTGATAAAATTAACCTCTCACCGATCTCACGTGTTGTTATTCGCCGGTTTCCATCAACCAATGCCTTTATCGTGTCTTTATCATCTTCAACCGGCCTTCCAAAACGTGGTGCATCTTCGACATCAAAATTGCCGGATCGAAATTTTGCAAACCAGTTCTGGCACTGGCGTACTCTCAATACATGTTCTCCATACACATCGGTTAATTTTTTTCTGGCTTGAACAGCATTTTTACCTTTTCTATAATAAAAAAAGTAAAATATGACGAAAATGCTGCTTATTGCTCTCCATATTGAAAAGGGGACCAACCAAAAACTACTGCGTAGAATCAATTGGACTTTTTCACACACAAGCCTTGCTATATCAGCTCTCAAAACATATAATGATTATGCGGCTTAAATGTGAAATTGGGTGCGAAAAAATACAATTAAATCCTGTGCCAGGAAAAAACGAAATTACTTTCCGAACAACCCAATATCTTTCACACGATCCGCGGCTGTTTCAAAATTCCAGAAAGCAAGCAATACCATAAGAATCTGGCCTCGTAAGAGAAACGTTTACACCTTCGTCCAAATTGGTACGATTCACAGAAGTAATCCCCGAAGGGTTAATTGTTCCTCTAGAGCTCCGTGTCGCCAGCATCCCCTTGCACCCGGCGTTCGCAAAAACGGTTTCCGACAGTCTGCGGCGAACAAGATCGCGATCACTTCCCGCGAAATGGTCTGTATTCACCGTCGCATTCCGTTTCGTCCGATTTTTCCATTGCCCCTCGAGCCTACACGGTATTTGACGAACGAGAGGCTTGCGGCATGGCACGGCATCGGCGCGTTCAATATGAAATCGTTACGAAACAAGGCGCGACTTAGCTTTTTACATTCCACCCTCCCTCCCAGAACAGATTGACAGGCCGGTGACCCAGCTATTACCGCCGCGAAACAGATTATTCCGCATTTTTCTCATTCGCTTCTCAATTAAGTCGGCGTCGCCTTAACGGCGCGGTCGCTGTCCACCCGATATATCGAATTCTGCCTTTCCACGCGTCGCAGAACACACATCGTCGTCGTTGTCGTCGTCGTCGTCGTCGTCATCGCCCTCGTTTCCCCTTTCTCATTTATTACCATTATTGTTATTACAACCATAATCCGCCAGTCAGTCAACGAGATATCGTCGTAAGGACAGCTCCGAGCAGGCGCGGTGTCGGTGGATAATGGTTCCTGACTTCTCGGGCTCTTTATAATGCAAATTGCGCGAATTCTACCTACTCCCCGCTCCCTCCTGCTCGATTCCTAGCTATAGTTCCACCCGCATACTCTCGAGTTCCCTCTCCAGCCTCGGCAACCCTTTCATCCGTGTCGGTTTCTCTTTGACCCCACGGGTCTGTCTCCTGACTCTGTTTCTGCTTCTTTATAGATCTATTTGTATCTTTATTATAATCTCTCTATTGATCTGCATCTTTCTCTCCTCTCTCTAGTTATTTATATATTTCTTTTATCTTTCTCTATTTATCTATGTTTATCTTTTTCTGTCGCTATTTATCTATATCTTTCTTTTTCTATATCCCTCTGTCTTTCTTTCTCTATTTGTCTATGTCTCCCTTTTTCTCTCGCTATTTATCTATGTCTTTATTTCTCTATTTATCTATATCTCTGTTTCCCTCTTTTTTCCATTTATCCATATTCACTCTCTTTCTTTTTCTGTATTTATCTATACCATATCTCTCCCTCTCTTTAATCTGTTTCTCTTTCTTTCATTCTCCCTTTTCTTCCGTTTCGCTGTCTATCTTTTTATTAATATCTACTTTTATCTTTCTATTCTTCTTTCTTTCTTCTAATCTTTTTATTAATTAAACATCTCTGCTTCTTTCTTTCGCTCATTCCTATTTTAGCTCTTTCTCTCCTCCTCTTTCGTCATTTCTCAATATCTCTTTTTTCTCTCTGCCTCACTCTACCCTCTTCTCCATCTATCTATCTGTATCAATATTTCTCTCTCATTCTCTCTCTCTCTTTCTCGCTCTGTTCTATCTCTATCTGTCTATCTATACCTTTCATTCTCTCCCTCACTCTGCTCCTTTATCAATCGATCTATATCTCTCTTTCCCTATACCTTTATCCCTATCTATCCATCGCTCCCTCTCTCTCTCTCTCTCTCTTTCTCTCTCTCCTATCTGTTTCCTCTCTCTCCCTCTCCCTCAGTCTCTTTCCCTACCTACAAACCTCTCTATCACTCCACGCCCCTTCTCTTCTTTTCCCTCTCCGATTCCGCGAGCACGTACGATCGCGCGATCTACCCCCGGCGAAAAAGAAAGAGCCGAGCGATCGCAGGGAAAAAGAAGAAAAACGAGAGGAAAAAAAAAGAAGAGAGAAAAAAAGCACGTCATGCAACCGTCCGATCTCGTATCTGCCCGGTAGATAACATCGAATTCCTCGTGGCGGGGCTCACCCACTCTCGCGCGGTAGACCGCGGCCGGCCTGCGAACCACAAATAAATGCCGCCGTTAACGTTTATCCATAAATCAATTTAATCGTGCGTACAGAATGATAGCCATCGCCAGGCTTCAACGTAATCGTCCCAACAACGGGCCGTCGCGTTGCCGTTGCTCAGCACGCGTACACGCCGCAAGCTTATCGCTCGATAAGTATACGCGATCGGTCGTTAGGTGAACATTGATCTTTCGGTGCGTGCTACTACCGCGGTTGCTGGCAAAGTCGCGAATAATTAATGGATACGTCGAAGAATCGGAATTGAACTCGTTCCATGGTCAATCTTACGGGGTAGCGATTAAAAAGTTTCCCGGCCACAATAGGGGGAGACACAGATTCTGTCAGATTGTTGCGACTCTATCGCGAAGCAAGGTCTTCTACCTCTAACCCCTTTACCGCGGCTGCGGTTGATCAGATACAACGCGTGTTAATTGCATTCTTGAATTATTATACGTTTCGCGAACCGATATTACGAACGGTTGATGATTCTTGGAACACGATTGTAGCGATACGTTGCCAATGTTATTGGGCGACAGTGTCGATACCGTATTCATGTTGACGACGGGGAATATTAACACGTTGCAGCACACTTTTAATTTGACGATCGTGCTCAGAAACACATTTGAGCCGTTTATTTTGAAAATGACGTAAGTCCATTCATAGCCATCAAAAACATATTATTTCTTCAATAATGTTAATTATGCTAATTGGGATAATAAATTTGACACCTTTAGAAACCCAAAAACATTATTTTATTATGTTATCTGTTACCCATATTTTTAAATTTAATCCAAAGCAAACCCTTCAATATCTCGGTTCGAGCATAAATGGACTTAAGCCACTTTCAAAATAAACGGCTCATTTGTCTCTAGATGCCCAAATGTTCCGAAGTTGTAAAGTATGAGAAAACGCATAAAAAAACAATTAATAATTAATAACGATAATTGGAAATTGACAATTTTCATAATCATTCTCGTTTTCCGAAGCTCCAAGTTAATCTAAGTAGGGAAACATTTGTAAATCGGCCAAAGCCCTTTGTAAAAATAAGATGGAGATGCTTTTAGTTGTTGTTAAGCTTTAGCGCTTCAATGGCGCCTCCAAAGCGATACTATAAATTACAATAATGTTATTTGAAGCAGCTTTCATATCACTATGTTTGTGGCTTAGTAGTTGATAGAAATAAAAATGTTGCACGTACGTATCGGTATCTATAGAAATTAAAATGTTACACGTAAAGAAAATGAACCATGTTTTGATTTTTTAAATAAAGTCGTCCCAAGTCATCAAAGTCAGAAAACATCTCTAGGTCAACGCTTTGTAAAAATAAAATAAAAATGCTTTTAGTTTTCGTTAACCCACTCCAATCACGTCTTTGAAGCGACTCTAAAAATTACCACACTGTTGTTTAAAATAAAGTCGGTAAAAATTGAAATGTTGCACGTACAAATACCAGTAATAAACTTTATATGCACGAAAGAAAACGAACCATACACAGTGGCTCAAAGTAAAACTCGGACACCTATATATTTTCACTTTCTGAGGTTATTATTAGTATAAGAAAACAAATTAAATGAAAAACAGAATTATTTTCAATAATTTACACTTAAGGTTAAATAAAATTTATTAAGCAAAGACAAAAATTATTCACAATAATTCAAAACAAAATGGAAATGTTAAAAGTCATGAAAACTAGCCTCAAACTGAAACTCGGACAGTTGGTAATCCTGTGGGAAAAACAAATGAAACGCGTGGAATAACCCTTCATTTTTTCATACTTTCATTTTATGTAGGTTTTAGTTGACGTAAGTCGTTAGCTTCTGTAAAATTTTGTTTTAATTTCTCAAAATGGCTAGACAATGTGAACAAACGTCGTTAGAAATCCGGGAACTTGTTATAAGTCAATTTAGACACGGTTTGTCTGTACGAAATATTGCATCAATAGCGAAACGCAGTCACTCTACAGTTCATGATATTATAAAACGCTTTAGATCCAGAAATAATGTGGAAAATAAACCAAAACTAAGTAAACGGAAGATTTTCACAGAATCCGAGGAGCGTTGGATCATACGACAAATTAAAAAAAGTCCACAATTAAGTGTCCCGAAGTTAGCTACCGAAGCTAAAACACATTTAGGAAAAGAAGCTAATTCAGAAACAATGAGGATTATATTAAGAAAAAATAATTTTAATGGGAGAGTTGCTAGGAAGAAACCATTTGCGAGTAAAAGAAATCGTTCAAAAAGATTGCAATTCGCGAAATTGTACAAAAATAAAGATTTTTCATTTTGGAGGACAGTTTTATATACAGGCGAGAGTAAATTTAACATTTTTCGATCCGATGGACAAACTTATGTTTCGAGAAAACCTAATGAGGAGTACAAGGAAAAGAATTTACGACCTACTGTTAAACATGGGGAAGGTTCAATAATGGTGTGGGGATGCATGTCAACTGCTGGACCAGGAAATCTCCACATTATTGACGGGATCATGGATCGGACAAAATATCTACAGATTTTTAAGAACAATTTAAGGGATAGTGTGGAAAAGTTAGGTATTGCCGATTCTTGCAGTTTCTATCAGGACAATGATCCAAAGCATCGGGCTCATAATGTTCGTCTATGGTTACTTTATAATTGCCCAGATGTAATCGAAACTCCCGCTCAATCACCTAATTTGAATGTAATCGAACATCTATGGGCGTACTTAGAAGGAAAATTTGAAAGCCACATTATTTCTAATACTAAAGATTTAAAAAAAGCATTAAAAGAGGAATGGGCAAATATTGATCCTTCGTATTGCGAAAAACTAGTACGGTCCATGCCGAATCGATTAAAAGCTGCAAGAGCAAATAAAAGACTACCAACAAAATATTAATATCAAGTAAAAATAGCATAAAACATATGTACATATCTACAAAAAAATTGTCTACTGTACGATTTTTATTTGAGGTCAAATTCCATTACTTTTTAAACTTCGTTTTTTTATGACGATGTAACTAAATTTTGTTTTTAGTGAATTTATATAACCTTGAATAAAGCTTACTAAAAATAGCTTTATTTTTTATTTATATTCTTTTCTTACCCTACCCATGGCTTCATAAGGCCCAAAAATATCAGTGTCCAAGTTTCACTTTGAGCCACTGTACAACGAACCTGCTCCAAACAATGTTTCCATTCCATTTTGGAATGAAAATTGCTTGAAGCACTAAGGGTGTATACACACATTTCCTTGTGATGTACGAACACGTCGACATGTCAGGTATACGCTAAGACCCGCGGTCTAATAACAAATCACTAGCTTACATCGTTTCTTATCTGAAGGCCAACGTTTAACCACTTTGTATCATCGCATCGTGTTCTCGAGCATGTATGCAACGTCTTCAGCACGCGCTCATATTCGCAGCTTGACAGGAATGGCAACATCTCTTCCGAAGCCCGGCTAAAAACCGTAATCGAGATCAACGTTCTTTACGTATTAGCCCGCAGTTATTGATGTTAACGTCCGTACGCTTGTTGCACAATTATTTTATCATAGTCGTTCGGCGAGTCGGCCTCGTATTCCTTTTTCCTTTATTTTTCCCGTTTTCCTCCGGGTTTTTATCTCGGCGTTCGCTCGTTCGATTATTACCTCGACAAAAAATGATCGATAAGGCGAACCAGCCGGGCTTGCGGTGGCCATTCGCGAAACCCGGACACGACACGCTTTAAGAGCTGTTTATCGCAACTTCTTTTTTTTTTTACCCGCCGGAGCACTCTCTGTTCGATCGCGAAAAAATTATTGATAAGTAGCGTGGTCGACGAGGTCCGCGGCCATGTGGTGTCGAAACCAGGACAACGTGCAAGTTGCTTTCTTTCGTAACACCTGTGGAGAAGAAACGGAGAAGTCGAGCCGTTCTTGTCGCGAAAATCGACTTCTTCATATTGTTTTAATCAAGTGTGAATACCGAAGGACCGAATTCCTCGCTCGATCGTGTCTTCGTCCGATGGTTTCTTCGCGTATCGCGATAACGGAGGATTCTATCATTGAAGATTTTATTCGGAGAATAAAGTGTTCTTTAACACTAGAACTACCAGACCAGTCAGAATGACTGAAAAATTACTGAAGTTGTAAAAATGTTTTCATTAGTAATTTTCCGATGTACTCCTTTAATGAACCACATGTTATAATGAAAATTGAATTAAGTTTGAATAGATGCAGTCTTATTATTATCACAAAGCGATGTATATCGTTGGATTTAGGTATAATTCATTCGCCGATCGTTTTGAATTCGCTGTCTGATCGCATTCGACGCTAACTGTTTCAATTCGACCGATAATCGTTTTCTTCGTTTGTCTCGAGCAGAGAAGAAATCGCAGTTAACGACGAAATGTGCTCGGACATAGATTAAATCGTTATTTTTATTAAATGAAAACCTACGCCAGATACAATCAAAATTATATTGGTCATATATATTTTTTATTACACCGCGAATATTATGCGTTTATGACAAGAATGAGGAGATCAAATCTACAACAGTTAAAGTATTCGAAGAATATTCAAAATGCTATCGTTTTAAAATGATTGTGAAAAGATGTAGATTTAAACAGGTGGCTTGGATAAATGTATTTGATAAATTCAATTAAAAAAATTTATTATCTCATCGTTTTAAGCATATAAAGAGACGGATGAGAAGAAGGTATTAAATGTATAAATATATTTTTATCTAGCTTTGAAAAAGAAATAATCGAAGTTACATTAGTTATACAATTTTTTAGAGAATATGATTTTTATAAAATTT
>CM052092.1:17329001-17352145 GCA_028453745.1 Agapostemon virescens
GTATACCTGCAATAAGAATTGTATGAAGTTTTAGTACATGCAGTCTCTATATTATTACGAAGCAATGTATATCGTTGGATTTATTTTTAGGTAGTTCTACTGTTAGATATTGTATTGACATAATACTAATAATTTGTTAGATTATTATTACATTCTTAGATTTCATTAGATTTGTTATTATTAATATTATTGTTATTACCACTATTATTACCATCATCGTTAATCTTACATTCTAGACCAGCGTCATTTCTCGACCATCGCTTAGTATTGTCGACCCACTTCGTTTCATCATCTTAGCAGACATCCCGTAATATTTCACAAATCTGTAGCTTCATCCTCGCTCATCCTCGACCTCTGTTCTTGCCACGTCATACTTAAACCTTTTCCTGATTATCATACAGAGCCATAAAAGTAACTGATACCTATCGCTTTATAAAAATTAGAAGGATTTCGTTATAGCGGTTCACTGAAGATATTGATGTAATTATTTTTCAAGAACTCAACTTCGTAATTTAAATTATTATACGATAAACAATATGGATATGATTATTTGAACAGTAATGGTAAGTTTAGTGTTAACGCGGTGATATCATTTTGTGGACAAAAGAAATTCACTGGTCCAGCCTTTCATAAAGAAACATTTATCATAAATGCTCACATTATATTGAATCGCATAAGCATAGTTTAGAGTGAACAACAACGACAATGGTACGCCTTTATTACATTATTAAGGTCAATCAGCGACGAGCAGATAAATCAAGTTACAGGTAGATAGTGATCGAATTGCAGCGGTGACGCGACATTGAATCTGCGCAGCGCCGGAAATCGAAAAAATGGTAAAAATGAGCTTGATATAATGATTTTTCTTGGGAACCCCAGAAATGCCAGTCTTTTGTAACTACGCAGGTACCTTCGGGGATATTGGGAGCTGGTTCAGGAATTTTTTCAAGTCCGTAACACTATTATTCTGGTCGTGGCAGAGAGATATAGCATCGTTAATTTTTTAGGGTGTACCCTCGAGGAGGATCGCAAAATAGCCACAAAATATTTGGGTCACCGATTGTTGTATAAGTCCGCATAGATGTTTCAAGGTATTTGCCCAGTGTTCCTGTCGAATTTCAGGTCAATAGCGATCGAATTACGACCGTGACGCGACATTGAATCTGCACAGCGCCGAATATCGAACAAATGGTCAAAATGAGCTTGACATAATGATTTTTCTTGGGAACCCCAGAAATGCTAGTCTTTTGTAGCGGTCAATAGCGGGTCAATAGCGATCGAATTGCGGTCGTGACGCGACATTAGATCTGCGCAACACCGGAAATCAGAAAACTGACCGAAATGAGCTTGATATAATGATTTTTCTTGGGAACCCCAGAAGTGCCAGTCTTTTGTAACTATGCAGCTACCTTCAGGGATATTTGGAGCTGGTTCAGGAATTATTTCAAGGCTGTAGGACTATTATTCTGGTCGCGACAGAAACGTATAGCATCGTTATTTGTGAGGGAGTAGCTCGAAAAGAGTCGGAAAATGGCCAAACAAAATTTGGATCACCGATTGTTCTGTAACTCCGTGTATATATTTCAGGATGCATACCCAGCGTGTCTGTCGAGTTTTAGGTCAATAGCGATCGAATTGCGGTCGTGACGAGACATTGAATCCGCCCAGCGCCGAATATCGAAAAAATGGTAAAAATGGACTTGATATAATGATTTTTCTTGCTGGCCCCAGAAATGCCAGCCACATATATCTGTGAAAAATTTTTTTTTATCATTTTGCGATCCCTCTCCGGGAGTACCCTCTGAAAAATGAAATGTATATAATTATAATGATGAAATGCCACGCGTTGCAGTGTAAATGACGACGTTCATGAGTAGAGTCCGCTGTTATTAAACCATACCGGCAATTAAGAGGCGGCAGAGGGTCCCCTTTGCTCCCTTCTGAAAGAGGAGGGAGGAAGGGTCAGTAGCGGTACCCTGTCAATGGTATGGAGGAGCGTAATGAACTGTAAACAAGCCAACAAAACATTATCGCCACCTTTCATATTCCCCAGAATGAAACAGGTTGCAGGTTGAAAATTTAAAGATTGGTTGCCTATCTACGGTGAACGGCCCAATTATGGACAGTAACCGTTTTGCAGAAAGTTAATTATATTTTTCTGTGGCACAACCACTCCATTTACGCAATATCAGAAGTCATTCTTTTTCATTATTAGAACTACCGAACCAATTAAATTGACTAGTTACCCGTTTCTTTCTTCCACGTTTCTAGAAATTATAAAGATAGTTTCATAAAAACGTCTATTCTAGGTTCATTTTTCTTTGTCAATTCTAGTTTCATTTTTTCATATCAATTCTAGTTCTAACTTCATACGCCTCGATATGTAACAGGCAGCAGATTGAAAATTTAAAGATTGCTTGCACATCTAGATTAAATGGGCCAACCATAAGATTTTCGAAAAAGCACAGGATTACTTTCGGTATTCAGGATTCAGGATTAATTTTCACAGAATTACACGCCCCTCTCTTTAAAGCAACGGCCGATTAAAGCGGTACTAAACGAGGTGGGTCTACTGTACTTAATTACAACGTCCTGGATACTTGGGTGTCCTCTGCGTCGCGCCACGAGTCCCGAGAACACCCTGTAGAGAAGAACTAGGCGAAAAGAAGGGTCAATAACGGTCTGGTGGCTCGAGCCGATTTCGACGGCGATGGAAACGAAATCCACCGGGGTTTACCGTTAGACCGTCTAAGCGTGGAAGCAAGCACGTGTCCGCCGATCCTTTGCAACGGCCCCGTGCACTTGCCGCGAAAAAGGAGGAAGGAAAAGTGAAAGTATCGAGAGAAACCTTAACAATGTTTCCACGTTTACCGAGACTGTCAAGGTTGCCCGATCAGCGCCGAGGCTCCGTTAGAATTTTATCCCGACGATCGTTGCGCGCGGACGATTTTTTACGCCGAGCCCTCCTCGATCGACACGCGAGATCGCTGGATCAACGCCCAGAATCCATGGTGTCCGGCTGATTGCGATCTCTGATTGCTCATCGAGAGATGGCAAGCCCGGAAAAAGAATCTGGAGCCATGTGAACATGGGCCGTTCTATGAATTACACTTGTACTCCGGGACAAAAAGATAGAACACTCTAAAATTAATTTTTTAAATTATTTAACATTAGAACCAAGATTTTGTTTTTACACATTCTTGCAGAAAACCTCTCTAAACATACACGAATGAAATTGAATTGAGTTTCGCCAGTCTATACAATTTTATTAGAAAAAAGAAAAGATCTTTTAAGGAAATATAGTGAAACAAAATGGTGGCACATTTAACCCTTTGCACTTGAAGCAATTCTACTCCAAAATCGAAACAATATTTCTATATATAATAGCTCCATTTTAGATAGTTCATTTCCTTCCGTTCATATAAAATTAATTACTACGACTCGTACTTAAAACGTTAACATTCTTATTGATTTCTTAACTGCAAACATAGCGACGTAAAAGTTGTTTAAATAATAGTATCGCAAGTTTTAGTGTCGCCTTAGAGGCGCCATTCGAGTGCAAAGGGTTAACTTGAAATTATGTATGACAATAAATCAACGAATGATATTTAATGCTTAATATCTTGTGGCTCCTCTTTTATATTTAATTACAGCCACCATTCTCTTTGGCAAAGATTTATAAAATTTTTAATAGTTTCCCGCTTACGAATAATAATGTTTACATTTTTCTGTTAGAATCCTGTCGAAGTATATATAGTGGACGATATTTTGTAAATTGTATACACATATATGCTCTGAGTTATCTGTAAAAGAAAATATATATCTTAATCAGCTTTTAACACAAAATAGTCCGGCACTGTATTTTGCTGGGCTTCGATTTCAATCAAGCTTATGCTGGCAATATTGACCCTTAGAATTACAATGGTGCATCTGAAGCAACAGTAAAAATTACCATACTGCTATTTAAAACAACTTTTACATTACAATGTTTGTATTTAAGACGTTAGTAAAAAGTGAAATGTTGCACGCGCGAGTAACAGTAATAAACTTTATATGCACGATCGAAAATGAACCATGTCTCGATTTTGGAATTAAAATCGTTCCGAGTCATCGAAGTCAGATAACATTTCTAAGTCAACTCTTTGTAAAAATAAGATAAAAATGCCTTTTAGTTTTTGTTAATCCTTGGCACTTCAATAGCGCCTCTAAAGCGATAGTAAAAATTGGCATACTGTTATTTAAAACAACTTTTACATTACAATGTTTGTATTTAAGAAGTTAGTAACAAGAAGATAGATAGAAGAAAGATATGCACGGAAAGAAATGAACCAAGTACATTGGAATTATTCTAGAACAAAAAGTGTCTCGAGTTAGGAATTGAAATGGCTTGAAGTGCAAAGGATTAATGTTCGTATAAATGGTTTAGAGAAAGAGATTATCGTGCCCAAAATTGATGCTAACAATTATTTAACGTATAACTAATAATAATGTAATTATTTGTGGATTTATACGTAACTTTACTGTTTCGATACAAATAAATATTAAATATAAATATAATTTCACTGAATCCTTGCACTTTTTAAACACACTTTGAAGGTCCACTTTAAGTGTAAAATTCCTAAAAGAAATTCCAATTCCCACTGTTTATTGTTCAATAAATGTATTGCACACCTAGAATATTTTAACACAGTTCCAATCGAGTTCCTTTATTCGACTCATCGCGGTGTGGAATTATTCTAATTAGAAAACAGTGAGAAAACATCGGTAAAAAAGCTGTTGCCACGATCAGGATAAAATGTTTGCTCTCCGTAATTTTATTCCACCGCAAACGGATTAATTTGTTAACGTCGTATCGTTGCTTTTGAGAATGCATCCCCGTGCGATTTACGTTCGTTGCAGTAACAAATTACTTGTTAGACATGGTATATGGCAACAGCGCTGCATGTTCCGTCCCCGTTGTCCTTGCGTCACGGAAATTGCATTTTCTCGGTAGAACAAATCTAATGGCTCTCTTGAGGTCCTCTTTCCTCGTCTCATTATACTCGGACATTAACGATCCGCTAAATTTAATTGATGAGGCAATAGAACCTTGCTGCAGCGTGTCGATCTATCATCCGTATAATTGTATTCATCCCAACGAATACTTGCACGGTGTAGTATCAAAACTATCTATACACTCGAAACACTGTTCAAATATTAATAAACTTCGGTTTTTCAATGTTTAAAATATTGTTATGCCGAACAAATTTAAAGCTATTAATTTAAGTATTCAAATTATAAGCTTACCTTTATAGGAATCGATTTGACAGGTCCCTTTTGTTATGTCGTAACAACATTTAGATATACTACAAAACATACACAAGTTCCCGTGGATTTAATTTAAGCACCCAGTATATTTTCGCCAAGACATTTGTACTTTTCCACTGTCATAAACCGCTGAAACCTCCCCCATCATCCCCATATTTTGCAACCAGGCACAAGAAAAGCCCAGGACTTCCATTCAACTCGCCCTCGCTTATTTGTATCAGTAATTTTAAGTGCTAACACTTGTACCCGACTCAACCAAAGCCAAATTTTTATTTTCAAACAAGTTGTGTGTTTTGTAAAACCTTTAGCACCGCTCTTAAATATTCGATCTCTATTAATTTAACCCTTTGCACTTGAAGCAATTCTACTCCGAAATCGAAACAATATTTTTATCTATAATAGCTCCATTGTAGATAGTTAATTTCCTTTCGTTCATATAAAATTAATTACTACGGCTCGTACTTAAAACATTACCATTCTTATCGATTTCTCAACTGCAAACCTAGCGACGTAAAAGTTGTTTAAATAATAGTATGGCAAGTTTTAGTGCCGCCTTAGAGGCGCCATTCGAGTGCAAAGGGTTAATGCTCGAATAAATTCAACTTGGTAGAGTCACTTTCGATAAACTGTTCGCGCACAATAAATATCTTTGTTCAATCATATATTACAATAAATATCTCAGAAATTCTAAATAAATTATATCTTGTCATTTTTATAAGAAAATGTACACTAGTCGAACTTAATTCTCTAAAAACTATGTTGTTGTATGCAACTTGTGTGGTTGTAAATTGAAAATCTTTATCAGACGTCCAAACAAGAAAATGGCGTCAATAACGCGGTTTTACGGTAACCACATCGACAGCTACCACCACTTATGTATAAATACCGGTTTCATATTTACAGATCTGCAATATATCCACTAGAGTTTCTTCCATCGCATTACGCATTCTTTGTAAACATTCTTCGTCATTTACTGATACTACAGGAAAAAATTGTTCAGAATTGTTAAGGAAATGAGAATCTCTGTATTCGTGGAAAACTCCACACCTCCGAAAAACAGCGTATACCGCTCTAGCTGTACGTGGCCCTTCTTTAGGGATACCTGCGTGTACTCGCAGGTATAAGCGTTTAGGTATAAATGTGCGTACTGCAACAGCGTAAAGTTAGTTGACCTGTTCTGCGCTGTTCCGTCCGTAACGTACGTCCGTCTAGTAGACGCCAATATTGTATTCCACCTTCTCTCTTTCAAATATATATATAGTTATTTTTCACTCCTTTCTTACGCGAGACTTTTCATTTTAATACAAATACCTCAACAAGAATAATGACTTCGACAACGAATTTAAAAATCAACACAAAATGCGACACGTTCAACGCTATTAAAAACTATGCTGTTGTATGAAACTTGTGTGGTTGTAAATTGAAAATCTTTATCAGACGTCCAAACAAGAAAATGGCGTCAATGACACGGTCTGATGGTAACTACATCGATAGCTACCATCACGTACGCGGAAATTCCGGTTTCATATGCACAGAGCTAATACATCTCGCGATGTCAGTCATCGATATAAAACTTTCCCAACATCTTCATCGAACGCAGTTCCTGAACCTAACAGACAACGAACTATTCTCTTCCTAGCTCGAACAATTGCATTTCCGATTAGACGGGTGCGAAGAGGATCGAGGGGAGCTACTCGGCGATCGGTTTATCGATCTGTTCGACAGGACCATGGGTCATAGATCACGCGGAAACGGGATCGATCGATCGATCGATGGATGCCGGCGACGGCCTTCGCCGCGGCAGCTTCCTCGACAGCGCGAAAACTCGCGTGTTCTCTCTGGCAGCGTTGTTTTGCGGACCTGTCGAAAGGAAGGAAAGGACGAAAAGGACGAAAAGGAAACATGGCGGGAGAGATCGATCGAGAAAGATTCCGCGACGAGCGCAATACCGTTCGAGAAACGATCGAACTTCTCGTCGTCGGACTGCTCGGCTCACGGCTCGGCTCTGATCGGCTCGTTCGAGGAAGCACGACGAATCTCTCACGGATCTTGGGTTTGCTCATCTTTCGCCGGGATCGAGGCCTGCGTCAAGGACTGGCAGACACACAACACTAGGACTCGGATGATCCGAGCTGCGCTGGGTGCAAGCAACGGGGACCCGTTCACAGCCAACGTCCGTGTACCCGTTCGCTTGTATCGGCGCGTGACGCAACCAGATGCCAGATTCTCTGCCATGCCGGAGGATCGGGTTCTGCGGACGCTACCGGCTAACGGTCGCCTTTACCGGGACCTCGGCTGCCTCCAGTGACGTCAGACTGTCAGTGAATGGGAGTCAGGGGCCCAGAGTTGCTTGGGACCGTGGCCGGTGATGGCGCGACCTGCTGGGGGCCCCTAGATCCTTGCCAGCCAGAGGCGTGCGAGTTCTCGACATTTCGGACTCGGCTCGGAACGGGTATACTCGGGCCTGATCGAGCGAAGTCCCCAAAGTACGATTAGAGAAGATAAGAATATATCGAATATATATTGGGTTGTTCGGAAAGTAATTTCGTTTTTTTTTTGTGAAAATGAAAGACAATTTTCGTATAATAAACAAATATTTTATTAAATTATATATTGGCCATTCTGGTCCAATACCTTTTGCCATCTTTCTGGTAGTAGCATGATTCCACGCTCATAAAATTTTTGGTCTTTGCTGGCAAAAAACTAATCGGGTGGTTTTTGATCTCCTCATTTGAAGTGAAGGTTTTACCGTCTAAAAATTTTTGCAGTGACCGGAACAAATAATAATCCGAAGTTGCCAGATCTGGAGAATATGGTGGGTATGGCATTGTATCCCATTCAAGCTGTAAAAGCTTTTGGCGAGTGACCAAACTTGTATGAGGTCTCGCAATATCTTGGTGGAACACTACACCTTTTCTGTTGATTAATTCTGGCCTTTTCTGTTGAAGTACATCATTCAGTTTGTCCGGCTGATGACAGTAGACTTCCGAATTAATTGTTGTGTTATCCGGTAAAAGCTTTAAAAAACGATTCCTTTAAAATCTCACCAAACAGACAGCATCACCTTTTTTTGATGGATATTGGCTTTGGAAATGCTTTGAGTCGGTTCATCTTTTTTGCCCCATGATCTCTTGCGTTTGACATTGTTATATACAACCTATTTTTCGTCCCCAGTAATGATGCGCTTCAAAAATGGATCATTTTCGTGAAGTTTGAGAAGCGAGAACATGGGGAACCCATATGTCGAGCTTCGAGGTTAAATCCAGGCCTTTCAAGTGGTCATAAACAGTTGAATTTGATAAATTTAACCTCTCACCGATCTCACGTGTTGTTATTCGCCGGTTTGCATCAACTAATGCCTTTATCGTGTCTTTATCAGCTTCAACCTGCCTTCCAAAACGTGGTGCATCTTCGACATAAAAATTGCCGGATCGAAATTTTGCACACCAGTTCTGGCACTGGCGTACTGTCAACGCATCTTCTCCATACACATCAGTTAATTTCTTTCTGGTTTGAACTGCATTTTACCTTTTCTATAGTAAAAAAGTAAAATATGACGAAAATGCTGCTTATTGCTCTCCATATTTAAAAGGACACCAACCAAAAACTACTGCGTAGAATCAATTGGACTTTTCACACACGTGCCTTGCTATATCAGCTCTCAAAACATATAATGATTATGCGGCTTAAGTGTGAAGTTGGGTGCAAAAAAATACAATTAAATCCTCTGTCGGGAAAAAACGAAATTACTTTCCGAACAACCGAGTAGAATAAGACGAAGAAGATATCCGGCCACTAAGGGTGTGCGAGAACCCGATGGTCGTGACGAATCGGAAAGAGGTCGAATCGGGTTGAGCTCCCGAATATTTCGAGACACCCGAAAGAATCAGCTTTCCCGAAAATTGTTGAGACTCTTGAAAAGAATTCGTGATGGACAAAATTCTTTCAATTTCTTCTGCCAGTTTTCGTGACACTATTGGAAACACGTAATCTAAGATTCATGTGACCTGATGTAAACAAACGTGTGACTGCGTGCTTAGTACTTGGGCATTGTGTACGCTGTTCATTCAGTATCGCTGAGATATTCTGGAAGCTCAAACGTATATTTCAAAATCTGTGTGAATTTAATAAAGATTAAAAATCTTTTCCAAAAATGTGCACTATTCCTATTCCATGAATCGTATGATTTTATAATTATAAATTGAATAAGTAAAATGTAAAATAACATAATTTAATAGAAAAAATTTCGTGTTCCCGACCCGACCCGATTCGGCATCATAAAACTATACGACTACCCGCGTCTCTTCGGGATCTCAAAAGTATCCGACTACACGCGAACGCGTCGACACAAACGTCTTAATAAGTTGAAACCGGTATGATAATGTTTCTTACAAGGGAACATATTCAAATGCGAAAATCCGATTTTGATGAAACTTATGGGAGCTTATAGTTTTTTGAAAAATATTTGACACGTGTTTTTTTTTTATCGGCAACCATCCACTTTGAAGGGGTGAAAACAGCCCTCAAAGTTGGGGTATTCTTGAGATATCTCGGAAACCAGAGGTCGAAAAGGTTTGAATTCTTTTTAAATTGTGTGTTTTTCAATGGGAAATATAATTGCGCAAGAAAATTTTAACAAAAGTGTTTTGTTTAAGCAATAAAGCTACAAGCTCTCATAAGTTTCATCAAAATCGGATTTTCGTATCTGAATATGTTCCCTTGTGAGTCCATCATAGGCCTACTAAAGACATTTCTACAAAGATTATGTTAAAAAATGCATATTCTCGATCTACGAATTGTTTGAACAGTTTACGATTTGATATGTGGATAAAGGTGCCGGTAAAAACGAAAATAATGTAATTCAAGACACAGGATTGAATTGTAATGAAATTAAGACTAATTCATGCACTATTGTCTCTTGGCAAACAATAGCCGGAAGAACATTAAATATTGAAAGTTAACTATTGTTTACATCGGCTTGCGTACTTGCATGAAACCTCGAGCCTTCCTTAACAATGAAATAAAATTTATAAAAACCAACATTAACGGTTATAGCCATTAGCCTTTCCGTCGCTGAAACGCGAACGCAATTTAATCCATGAAATCATGAAACGAACAATATCATATCGTTAATGTTCAAGTTCACGAATCAAACAGGTCTTCGATTCCTTATACTTCTTATTTATTTCGTATTTCCAATGTGCATGATACAGATTCATTTAATTTATTCACGATCAATAAATAATCTTTCGCTGACCAAAGACAGATCGCCTCCGTCGTACTCGTACGTATATAAAAAAAAACAAATTTGTAAATCAATCTAATCGACCTAAATAATACATTTAAGAAATAGTGAAAGATAAGAAACAACACTGTTAATTCAGAAAATCTGAATACTCACACACTCACGCAAAACATAAGTACAAACGTAAAGAAAAACACTTGTTTTACGCCTCTTTGCGCAAAACGAACGACATTTAAAAACATAAAATGCTAAAATTCTCTCAAAATTCATTAAATTACGACACGATTCCTCGGAACAGTTCCCAAATGATTCGGAAGCACGCAATGACTAAAAATTCGAACTTCTCCGTAAAGCCGAGTGTATAAATTAAAAAGAGAGATAAACTAAAGCTTGATCGCGTCACGTACGATTAAACACTCGACGCGGACAAATGGAACGTGTCAAATTTAGCATACTTGTTCCCAAAACGCTCTTGCGCCACGATGGGGGGACGAAGGGCTACAATTGCTTGCAATTGTTTCCAAAAAAACGGTACAGTAATGTCTCAACAATATTTCCAATAACTTATTCATCGTTCTTTCGCCATTCTATTTTTAACATTTTTCTTATTGAAACGAGACCGAGCGCCGACACGCCAGGTCGTTCGTTCTAACCCGTTAATAAATCTATCAACTGTATTAACAATCTAGTTACCCAATGACAGTGCTAGCTTGACACATTGACTGCGAACTGACGACCTCAAAAATTCCATAAAATCAAATTAATTTATTTAACGAAGCAGCGATTGAAAACTTTAAACGTACGGCATATAGTTATCTATCAATCTTCTTGTATTCTTCAGATATCAACTAAATTGAATGCGACGAATATATTAACGTACAAATTTATTATCAGACACGAACTAATAATTCTGTCAGTCAAAGTGTTAAACAGTTACTCACTTGTAAAATAACTCCTGCTAGATACGGCTCTTGCGGACTAACAAAGAATTCAGACATCGGCTAGGATAATCGAAGTTCTACGGAAAACCATCTACCAAAACTAAGCGCTCGCTTCAATAAGAGAAATGTCGCAAACAATCAAAGCCTCACCGTACAACAAAGTCCCGTCGTTACCTCGCGACAACGAGGACAAATTCGCAGTTATCGCGCACATCTCTTCCACGTGCACCGAGACCGTTACCGTATAACTATTGTAGTCGCTTAAATACGTTAACACGGAGCTCTCGAACGCTTGCTTCGAACAGCAAGAGAAAGAAGAATAAGAATAAGAAAGCGTAAAAACTATGTGAAACCTGGCTGTGACAGCCTCGAATCTCTGACGAAGTAGAATAAGATAGAACGAGCACTTCAGTCTCCAGAAACGGCTCAAGCAGACGTCTCGGCGGTGTTCTTCGGTAAGCTTGGCGACCGGTAGATGCCCGAGAAGAGGATCGCCTTCCTTTGCCTGTCGTAGATTATGTAAACGAACGGATGATCCGCTTTGAAGATTGCCGGTTGCGCGGGCCTGCCCGAACGGAACGTGAAGAGTGCAGTTGCAGCAGCTGCAGTTGTGCCTTCTTCGGTGACTTCGATGCGCGCACGGTGCACGGCGTCGCCGAGATGCAACGATTTCTCGCCTTCTTCGACGAAACCTCGCAGATCAGCAGAATTTGGACCGATCAGCTCGCCTGCGCCCAAAGCCTGCAGCAACTGTCCCATCGGGAGATCTTTCTCGACGTCGAATCGAGGCAGCAAGACTTCGACTTCTTTGGAAGGAGCGCCATGATCCAGGATTTCCCGAAGTTCCGCAGATCCCTCCTCGGTGAACAGATGATCGATCAAGGCTCTGATGCCATCGCGATCCCTGCCGTTCGCTGATCTAGCTGTCGCGAACGGGGGCAGCATCACGAACATCGAGATCCGGTCGCCTTTGTACGGAAGCTCCAAAATGTGGGCGCCCAGCAGCTCGGAAATCACTGCAATCGAAAAGAGAATCTTTAAATGATTCGCCATTTTTCTACGAGCGCCGGATATGTCCGGCATCCGCATCGTTTTAATTAGAAAAATTTCACAAACGTGCCTATCGAAGTCTCAATTCGAAAATATCGCACAAATCTCTTTTATTGGGTTGTTCGGAAAGTAATTTCGTTTTTTCCCGACGGAGGATTTAATTGTATTTTTTTTTGCACCCAACTTCACACTTAAACCGCATAATCATTATATGTTTTGAGAGCTGATATAGCAAGGCTTGTGTGTGAAAAAGTCCAATTGATTCCAAAAACGCAGTAGTTTTTGGTTGGTGCCCTTTTAAATATGGAGAGCAATAAGCAGCATTTTCGTCATATTTTACTTTTTTACTATAGAAAAGGTTAAAATGCTGTTCAAGCCAAAAAGAAATTAACCGATGTGTATGAAGAAGATGTGTTGACAGTACGCCAGTGTCAGAACTGGTTTGCAAAATTTCGATACGGCAATTTTGATGTCGAAGATGCACCACGTTTTGGAAGGCCGGTTGAAGATGATAAAGACACGATAAAGGCATTAGTTGATGCAAACCAGCGAATAACAACACGTGAGATCGGTGAGAGGTTAAATATATCAAATTCAACTGTTTATGACCACTTGAAAGGCCTGGATTTAACCTCGAAGCTCGATATATGGGTTCCCCATGTTCTCACGGAGAGAAATTTGTGTCGTCGCGTCGACGTCTGTGATTCGCTTCTCAAACGTCACGAAAATGATCCATTTTTGAAGCGCATCATTACTGGGGACGAAAAATGGATTGTATACAACAATGTCAAACGCAAGAGATCATGGAGCAAAAAAGATGAACCGGCTCAAAGCATTTCCAAAGCCAATATTCATCAAAAAAGGTGATACTGTCTTTTTGGTGGGATTTTAAAGGAATCCTTTTTTTGAGCTTTTACCGGATAACACAACAAATAATTCGGAAGTTTACTGTCATCAGCTGGACAAACTGAATGATGCACTTCAACAGAAAAGGCCAGAATTAATCAATATTGTTTAAACGTTGTTTGAATATTTTCTCGAGGGACCTTTCATTCTTTCCTCCTTCACGGCGTAACAGTACGATGAAGAATACTCCTATCTTCTTGCACTTTGCAGGAACGTTATCGACTTGAATATTATTACAATGAATAACAATTAAAACAATGAATATTATTAACGCGAAAATACATTTAGAAACCGAACAAATAATTCCGTCACTCATATACGGGTGACAGGGCAGTCAAAGTGTTCAATAACAATTGGATCTTCCAAGATTCATGCGACAGTTTTCTTGTACTATAAATAATAATAATTTTTTAAAAACGAAGAGTAACGATTGAAAGCTTCGTAGCCAAAATTTTAATGATTTTCGAGAATTTTTGTAGACATTTTAAACGAGTTTATGTAACTATTTATCTATCTATCTTATGAATTGGATGACCTCGAATGACCGATGAATTGTATCACTGACGGCGCTTACGTTGATAAGCAAACGCTCACGGGTGATAAGATATTTTACACAGAAACGGCTCGATAGTATATATAAATTGATTGCGCGCAGAAGAATGGTCAAGGTGTTCAAATAATATTAATCTGCTATCACATTACTCTTCGACATTATTGATCGATTAAGATTTAAAATTCATTTTCATCGTGTTACATTCAATAAATTGATTTCATTAGGATTTTTAAAAAGTTTCAAGTATTTGGTGTAGAAATTATTCTCTGCACGAATTTGTAGGTAATTGACAAACAACCGAAATATAATCAAATCTTTCAAATAACCCCCATCATTTCACGTGCATTTTCTACATCGTACAATTTTCTGATGAAACCAATAATGCATTGAAAAATGTTACAATCGATCAATTGCAAGGACTACGAATTAATTTGTACATTTAATAAATACGTCAACAATTTTCCAGTTTTAGTTTCAGCAATTTTTACTCCAACTTTATGGAAACTTTGAAGGTTGATATTCTGCAGTTGTTGCACATTCGTTATTTGCTAACAGTGAAAAAATAACTTACGGTGATTGAACGTCCCTTTCTGGTGCATGAACGTCACCCTAGAATTGCTCGATCCAGAACTGTAAAAGAGATCCTTCTTCGAATTAGTTGGATTGAACTGACTTTGCCAGAGTCCTTTGAAGTAAACCGCGTTCACCAGCACCAAATCTGTGTCTTCTCCGATACTATTAGGGGGCAGAAGATCCTGAATGTGTCGTTTTGTCTGGTTGCTGATCCAGTCGTTAATCTTATCGCGAACGGCGGCTGGGTTAGTATGGAAATCGGTTTTCTCCAGCTGATTGCCGAAAAAGTTTAACATGCATTCCCGTACTTTCTTCTTATCCGATATCCACAGTCGATTCGCCGATGAGTACTCGTAGTCCGTCTAAATAAAAAGTAATTTATCAAACTTTAATACAATTTTATATTTTTATTAGATAAAAGAGAACGAGAAAGAGAGAGAGAGAGAGAGAGAGAGAGAGAGAGAGAGAGAGAGAGAACCACGGACTAGCTAGCGATGGAAAGTGTTAGAGAAACTCATTATAAACATATATTCGACGAGGATTTCTAAAATTCGTTGCTTTTATATCGCGGAGAAAAGTTATCGAGTATCAGTCTCTGTACATGGGAACACAATAAACAGAAAAACGAGATCTATGGGTGTGCAAACTTTGAAGAAAATCGGTGACTCGAAGGTCGTTGAGTCTTCGAGAGAGCTAACAAGTATTCCAAGGCGAACCGGATAATTAGTATCGAGCCCGGATGTCAGAGTGTTTGAACGCTCGCTGCCGGTCTGATGTCCGCTCTTCGAGTTCTTGGTATCCGGTTCCCTTGTCCTCGATCATGGAACCTTCGTTAGGTCGTGGGAACTCGTGACGAATTACTCCTTTGTCACGAAACGTTGTACTTATCGCGTGTAAACACGAGTCAATGTTCGTGGTCCCTCGAGAGGTACACAGTGGCTCAAAGTAAAACTCAGACACTGACATTTTTGGGCCTTATGAAGCGATTGGTTGGGTAAGAAAAGAATATAAATAAAAAATAAAGCTATTTTTAGTAAGCTTTATTCAAGCTTATATAAATTTACTAAAAACGAAATTGTTGCTATCCCTTAAATTGTTCTTAAAAATCTGTAGATATTTTGTCCGATCCATGATCCCGTCAATAATGTGGAGATTTCCCGGTCCAACAGTTGACATGCATCCCCACACCATTATTGAACCTTCCCCATGTTTAACAGTAGGTCGTAAATTCTTTTCCTTGTACTCCTCATTAGGTTTTCTCCAAACATAAGTTTGTCCATCGGATCGAAAAATGTTAAATTTACTCTCGCCTGTATAGAAAACTGTCCTCCAAAATGAAAAATCTTTATTTTTGTACAATTTCGCGAATTGCAATCTTTTTGAACGATTTCTTTTACTCGCAAATGGTTTCTTCCTAGCAACTCTCCCATTAAAATTATTTTCTCTTAATATAATCCTCATTGTTTCTGAATTAGCTTCTTTTCCTAAATGTATTTTAGCTTCAGTAGCTAACTTCGGAACAATTAATTGTGGAGTTTTTTTAATTTGTCGTACGACCCAACGCTCCTCGAATTCTATGAAAATCTTCCGTTTACTTAGTTTTGGTTTATTTTCCACATTATTTCTGGATCTAAAGCGTTTTATAATATCATGAACTGTAGAGTGACGGCGTTTCACTATTGATGCAATATTTCGTACAGACAAACCGTGTCTAAATTGACAAATTATAACAAGTTCCCGGATTTCTAACGACGTTTGTTCACATTGTCTAGCCTTTTTGAGAAATTAAAACAAAATTTCACAGAAGCTAACGACTTACGTCAACTAAAACCTACATAAAATGAAAGTATGAAAAAATGAAGGGTGATTCTACGCGTTTCATTTGTTTTTCCTACAGAATTACCAACTGTCCGAGTTTCAGTTTGAGGCCAGTTTTCATGACTTTTAATATTTCCATTTTGTTTTGAATTATCGTGAATAATTTTTGTCTTTGCTTAATAAATTTTATTTGACCTTAAATGTAAATTATTGAAAATAATTCTGTTTTTCATTTAATTTTTTTTCTTATACTAATAATAACCTCAGAAAGTGAAAATATATAGGTGTCTGAGTTTTACTTTGAGCCACTGTACCCCTTAAAAGCGGGGAAATCGCAGTGGCGGTTATCCTGTACTTATTCGAGCATTTAAAACGACTTTGCCGCATAAGTGAATGCTACGCTGATGTGTCTGCCACTGGTACACCACGTACCAGACTGCCACATGATTTAATACCGTTACGAAATAATGGGAAAACCCATTCGATTATAGATAACTATAATTGTCAACGATGTTCGCTATTGCTGCTCGACGGTCGTCGCGAGAAACCGGCGAATAGGTTCGATTGGAAAATGATTCGAGAAAATACGAAGCGTTCAATTGTTTTCTTTTAATTTTCATTTTCTTTTAACGTCATGAAGAAAAGGTATAACGAACTGCTACCCTAGAAGCTTTCGTACAATTATTTCTGAAGGTTGCACGAGGGTTAACGATTTCATTTCACTTTTAGTACTTTCTCTGCAATTCGAATGAATTGCAAGTTTTGAAAATTCTTTTTTTGCGTCGCGTAGCAAACTGATCGTGCTAGTTTTTCACACAAATCTAAGTCTCGTGGTCCAATACTGAATGATTGAAAAGCAAGGAAATTGGGCTTCGTAAGAAAAAGGAAGAGAGATATTTCGTCTTGGGTCCGCTAGAGGATTCGTTAGTAAGGCTGATTACCAGACCCTGGGATATAGGAAGACAGTTAAGTACGGTAAATATATATGAATTGGAGACGGATCAGGTACTAGCGAGAAACTCGTTGTATTGTCCCTCTGTCGGTGAACGCAAGAGGTACAGCCGCCACATTTGTTACTGCAATTTTTATTGAACTTGGTGTTGCCATTCGAATGCAAAGGGTTAAAGATATTAACACTGAACCTGCCACAGCCGGTCGAACGACCCTATCCAGATCTTTTAATTTACAACAATTAAACTTATACACTTGCCACCATAAGAACCAATTCTATCTCTTTCTTCATGTATGTTTCGTAACGACAATCGCAAATGAATCCAAATAAATTAAATCTTAGCATTTTTCTAAGACGGCATGCACCAGCCAATTTTAATGCTCGATAGTTTTAGAGATAGAAAGCGCCATTTTGACGCATCCCGTAAGCCCAGCTTTAGAATAGTTATCATTTTCGCGAGAGTGTCCTCACCTGAGCAACATCATCTTCGGAAGCGACCATCAAGTTGTATCGTTGCACATCGAGCTTGGACAGATTGTCCGGGATGTGCAAAGCCTTCTTCAAGGACTTCTCGGTGGTGCCACGTGAGCCATAGAACGCCAGGCTCAGGGCTTCGTAGAGGCTGTGAGGACTGTAGAAAACGTTATCCTGGGACTCGATCAACGAGATCTCCTTCAAGGTGTTCAACGCGAATTTGAATCGAGCTACTTCCAGAGCCTTCTTAGTGCCAGGAACTTCCACCATAAGATTGTCGTCCCCAGTCAGACACTGCGAGGACACGCTGCCCAGCAGGAGCAGCACAGCCAACACCGACATTGCCTGAAAACACGATCGTCGTTTAGCACAGGTGAGAAAGCGTCCCGTTTTTCTTTCAGAGAAACTGTTCGTCATTGGTGTTAGTGGGTTAGTGCGCGCAAATTCTTTTCAGGGGGTGTCCTTGTGCGAACAGTGTGCAGAGAGTTATCGAATTATTATGAACACCGAAAACACTGTTCTCTTTTTTAAGTTTCGTAACAATTGGATAGACTGCGGATTTTTATTAACACTTCAATGGCCGCTCATACAACACGAGTGTGATAGCCGGAATAACTGTTACCGTTACATGTAGGTGATTGCTTTAATAATTATCACACAAAAGAAAAATATTAAATTTGTTGTTAAATTTTTATTTTGTTTTGTTTTATGTGAATGTTCGCACGTGTTGTATTATTTCATGAATTTAATAAAGTTTTTTAAAATTAATTCTTCAAAAATATTGCCGGCCTCTGGCAACGTTTACAAATATTAAAAAACGTTTTTATTAATGTAAGCAGATTTGTAAATGCGCGGTCAATCGATCCGTATGGATTGTATTTGTTTTATTATTATAAATAAATTAATAAAAATTAAATAAAGTTATCCGTAAATTCGAATCGCTTATTCTTTCTTGAAGTAAGTAAAATAGTAAACATAAAATTAATCTAAATTAATTTGAAGATACAGGGACTACATAGGTATTCGTTTCTTTTCTGGTTAATTTTAACGGGTTTGAAATGATGTAACTGTGTTTTTAAAGGTTTCAAATATTTTCATTTGTATTCGATCTACCCATTTTTATTATAAATGCATAAAATGCATTTAGTAGCACCTCTGTATTTTAAACATCAACCTAATGCCTAATAATTCTTTTCTTTTGGGACAAAATGTATTATTATCTTTTGAATAGCGTATGACGATGATTTTATATTATTTCCAAGTGAAAATGTTGCTGCAATAACGTATACCATTTTTGAGTTATTTAAGTCACTCAGTAAAAAGTAATTAAAGATAAAGTGCTGTAAATTTCTGGTCGATTAATAATCGTGTTGATAAATCTTTAATTTGTATACCTTCTTACATTTTCAATTAATGCAATTTACACGTCAGACGCACTTTAAAATTTACTTCCTAAATCTTTCATGTTCAAATAAATAATTATAAGTTAATATAGCAAAATATAAGTTTCCCAAATGTGTATAAAAACGACCATCTTGAATATCAACAACTTTCTACGATTATTCCATTTTCCTTGTTATACAAATATAATATATGTAATACATAATAACTATAATTTACGTTCAACATATTATTTTCAAATAAACCTACTATTTTCTATATTTATCGAATTTCCTATGTATACATCGAGCAAAACGCCTAAAAAATATATTTTAGGAGAAGAATAATGTCTGTAAAATAACATAAATAATTAATATGCGATTTGAATATTATTTATTACCTAAATTTTAATTTCCATAGCCGTAAACAATTATCGAGACTAGATATACAACAAGTGCGACACCAGTTTCATTCAAACCCTGGAATCAGCGGCTGTCGCAAACGAAAACGACGGATTTCATGAGACATGAATGAAAGACAATTGCGTTTCACGACTAATGGGCAGGTGATCACGATTACGAAGGAAGACAGGCCGTAAAATGAAACGTCAAACATAAATATGTGTAACGCGCATCACCGTGCGTGCATCACTTATGCGAACGTAATTGCACCCTTCGAAAACGTCTTCGGGTGCCTCGGGTAATTTCCTGTACGATTGCGAAATTCCGCAGGCAAACGATATATTTCAATCTTTTTCACACCGCGCCGTTATTTCATGCCAGAATAGCGAGAGGAAATTCGAAAGCGTGAATTACACGCTTTTGAACACTAAACCTACCACAGCGGGTCAAATTACCCTTTTCAGATTTTTTATTTTACGATCATGCAAATTGTAAAGTTACCTTCACAGAAATCAGTTCGATAGATTTCTTTATATCTTTATTCAATCGTATATGTCGTTAAAAAATCGCACAAACTTCCATTGTGATAAACAGAGAAATAGAAAATAGTTAATAAAAACCATAGAAGGATTTGTAAAAATTTACAAATCAAATTGACCAATTGAATCTTTCAAGAAGGGAAAAACAATTTTAGCATGCTGCGTTTTGTTGCAATCGAGTTAAAATTTTAATTATCCATAAACGTCTCGGTATATGTAGGCTGCCTCTAAATTTCAATTGTAACGAACAGAGAAATAGAAAACAGAAAACAAAAGACATAAAAAGGATTTACAGATTTTTCAAAACCGAATTCAACCAATTAAATCGTCCAAGAAAAGAAATAAACTTCTAGTTTGCTGCAGTTTCTTGCAATCGAGCGAGTAAATTTTAACTTTCCACAGAGATCTTGCCATATATGGTACATACTGTCTCCCAATTTCAATTGTAATGAACAGAGATATAGAAAACAGCAAATAAAAACCACAGAAGGATTTGCAAAAATTTACAAATCGAATTGGTCAATTGAATCTGTCAAGAAAGGAAAAACAATTTTAGCATGCTGCCGTTTGTTGCAATCGAGTTAACAAAATTTTAATTATCATAAACGTCTCGGTGTATGTAGGCTGCCTCCAAATTTCAATTGTAATGAACAGAGAAATAGAAAACAGAAAACAAAAGACATAAAAAGGATTAACAGATTTTTCCAAATCGAATTCAACCAATTAAATCTTCCAATGGAGTTTCTTGCAATGGAGCAAGCAAATTCTAATTTTCCATAAAGATCTCGGTATGATTAGCGTCCGTTAATTCTAGCAATTTATATCAACCATAATGCAGTGTCTGAAAAATGAAAATGCAAGCATTGTATCGGTTTTCAGTACAGCCAGAGATATTATTGCATCGATAACGTATCGATCGTGTACGACATACAAAGAGGTGTCGTTTCGCACGAACGTTTCACGAGAAGGACTTTCTCATCGTCGATCGGAGAAAGCGATGATGCTCTGCGCCGCAGATACGAAAGGAAAATGGAGAACCACGCCGAGGGAACAGATTCTGGGACGACAATTTTATGTTTGGTTCTCGCTCGAACGTATTTTGCTTTCGATAACGCAGCCATGACCCTTAAACGCCGGTTTGCGTGAGATCTCAATTCGTAATGCATGCGAGGTCGACGCAATAACAGCAAATAAATCACCGAATGCGTCATTCCTATCTGCGACATTTTTATTTCGACCGTGGGAGAAGTTTCGTGCAGGAATCACGCTCTAATTACCGCGACAAGGTGCATAACAATTCTCGCGAGGTTCTTTTCGATTATTTTTCACGATGCAAACTTAACAGCCTGCGAGTTTGATCTTTGCAGTAATTATATTACCATCAAGATTTATGTCCAATTGATAAACCACTTGTCAGAGTTTCGAACGAAATGATACCAGTTCATTCGTGATTTATTGTCAACCCTCCTACGCACCTTACGACCATTGCTTTGCGAATTCCAACCATTATCTCCTTTAAATAGTGAAAAATTATTTATTTAGTCGTGACTGTGTTGCAATTTGATATATTATATAGAAATCATATTAATTTGGTACATTATATAGCAATTAAATTAATTTGATGTATTGCATAACAATTATATTGATTTCATATATTGCATAGAAATTATATTAATTCCATATATTATATAGCAATTATATTAATTTGATACATTACACAGCAATCATATTAATTTGGTACATTATATAGGAATTATGTTAATTCCATATATTATGAAGAAAACTGTGAAGCCATTAGGAAAATTAAATGTTGCTGTTACGATATTCTCTAGTAATTAACACTAGATCTACCGAACAATAATTTCAACGATATACATTGCTTTGTGATAATAACAAGACTATTCAAACTGCATTCAATGTTTATTGTAAAATGTGGTTCATTAAAGAAGTACATCGGAAAATTACTAATGAAAACATTTTTATAACTTCAGTAATTGCGAAAGAAATAAGTAGGGACCAATCATTTTGACTAGTTTGGTAGTTCTAGTGTTAAAATTAGTCGAAAAAGAAATGCGCTTTCGTGTAATTTCTATTTCTCACAATTCGCTTGAGCAATTTTTAATGTGCATGCTGATCCTCTATTCATTATACATTTTCTCTGCAGTTCCTCTATGCAACGATAAGAGTTGAATGATATTTTACGTTTGCAATGCTACCATGCATTTAGTTTACGCAACAGCGGTTACTGTTATTTACAGATAATTTGCAACTTTCAAGATTCGATCAGAAACTGTAGCACGTGGTTCATTCACAGCATGTTATTTAGCAATTTATCTCCGAACGGTTGACATATCGGTGAACCGTGCCGTTTCGTCAGATAAAGAAGTCGTTCATTTTCTTACGCAAAGAAACAACAAAAACGAAAGAGACAAAGATTCTATCTGGTAGGTATCGAGAGTTTCGTTTCACATCTTCCGTAGACCATGAAGGACAGCTGTTGTTAACACTTTCGTTGACTTTATTGCCTTTAAGAAGACAATTGAGCGATGAGCCATGGAATTTCCAGTTACCGAGACACCGAGGAGCTCTGACATAGTCATTCGTAAAGCATATTTGCCCCCGCGAAGGCAATTTTCAACGATTAATCTTTCACACTAAGCCCATCACTGCGAGACAAATAATCATTTCTAGTTTCTTTATTTTACAATTATCGAAGTTATAAAATTGATTTCATAGTACGTACACTCCCAGACAAAAAGATAGCACACCCGCACTATCTTTAATTACATGTAAAACGTACCTTCTACGAATACGTAAACATAACATAGAGTGACTTTACTTCATTGAGTTCTCTTAGTTGGAAAAAAAACACATAATCCGACGCAAACAAAATGATAGCGCACTTGGAATATGTTTACACATTCTTCAGTGTTTCGTGAACTTGCACGGAGTTATTACGTTCAATTTCTGTCTAGAGGTTTGTTATATCGCAACTTTTGTATTTG
>CM052092.1:17383617-17402221 GCA_028453745.1 Agapostemon virescens
CTGACTCGTCATAATATGGCAAGGAGTCAACCCCTTAACATGCCACTTTCTTTGTAACTAAAGTTATTATCACATCATCATCGCTAAAAATGTCAGAGAAGAGAAAATACAATTTGTATCGTTTATACTGCTACATCTCCTTCGATGCTGAAATATTCATTACAAATGAACAACATTTGATTTCGTCTAAATAAAACGGTTGAATAAAAGATAGCAATCCCATAAGTCCAACGTTAAATTACCATTTATAAACAATTGAATTTCTTGTCTCGTCGAAAGGTAAACTCTGACGTATCTGCGACGAAATCGTTCACAAATACAGTGTACATTTCAGTTGCACAAGTCGAGCGTATCTTTCGCATGTGCGAATGCGTTCTAATAAATGGAAATGTCTTTCAGAAGCGCATTCGTGTTTCATTGAACGCGCGTCGCGATCTCGATCAGCTCATTGAACACTGCATCCCGATTTCTAAAAATTCGTTACGCCGATGTTCAAAGTCGATGCAGGAAACCGGTGGACGACGAATAGGTCTCTATGGCAATTTTTAATGGCGCATTTCGGAGTCAACCAAGCGAGATGATGGAACGACGCCGTCATAAACAGAAGTCGGGGGTCTAGAACTGGGGTAGCAATCTCAAATTCGAAACGGCTGCTCGTAAACGTTTCACTGGCGATACGGGCACACTCGAATGCTCTAATATTGCCAATCAGACACACGAAACTTGTTCGACTTCTGTGCAGGGAACTCGTGAGCATGGTGCGTGGGAAACAATGGACACGAAGGTTTTGTTCCGGGGTTTTGATTTTGATACGTTCTCAGCTCGGGTGGAAGAATGGCAGAAGGGAAAGCTGCCAATGTCGTGCCACTTAAGACGTTTTAGAATCCCGGAAGAATTGGCATGCTTCTCTAAGAAAAAAAAGAAAGTATAAGCACAGATCTATCATCCTAATGATAGGGTAACATCTGCTTTTCATATTCCATGAAAATAATGTGCCTATAACGATTACAGGATTTCGTGCATTTATAACAATTTTTACGTTCGCGGACATTGCAAGATTTCAAGAATGTTGTTATACTATTATCGACTTATCACAATTATTATTTTATTAGAAATTTAAATTTAATTATTACTTTATTAGAAATTTAGAAATTTTCTTAACTGTTTCATTCCATTCTTCCCTTCGTATTAACACTAGATTTATCAAACAATAAATGCATCTATTCAAACTTCATTCAATTTTTATTGTAACATATTGTAATTTTTATTGTAATTGCGAAAGAAACAAGTAGGGATCAGTCATTCTGACTGGTTTGGCAATTCTAGTGTTAATCTGCACTTTTCTAACGAGTAATACAATCGAAAATTTGTTTCAGTGCCAATACTGGAAGTTATCATTTTTCAGCTGTAGGATGCATTTAAAAATTGTAAAAATTATTTACACATCTAATTTATGTACTTCTGAACATATTTTGCAAATTGTTCTTTTAATGCAACTTCTTAAATAATTTATATAAAAATATGTAAAACAGATGAGATAGCTGACGCATTACACACCAACGTGCTGAATATGGGGATGGTATCTTGTATGGGGTGAAAGCATTCAAACACATGTTCTACTATACAAATGCATGACAAATTAATTTCCAGGCCTCTGAATGCAATGTTAATTTATCGACAGTCAAAAATATAGGTTACTATAAATAAATAAATAATATTATAAATTAAAAATATATAAATTATAAATGAATAAATTCCACGGTTACTAAATTACCAGAAAATATTTGAAATTCTTTGGAAAAGTTTGTTAAAATACGAAATCTCGTTTGGTGTTTCCAGAAACGTCGGTTTGCAACATTTCCCTCAACTGGAGACTGCCCAAATGTTAGAGACCTACGATGTGGCAGCGTCTACCATTTGCCACGGACTAAAGGGTCTCTCTCAAGGCCAAGAAAAACTATGTCAGCTGTCTGTGGATCACATGCTGAGTGTAGCAAGTGGTGCGAAATTCGGGATCCTCGAGTGCCAACACCAATTTCGCGACCGAAGATGGAATTGCTCTACTGTTCGCGATGAGACTGTCTTTGGACCAATACTCAGAATAGGTAAGAAACATCCAACAGCTTTTTTACAGATATTTGCAATAAAAATTCGTAACAATTTACGTCGCTCGATGCTCTTTGCGCACGAAAAACACGACTTTGTTAATAACTTTTTGAGAACGCAACAGAACCTTTAGACATTCAACCCTTCGCATTCCAAGCAATTTTAATAACTCTAAAACCAAGACACTTTTTGACCTACAATAGATTCATTGTATATCAGTAATTTACTTTCGTGCATGTCAAGTTTAGTGCTATTAGTCGTACGTGAAACATTTCAATATTTACCGATTTTTTAAAATGCAAACATAGCAATGTCAATGTTTTTTTAATAATAGTATAGAAATTTTTAGTGTCGCCTCAGAGGCGCTATTAGAATGCTAATGGTTAAGCGATAATTGATAATGTTTGTTGAACGTTTAATTCGTTCCAGTTCTTAGCGTTTCACAATTGTTCAAGGCAAGTCGTTGGACATGCACAAAATGGCCGATCGTAGTCGCGATTTCGTTTTAATTTCTGTTTCTGTTTTAAATTACTATTTTATATAAATTTACTATTGCTCTATTCTGTTCGTAGCTAGCAGGGAAACTGCATTCGTTCATGCAATCACGGCTGCAGGGGTGGTTTATTCGATTAGCCGATCCTGCAGAGATGGCCAGTTGTCATCGTGCGGTTGCTCTAGAAGCAGTAGACCCAGGGATATGAAGCATGATTGGATTTGGGGTGGATGCGGTGACAATCTCGAGTATGGCTACAAGTGAGTACTGATTCTTTGGTAAATAATTTATTGTATCATATTCCGACATTTTATACCATCATCATTCCTCATTTCGAGGAACACCATGAAATTGTGTCCACCATCATAAGTCCATTTATGTTCGAATCGAGATATCAAAGGGTTTGCGTTGGATTAAATTTAAAAACATGGGTAACAGACAACATAATAGAATAATATTTTTGGGTTTCTAAGGGTGTCATATTTATCATCCCAATTAGCGTAATTATCATTATTTAAGAAAATATATTTTCACTTTCAAAATCAATGAAATGACGTTTCCGATTCTTAAGGAAGCGCAAGTCCATCGGAAAAGTAAATTTCCCTTGAAATCAAAATAAATGTAAGCACTTTTATGTTATAAAATCAAAAAAATATTCAACTTTTATTCTTTGTTAAATAATTTTTACATTAAAATTAATATTGTTTTATTAAATATTATTCTGTCTTCTCAAGTTTGTGTATGCAGGAGGGATTTAAAATAACTTTAGTGTGCAGATGGTACATAATGTAATAAATCCATTAAGTACTTGTATTTTAGGTTTGTGAGTGGTCTCTTTTTTGTATAGTGGTGCCAACTTGATATTATTAAACTTTTTCGGTCTTCCCCGTTTTAAATGGTGCATCCTCGTTCATTGTCGTTTTGTAGAATAACTTATATGGATCGTTTTTCAAAAATCTCATCCGATATATTTTAAACAATTTAAAATAAAATTAAAATTTTTTTTATTTTTTGGCCTTTTCTAGAGGCTCAGTTGAAATGAACTCCTCACGTTTAATTTCATTTTAAATGAACTTATTCTTTCGACATTTTTTTTATGACCGTAAAATGAGGGACAAATAATAAATTGTTTTTTTCTTAACGCCATTTAAACGTAAAGCAGGGATCTCATAAAATTTTGTTGCATAATATTGTCCATATCCGTTTGAAACTCTCACAATGGGACTTACGCCACTTTCAAAATAAACGGCTTATATTAAGTCGAGTCACAAATTATTTCTATTTCAGCGTGCCACGTTTATTTATTAATAAAATAAATAGCAATTATATCTTAACAACGTCCATTTATTATTAGCAGACTGCAAATCTTTATGCAAAACGAATATTATTTTGGTCAAACGAAGGAACGAAACTTAAATAATATTGTATCTCCTCTTTCAGTAATTTCGATATTTCTTCTAGCACTTTTACAATTCTGTACTCGTCCTATTCAACTCTGTTATTGCCTGCATCAATTGTAAGTCACAAACGATAAACTAAAATGTAGTTGCTTATTGTTGAGAAGAACGAAGTTCATGGGAGTGCAATCTAAAAGGGCTTGTCCAACATCTTTGATTTCTTGTATGCGCTTGTTCTTTATTGATTCTTCACATTTTGTAACGATTGACTCGTTATAATTTGTATTACTAATAATAAATAATAATCTCAAGGCCTCTGTCCTTCACTTATACAATAATTGTACTATTTCTTTGAATGCTTTCACAATTTTATATTTGATCTATTCCTTCTTTCCTGATAAGTGCGTCGTCACGTTTTCACAAAAGGAAATTATTTATGGCTCCACCTGATATCATCGAATCGAAAATTGTGCTTTATGCTTGTACAAAGATTGCACGACAAACAAGTTTCTCTTGAATCGTTTCAGATTTACACAGGCATTTGTTGACGTAAGGGAACGTGAACGCAGTTTCAAAAGAGGCAGCAGAGAGCAAGGCAGAAGCCTGATGAATCTTCATAATAATGAAGCAGGACGCAGGGTAAAACGAACTGTTTGAATTTCGTCGAATTTGTTGAGAAAGTTTGCTAGATCAACCACACGATAAAATAATACAGAGTTAACATTTTAAAACGTGTTGGTCATTTAGTGATATTAAGAGAATTGTAAAGAAACTTTAATTATTAAAGAGAGTTGCTTGAAATGTAAAAGGCTATCGATCGACAGCTTTTAATAAAAATCTAAAAAAGAGTTAATCGGAGTGGTTTGCAAACGGCTCATGTAGTAGATGTAAACTTTAATAGCAACTCTGCAACAGCATGATTAAGACGAATTTTTTTTACAGGCAGTAATTAAAAAGTCTAAGATGACGTGCAAGTGCCACGGTGTTTCGGGAAGCTGCAGCTTGATTACTTGCTGGCAACAATTAGCGCCGTTTCGAGAAATCGGTATGCTTTTCCAATACGTATCATACTTAATTTTTGTAAAATTCTTGAACAATGTAGACGGTTCTTAAGATTTTTTTTATTCAAGCTGAATTTATTCATGTTCGTAACTCGACGAGTTCCAAAGTTACCTTACCGAATGAAATATGTTTAATATAATTTTTGATTTTTTTTTCTTTATACTATATTTGCTATTCTTCTTAATTAGGAGAAAAAGAAATCAATATTTCATCTAATTGGGATGATTTTAGAATTAAAAGAAAACAAAACAATCTAAATGCAGAGAGTAATTAATTTAATACAAACGTTAATATTTTTTAATAAAACATCCAGTGTTCATTTTGAATGTTGTTTTGATATAAGACTTTTATTTATTATATTCATTCAGTTTAATAGTTTATTAGCATCACAATGAATGCAGGCAAAGTTACATAACATTTCTAACTTCAGCTCTCTTAGATAGTACTCACACGTTTGAACTACTAATTAAATGACTCTATTTAATGTTTACAGGTGACTTTCTCTTAGATAAATATGATGGAGCAACAGAAGTTAGAGTAAATAGACGAGGTCGTCTGTCCATGCGAGATCCACGATTTTCATTGCCTACGGCAAATGATCTTGTTTATTTGGACGATTCGCCAAATTATTGCCTACCTAATGAAACATATGGATCTCTAGGTGATTAATTTTGTCAGTTATTAGTCGAAAATTATGTGTAAAAATGTATTAAGTTAAGAAAAGATAATTTTAATTTGATGAATTCAAATATATTATTTGTTTTGCATTAAGTACATTAATAGTTAATGCAAAATTGCTGAAATAAAATATACTACTTTTCAAAAGAAGGAATGTTGAGCTCATCAGTGATCATAGTAGTAGAAAACAGACCATAATGCATATTGTTTTATAAGTTTAGTTTTGTTAGTAATGGGTCAAGTGAACACCAATTAAAATAAAAATTATTTTACTAGGTACACATGGTAGGATTTGCAACAGAACATCGTCTGGAATGGATGGCTGCAATCTTCTTTGTTGCGGTAGAGGGTACAATACACAGAAGTCAACTATTCGTGAAAGATGCGAATGCAAATTTCGTTGGTGTTGTTATGTCGAATGTAAAACTTGTGTCAAAAACATAGACATTCACACTTGCAAATAAAATATCAGACGTATTGATATTTTAGAAGGTTCATTCGATTATTTGCAATTCAGCATCTCTTATATTTCAGTACAATTGGACAAATTGAAGTATTTTGTAACATGTGTGAGGCGTTTTGCTATTAAAACGTAACAAAGAAATGATAATTCGTAATTATCACATCAATATACATATATCTGACACTAATTACAAGTTAAATAGCATTTTTATATTATCCTTTACAAAATACATCTTTTTAAAGAAATAGCTCGAACTGCCTTAAATATAAAAGCAATCTTATAGCAATATCTATTTGGTAATATTTGCAACATTAATATTTATTTAATAATAATATTCCAGTAGTGGATGTTTGACGAGGAATTAGTTCTGTTGTCTTCATCTATATAAAAAATTACGAAAATACAAAAGGATTCGAGGTATGAAAAGGAAACCCAACAGTCCGAAAATTCATATGAACGATGTTTTCGTTTAATATGTGGGAAATATTGACATAATATATTCAGGTCAAAAACAAGAAATAAATATATGTCAGATGTTACCTTATTTCTGAGATAGAGCTTCTTTAAGTTTTATAAAGTCTTAGTCTTATTAGAGTTAATATATCATTTGAACTTTTGTAATATTGTTCAAATAAAATTGTATTTGCAGAAGAATGTCATGGAAACAATTTATATCTATATTGTCGATTCTCTTAAATTCAAATACTTTAGTAAGGCTTCAATACTGTACATACCAACCATTTCAATTTTTAATACGTATGTAAATGCAAAGCAATTACACAATCAGAAATCATGTATTTCTTAATGAATTTGTGAACGTATTAAGCGGCCTATATTATATTATGCTCAATTAGTTATGTAATTATTAATATATTTATTTGTGTCTCGATGAAACAATACTAACAAATGACTGACAAACTGTGATTTCCCACATTTAAAAGCATCAAATGATTAATTTGCTAACGGTTTTTTGAACATTCTAATTACTATTAGTCAGAATTATAATAAAATTACAAATACAGTATTACGTTTATCATGAACCATTTTCTATTAGTATAAAACATGTTAGCCTAATTATAGTACTAATATTATGTTCAAATAATTACTCCTGTAGCAATAAATTCTGCACAGATATATTTAACACTTTCATACATTATAACTTTACTGTATTTACCATAGATTAAATGTTTATTTAATATTGATAGAATTATTTATTGTTATCCTTGTGTAATGTATGATGTACAAACTTGCATACTTCAAATTAAAAAAAAAAGACTAAATAAAAAAAGAGAAGTTGCGCGAAAACAGAAGGTAATTGTTTCATGTCCTTCTTGAACCTTTTTCCTCTTTTATTTATTGAAGCTTCTAATTTTACCTACTACACAAGTAATTCAAAACAAAAATTCATATAAAACTTTAAAAACTCTATATAATTGTATAATTTTTTATTGTAATATGTTTAAAAAATTCATTTGAAGTAAAAGGCAAGTAACTTACAAAGACATTAGATTATAATTGAAAGTAAATAGAAATCTCAATTCTTACCTATTGTTGTATTCAATATATTATTTATTCGTATTTACAAACAAATAAAAATTATTACTCAAAAGTATTCCAAGATTTCTCATCTCTATATCTGGCTGCATAAGTAAAATGTCTGTATCTACGTGGTTCATTTAAAGAAATTCCACTATTCTGAAATTCTTCTATCAGTAACTTTTCTTTTTCTGAGTATTCTTTTTCTTCATTGAGATAAATCTCGACTATTCCACATTCTAGGCAACGTTGTGCAAGCACACGTCCTACATTTATGAATGCTGTTGCGTTGGTTCCTCTGAAAGTAATTAAAATAATTTTATTATATATAAAAATTTAAATATAAAGTGCCAATGTGATTTTGGAGCTAATGTATATCTATTTAATTTTCATTATAGTATGTATTAATAATTATGTTTCCAATGCACACATACGAATATAATTGTTTGTGTAGTCCCCATTCCCGGCTTGTAACAGTAATAACAGGTCCATTTTCAAAATGGTGTATTTCCGCAACAATATAACGGGGGTACTTATCTATCACTAACCTGCACACATTTCAATTACAAACATTATATTAAAAACATTAATAGAATATTGTCATCACTGCACAAGCTTAGTAACAATCATATTACTTGTGCCAATAAGAAAATCCAGGCTGATCAAGAGCATAACCTATAGGTTTTCTTGCAATTCTTAAACGTTCTAAATTTCTTGGATTACGATTACTAACTTCCTTACAATTTGCAATTATTTCTGCATTTCCATGTACTCTTCTTTTAATAATTGTTTGTATACAATTTCTTAAAGATAACATCTTAAAGTTGCAATACTTTTATTGTATATTCTTTTAACTTTTTATTCACAATTTGTTAGAATAATTTCTTTGATTTCAAATATAAAATATCTGGGTATATATACGTAAACGTTTCCTCAGTTTACATATTTCATATATATATATATATGTCACAAATACACAAATAAATGTCTCAGGCGTTCTCTACTGAAATGTGATAGATCAGCATAGACGAGGCTATTTGATATGAAGTTCCACCGACATGTAATACATACACTTATGTAAGCGTGCGCACTTAAGCACAGAATTACGTTAATAGTGTTTTAATACGCGTAAATCTTATATGCCGGGTCTAAAGTATACATGGTCTATGCTTCTAACTCTAAAATGATTTTTCGACCAATTGCGAAAATGCGAGCAAAGATAAGGGATCGTTATTGGTCAAATCATTGTTGGAAAGTTAGAACCTATAAGTGTACCAAAAATTTTCTTCCTTGGAAGAAATAATTCCTGAGATCAGTTCAAGTAACTTTCTTTCGAAAATGTTCTCCATATCTTTATTAAAGAGTTATTGATGAAAGCATGGACCAACCAGAGAACAGCTATAGCGAACAAATTCTGGCTCAGCGACAGATCCGACTGAAATGGCGTTGTCATTGACTGAGTTGAAATTTCTCTATTGCAACCATGTACTGATTTTTCACGCTTTTTATCAATAACTCCTTAACAAAGCCGCGGAAAACATTTTTTCCCCGAAAAAATTATTTCGAATAGCCTCAGACAGCACCTTTTTCAAGGAAGTGCAATATTTTTGGGACATTCTGTGCAGTTTGTTTAATTCTAAATAGTCTTTGTTAAGTCCTACTTCGAAGCGCATGTGCAGTGGAAATTGGTTATAAAAAAGTATTGGAGTTTCTTCGCTAAAAATACTTTGTGGTTTCACCACTCTAGTATACACATATACTCTCATCGTCACATGGCGTTACGTTGATTTAATTGTGTTTAGTTGCATATATACGCGTATGTAGTAATGGGGTAGGAAATGCTTTTTTGCGCATGCGCGACGATTTTAACGTCAGTAAAGTAAAAAGGTGGGCTAATATGGGGTACCTTGGTAACCCTGCATACTTTCGCAAAATTTTTTATTTTGAAAAATGAATATATAACATGTGTATGTGTACATATATGTATATATGTCCACATAATACATAATATATAAATATCTAATGTTTGTATATGTATATATAATATAACTCATTCATTTCCTTTATTTTAGATGCAAGAGAGGAAAGAGTACTAAAATAACTGCAAACAAGATATATAATAAAGAACTTAAATATTTGGCAGAAGATAAGAAATACTGTCAAAACCTTATCAGTATACACAATTAAAATAAAATTGTTGCAGTCACGATATGATACGTGCTGACACGTATCAATGTGGATGAGATGATTTTGGGAAGCAAGATACTTAATTACAGCAATAACCTTTACACTGAGTTATATGTACAGTTATAAAAATGCGAAATAGAGCTATTGATAATGCAAAGGTTCGAGATAATCTAATGTTAGGGTAATTTTCAGAGTTACATAATTAATTTTAGGTATACCTGTCAGAAGGGTTCAAGGAAAAAATCACTAAATCCCTTACATTCTAAAAACCGACTTAAAAATTTCAAGCTTCTGATGCTATATGTGGACCTACATATGCCATGTCAAGTACCATTGATAGTGGTACGGTCACACTAATTTCTTTACTAAAACGCTGATACTTTCGATACGTACCCTTTGTTAAGAATTTATCGTCGATCTTATTCCTCATCCATCTCGTTCTGAACTTTCCCGGCACTTTCCCGCCAATAATAGTTCCCCTAGTTCTTCGCTACTTTCTCTACAACGTAGATACGTTACTGGTTTTGGACGCGCGTGCGTGAAAAAATGATTTCACAGTTTATTACTACGTGATGTATGTTACATGTGATACAGATAAATCTATGTGATGGATCAATATGATCTATAGTAAATACAATATAGGTCTTACAATCGGGACTTAACAATGTGTGGACATAGCTTGAGAATCTCCTTCCTCTGTTTGTTTCATCATATACCATGTATGTTGCGCCCTCACAGTTCACACTTTCACACATACTCAAATTTGAACTTTGTGAGATACTTTTCAGTGTACAGAGACCGCTCGATTCGGAAGGTATTAGAGGGTTGTGATTGTATCTTCAATTAATGTGATTCCGTTTAAATTAGAAACAATTTTGCGTTCAGCAATGTCAGTAAGTCCGAAATGTTCTATACGTATATTGGTTTATAGATTGTGATCAATAGAAACAGAAATTTTACAAAATTGCATTGCTCTTGATACATGTGATGAATATTTAAAGAATGTTGTTAGAAAATTACCTGAAAACAAAGAGAAACAAGGGTTGTTAAGATGAAGTGGATAGTAATTTCATGTATTTTATGTGTATTTGGATGTTTTAAAGAATTCAGACCTTCTGAATCTTTTGTTACTGATTATTTAACTGGTCCATGGAAAAACTTTACAGATGTCCAGGTAAGCGTAATCTCTATTATGTGTTGCATTTATACACGGACATTGTGAAATCTTCTCGTATTATTTAACAATTCTCAAACTTTTATATTTTCCTAAAATATAAAAATTCAAGTATCCTGTTTGTATGTACAATTAGAATTTCCTTTTGTTTCTAAATGACACATGTAATACTTAAGTAATATGTTTATATTTAATAAAGGATCTAATGAAAATATAATAATTCTTTAGGTCAATCAAGACATTTTTCCTGTCTCCACGTATTCTTACTTTGCAACTTTAATCATTGTATTTTTAATCACTGACTTTGTGCGGTATAAGCCTGTTATTATACTATGTGGTCTATCGGGTGCTATTACCTTCTGCTTAATCCTGTTTGGGAAGGATATTGCAACCATGCAAATTGTGGAATTTTTTTACGGTTTATTCCTTTCCACCGAAGTAGCATATTACACGTATATTTATGCTAAAGTTGACAGAAAACATTATCAAGAAGTGACGAGTCACACGAAAGCAGCATCTTTGTTTGGTCGTAGTATGTCTGGTATTATTGCACAATTAACAGTTTCATTTGATCTATTGGATTATCATCAATTAAATTATCTGACAATATCAGGTGCTTATGCTTACTTATGTATTTTTGAAAAAGAAAAATAGTTAGATGAGAAGTTCTAACAGATTTTAAAAAATAAATTCTATTTTTCAGCTATTACATTTGCAATTATATGGGCATTCTTTTTACCTCCCGTTGGAAAGTCCATTTACTTTCATAGAAGTAATGAAATTGTAGCATCATGTCAAAATGTAACTTTAGCATCACAAATACCTGAATATAATGTTCAGTTTGGATCTTCCAATAAAAAGGTTTCGGTCATAGAGAAGATAAAACAAGCTTATGCTTTATTGTGGAGGGATTTCTTAGCAGCATATTCAAATGGACATACAGTTAAATGGTCCATATGGTGGGCCTTTTCAACTTGCGGTTTTTTACAAATTACTAGTTATATACAATTGCTTTGGCAAACTGCAGTTTCTTCTGAAGATAAGATTTACAATGGAGCTGTAGACGCTGTTTATACAATCATAGGTGAGCAACTACATTTTTGGATCGTTGTATAAATGGAGGTCAATTTTTTGTTTTATACCATTGAGGGATTTGAGAATGCTTAATATAAAATTGTGTGTATAAAGTTGTAAAAGACAAATGACAATAATGCTTCTCAATAGATAACATTAGAATTATAAATTCATGGAATTGTAAAGATTCCTTTCTGGTGCACCATTAACATTTACTAATAGTAGTAATTTGATTATTATTACGTAGAATTAAACATACATTTTACTTTTATGAATAGGTACAGTAACAGTATTTTGTATTGGAAAGGCACCATTCAATTGGTGTTTGATAGGAGACATAGTAGTATCAATTATGTCATTTTTGGAAGGTGTAGTATTAATAATTTCTTCATTCACCTATCGTATTTGGCTGTTATACTTCTCTTTTATAGTATTTGGAATTATTTATCAGACAATGCTCACTGTTGCTAGGTATTTATCAGTTTAAATCAAATTATTCTTTCATGAAGTGTTTCAATATTATTATATGATAATATCATTAATGTACTGATTTACTTTTAGCTTTGAAATTGCAAGATCTATATCAGAGGATAGTTATGGTTTAATATTTGGTATAAATACATTTTTTGCACTTGCATTGCAAAGCATATTAACAGCTATTGTAGTGAATGGAAATTTAGGATTAAATCTAAGATCTCAGGTAAGATCACAACCTGAAGTTAAGTTGGAAAACTATATGTATACTCTTTTTCTGTTTAGTTTCGTTTACTAAATTAGTTACTAATTCAATTAGACTGTCTTGTACCACTATTAATTCTTGTAATTATCACATTTGACGTTAGTGGCTAGAATTTGTTATTAATACCATAATTGGTATATATTTATAATTTGAAAATTTTTCTTTTTAGTACCTTGTTTATGGTGGTTACTTTATTGTGATAGCAACGCTATTCACAATAATAGGTATTTTTAATATTGCTCGACATTTTAAACGAGGCGATGCATTCAACATATGGGTAAAGACTGAAGATGTTACAACTCACACACAACCTGAAGATGAAGAGAAGTCTTCAAAGTCACAAAGTTCTAGTAGAGACCTTATATCCTGATAATTTTTAAAGTAATTTTTTTATTAATACTTTGTTGAGTTATGAATATGTTGTTAGTATTTTTAATATTATTCTTATTTATAGAACATATATTGTATATTTTATAGTAGCTCGTTTTGCAATACTTGTTATTGATATAGTGTAACAACAATTAGTGACAGAATTATATCAGTTCTGAATGTGAGTGGTAGTCAATGCATTATGCAGCTACATGAAAGTTTTAGAAAGCACACTGTGTAAAAGATACAATTTTTATAATTGATTCTGTATTCATAAATTATGTTATTTTACACAGTATTAAACTTTATTTTTATATAATGACTAAACTATTTTTATATAATAACTAAATTTTATGCCTTTATGAAGGCATAAAGGAGAAAGTTTAAAATGATTTAAAAATACCAATCTATTATTTTCAGCTTGTTAAAAGTATTAAATTAAGAATGAAATACCAATTTCACTCCAGTCTTTTACAATAATAATGATTACTTATTCTATCTATTTTATGATTTCCAAGTTTTGTGCTGTTCCAAATAGTGTGTTCATTCTTCTTTAATAGGACTTAACAACAATTTTATTTTATCCAAAACTGATTCCCTACATTTCTGGAAGGGAATTGACATTATTGTACAGAGGATACTACTATTTTTATCATTTATTAAGATATATTATAGCGTCGCTCACGGTCGAAACTGTTTGAAACAAACATTTTCCCAGCTCGTGTCGAGGATTTGCGTTCTTCTCGAATCGTTTAAATAATTTCCACCAAATCACACAATTTTGAACTGTTTGCCGAAACTCCTGGCTACCACTGTCTATTGTATCGTTTTTTATTATAGCAGAGATGGATTTCATCGACTCGTCCTCGATTACTTTTGAAAACATGCAAGGATAACTGTCGCAATTGTTTGCATTGCCGAGCAATTTCTCAAGAAACAGAGTATCCTTCAAACAGATTCGAATCACCTAGCGAATATTCGAACAGTTATGTATACAAACAAAGGGACAGTTACATTCATGTAAATGCGATTATTTAAAAAAAAAAGGAAAAAGAAAAGAAAATATATCTGTTTAAATATTCCATGTATTTAAATCAAATTAATATCTACAGTCACTACCGTCGAGGCTTCAGAATCCGTTTGAAAAGAATATTTAAACATTTCTATATTATACTTAGTTTTGCTAAAGAGTCGAGCAACAATGAATATCAGCATATCAGTTTTTGCAATGTTCATGAAACGTTAAAATAATTTTTCCTGGTGGGATTAAATTACATCTGGAAGACTCAATAGTGACGATGAGGCACTTCTTATTCACAAATATTATATTCACAATATATATATAATTCTGAATCTGTAATATTAATTTGGGAGACAAATATTATATGATTTTACTCTATTTCGTATATGGTGGATTTAAAAAGTTTAGATCTTTATATGCAAAAAGATTAAAACAATGTTTTGTTGTATAATGACTTTATACATCCAAAGCTAATTAGACGAATTATACATATAGTAAGGTGAATGCTATACAATTCTGGTTGGAAAGAAGCACATTCAAGAATTTATAAAACGCAGGCAACATAATCACAGCAGATATGTTAATTAATTCTAATTTGGTGTTAAAGCTTGTTGTACGAAGTGATATTAGCTTTCGTGCGTAATGACTATCTTCCGAGTGTTTAAAGTCCTTCGAATAATTATAAACGGTACTGCATACATGCATATTTACCAAGTTCGGCGATACAAGTATTGGATAAGTTTGAAGGAGACTCGTGTCTGCTTGATTAAAGTCGTCGTTGACATTTCCATCGAGTTCGCTTACGATTTCGTGAACGTCAATTAATGATAACATTAGTACCAAGCCTGAATCCACATTATGTAGCTAAATTTTTACAAATTAGCCGAATGAAAAATTAATTTATACCTGATACGGAGACGATCATTATTATTGAACTGCTTCCAGCGGACAGGTATTTCTCAAATTTTATTTATCAAATGAAATATTCGTTGACATTGTTCAGATTAATTTTAAAGCGCTGAATACTGTTAAGAATAACATTCACAATCGCGTATACTCAGTGAGACAAATAAATCATGCCTCTCCGCGCGATTTTTAATTTTCACGTTAACGTTTCCACTGCACTTGCTTTATTCGATTTTATTTAGTTGTGCAAAGACTTAAATATTTTTCGAGATACGCCGTATTTACAGTGGTACTATATTAATGTTTGAACAGCGTCGAGAACGACGGATTCGCAGGCTTTTGCAGTTTCCCGTGATAAGCATAATCCGATCTCTTGAAGGCGAGATAATTCTTTCCGTTCTTCGTTTAAAGGATACTCTTTTAAATGGTCGTGAGCTTTCGTTGTCACTGTCAAATGTAGTCGGTCGAGTTCCTCCTGCTCCTCAGGATTTAAATGTCCTGCGAAAGTAATATTCCAAATTAAGATGGCGAAATAATGAGACCTGCAAAATATTTCGTTTGAATGAAGACAAAAATTATTTCTTAATTTTATTTATTTTTTAATTAAAAGTATTTAATATTCAATGTATTATAATTTTATGCAAGTGAAATCGTTTCATTTCCGTTCAATTGGAAAATGTTGTTTTCTACGTCTTCTGTTAAAGTTTGTTCTAATTTTCGTGATTAACGAATATTAGAAATTTTATATCAATGCTTCATCGTTATCCTTCTCTCTTTTTGCTTCGCGTGTAAAAAGATTATCCATCGCGTTTTTCATGTTACAAAAATGTTGTTTATCAATCCTTAGCACTCCAATGGCTCTTTTGAAGCGACACTAAAAATTGCCATACTATTATTCGAACTAACTATTACACGATCATATTTGCATTTAATAAATTGTTAAAAATTAAACTGTTGTACGTACGAATAACAGTAATAAATTTAATATGCAAGAAAGGAAATTAACCATGTACAATGTAATTATTCTACGTAAAAGAAGTCTCGATATTGCAATTAAAATTGCTTGGAGTGCAAAGGGTTAATAATATTTATGTACGAAGAAGCAATTTTACAATTTTACACGAATGAACGCGTTCGTGCGTGTATTAAAAATTTCGTATCTGTAAAAATACATATCTCTTTTCTCCACGTTCGTAAAACCATTTAATCTTTTTCTCGTTTTATGTTTCACCAAATTTTCCTCATTAATAAATAAAATCCGCAATCCATTTACTACGAACAAGAGTAATGTATTAAAATTATCATTCATAACAAAATTTACGATTATTTTGCTTAATCACGTTGATTTGTTAACGGTCAGAAGAATGTCAATCACCCGAATAAAATGGAGAATGCGATTGTTAACGATTAGATTGCGAATTTTTATTAAAAATAAAATTTGCATTTACTCTAGAATCACCAAATTTGTTAAAATGACGTGTTACTAAGTTTTTCTTGCCCTTATTAAAATTATAAATTGTAGGAAATCTGAATAAATACGATCTTGTTATTATTATAAAGCAATGTATATTAACCTATTGTCAATTAGTTTATTTCTTTTCTTAATATTTTAATAAGATGGATATGATGCAACAGCATTAGCAAAGTATCTATATGGTTTCTCTGTTTTATATTTGATGTACTAATTTTTGTCATAAACGCATAAAAAGAATCGTTCTATTTATTACTTTTATTTTCGAGTTCTATAGTTTTGCTTATCATTGATTGTCGAATCTTCTTCATCTTTTTGGCTGCTAATCGCGTTTTTCTCAGTGCTTCGGATTTCTTCCAGTTTTTCTTGTTTCCTCTTCTTTTCCGACTACTTAGCGAGTCTCCCGAACTTCGAATCTTCATTAAACGTCGTTTCCTTCTGGTTTTCACCTTAGGAAGTACGACTTCGTTGAAGATCAGTGAAGATACTGATTTGTAGCAAATTATTTGTTTTCTACTTATTAATCTCACGTGCAACGAGTGCATTCGAATTAATCTTCGTTCTTGAGCGGCTTTGTATTTTTGCCATAATTTGCCACAAGTTTCAGCACCGTGAAGCAGTTTCGATCTCAAACTTCGGTCCGAAAGTTCGTGAAACAAGGAGACTATTTTTCCCAAATTAAAATCGTCTCGTCCTCCTCCCTGTGTGTTTTAAAATTACATATGGCGAATTGTTATAATGTGGCGAAAGTTTAAAGTTTGGAATGTTGAACGTTCACAAATGCAATTGTTTTATAGATATTTATGCAACTGAATAAATTTACAAATTAAACCAGTACGGCGTAAACTAGCATTTTTACGAATATTATTCTTAGATTGTGGATTTTTATGTAAACACAAATTTTCTGTATCAATTGCAAGAAGTTAAATCCGAATAGAAAGTTATTTTCTTCATCGTTGATCTTAAAGTGAATCGAAGATAATGTATCGACACTTTTGAATTCTGTTAGTCTTTCTATTGATTATCTCATAAAAATATAAAGTCAGCAGATTAATTATCTTATTTATTCAGCAGAACTATTGCTACGTGTTTATTTATGGTTCCACGAATTAAAGGAAACAAGTGCACACGCAGATTCAGATATGAAGATTTATTAATAACTTCCTGTAAACTATTTAAAATCGAAGCAAGGCTAAACACCAAGCTTCCCTGACGCAACGTCGTATATTATCCTACTTCCTTCTTTTAGTTCCAATTCGTTATGTTAAACTTTTTAATTTAATTTTTCAGTGTCCGATTGCCAAGATAAATTGCTCGAATCCCAAAAAGCACAGACGAATTAAGTGCCAACAATAATCCTTTCGCTGCATTCATTGCATAATTACGATCTCTCATTCCAAGATGCGTAAACAAAGAACATTTATTTCAGCAAGTACCAAAAATATCCAAATAAACAAACGATATTAAAATAAGGTTCTTCTATCGATTTTACCCTAACATCGAAGGCTGTCACGTCTCGGAATGTCTGCGATTTAGATTTACAAAAGGCACGACTCAAATTTTCAGACACAGATAACAAACTTGAAGATAACTTCTCATTTGCCACAATTTTTGAAAAGTTAGAGATTTCACACTTTCTCGGGCAGGCATCATACAATTATATCTGTCGAGGCTTCCTGGTGTAAGCCGTGTCCTGAAGGAAGAAATTTTCCAACGTTTCGCAAGCATTGCAGCTAGCTTCATCCGGGGTGACACTTTGATATTGTATCAATTTCTACCTTTAAAAGTTATACGATCAACATGAATCTACCTCTTCTACCAAAGAACTATTAAGCTCAAAGAAGTATCGACCACTGAAACTGTGAAAACAAAAATCTAACTATTGGGACTATAAATAAGTCTTCGCCGATTAAAATCTGATAACCCAA
>CM052092.1:17409693-17430417 GCA_028453745.1 Agapostemon virescens
ATTTATTATTATTCTTAAATATTTTAGAAAATTACAAATAACGTATTGGGATTTTTAAAATATAATATATTCACTATTTTATGTTTTCTTCAAGAATTTTTTTATTGTGTTTTGTTAGTCAACATCAACCATTTTCGACTGCGATTTGAATACGTTCACAAACATTTTCATAGATACAATTAAGAAACCCGAATTCTCAATATTTTTATAGAAAATTTTTGATAATAAATCGTCCTAATAAACAATACACGAAATAATAAATAAGTATGCTTTCACGATGATAAAATAATACCTGCACAGAGACAATCGCATATGTTTCAACACTAACTTAAAAAGAATTGATCTGTTTTATTTAAACTAAAGATATTTTTATAACAACTTTCCATTGTCTTTTTGTATTATCTTCGCACGGAGCGTGTGCATTTTCAATTTTAATCGTCTCATAAATTATATCATCTTGTAAGATTTCTTTAATACTGAATCGTTTTTACAATTCGTGCGAAGTTTTTCGATTACGGCGATTTCTGCATCGGCCGGAAAGGAAATCGCACACAAAAGGGCCAATGAAAAAGGCAATTTCCGTAGTGAATAACTTGAATAGAGCGACTGATATTTAAAATTCTTCCAGTTGGTCGAATTCGTTCAGACATTGATAGGACAACGATAATTATACACTCGGACCCCTTCGACAGGACCGTCCCAATTGCCACCATAAATTTGCATATTTCTTGTCAAGAACACACGTGTCAAACAGAGCGTTAAATTATAGAGCAGTTTCTCTAAACGTAATTGGAAACTAGCAAAATTACCGGAACGTTTTTATCGCGGCGTACGTGACTGTGCGCGTGTGCTTTAAAAATCATATATAAACTAAATACCGCTCGAAAACAACAATTTACTCGACTACTAAAACGCAATAACTATTCTACCAATTAAAATCAACGTTATCATCGACTTTGTCAATTTTTATTTTCGAACATGAAAGAAATAAATTACTCGATCTTATTTTCTAATTCTTTATTTAAAAGTTTGTGTAAGACTCCCTTGAACAATCGAATTTAATATACGTACGAGAAAAAGCATAGAATTATTAATATCGTCAAGTTATTTACGTTTATTTATAACAAACTCGTATTTGTATTACATAAATTTATTTATTCGATATCTATTGGGACTTTCGCGATGCTCGAATCACAGTTCCTTCTATTCGCAACGATTGTTTTCACCAATCGCATGCCGCACGATGCAGGCGTAAAATTTACGGCCATATGTTTCGTTTTCCATCAGCGTTCACAATGGTCCGTTACGTGAAACTACGATCAGATTGAACAGTTTGTAAACTCGGTAATTACCAACGCCATTGTGCATTATATTACACGTCATAAAGAGCTGTGAAAAATATCATTAACGACATTCGCATCAGCTCGGTTACATGCAATTTACGGCTACCGAATCGAAATAAAATCGTCGACTCATGGGCTCCACTGGCGAATAAACGTGCGAAGCTGTTGAAACTGTTCAAATTATGCACCATTCTATAATCGATGAAGAATTAAGTGTTTCGTAAACATTCAACATCGTCAGAAATTAATTTACTGTAAACAATAATTATGCGAACCATTCGTAAGCGTTTTCTTCGACGGTTCTTCTCAACACTCTTCGAATAAAAGCTTATATACACAGAAAAAATTATTTAACCTGTTGCACTCGATACGGAGGCACCGCTAAAAATTGCTATACTATTGTTCAAAATATTATTAACATTACTGCCAGGTCTGTAAATACGAAACCGGAATATACCCATACGCGTCGCTAGCTGCGAATTTTAGTTATCCTCGAGCAGCGTCACAGGCGCCACTTTCTTTTTTCGACATCCGATCAAGATTTTCAACTCACAAACGCACAAGTTTCATACAACAGCATAGTTTTTAATAGCGTTGAACATGTGAAATTTTGCGTTGACTTTGAAACACATTGTCAAGGTCATTATTCTGAACAGCTTTTTCCTGTAGTATCAGTAAATGATGAAAAATGTTTAAATGAATGATGAAAGATGCTGTAGCGGATGTATACCAGGTCTGCAAATATGAAACCGGAATTTGCCCAAAAATGACTCTTAATTCTAGTTGCATTAAATTATAAAGATCTAAACATAATTGTAAACTAGCAGAATTAACGAAACATTTCTTTCTCGGCGTACGTGACATATACAGGGTGGTGCACGCAATTGTTTCAAGTCATAACTCCGTTATTATTGCATTTACGAAAAAATGCCAAAGGAGAAGGATAAATGGTTCAAAGAGCACTACAGCTGTAGGCCTTTAAATTTTTTGTAGATGCAGCAGTGCATGTGCAATTAATAATTGCATCATTTCTTTAAATAGAAATGCATATGTTTTTTTACACAGATCGATTCTTCTGTTCATTCTACGTAAACAATGATTAGGGTACCATGGCAAAAAAATTATTAGATCTCGAGATATTTAAAAAAAATATCTTTATTGAAGAAGATGCTCAAACGCTTCTCCATTATATTCAAAACATTTCTAATAACGTTTTCTTATTGTTTGCATAACTGCGTTTAAATTGTCTGCAGTTATTGCTGCACATTCCAGTATGATCCTTTCTCTCAGATTCTCTACAGAATCTATGGGATTTGAATAAATTCTATCTTTCAAATAACCCTACAGAAAAAAGTCAAGGGAACTTAAATTAGGTGAACGGGCTGGCCAACGTATTGATGTATTTGTTGCGATAACGTTATTGCAAAACTTATTTTTTAGAAACCGCATGGCCACTTGTGAGTTGTGTGCCGGTGCACCATCTTGTTGAAAGTATTTACAATTTAGCCTGTCTCGGAGAGGAATGTCGTCGAGAAGAGATGACAATTCAAATTCCAAAAAGTGCCGATATTTTTCTCCGTTTAGGGCACCATCGATGAAGTATGGACCAATAATATTGGTATTTAAAATCCCACACCATACATTAATAATGTACCTTATTTGGTGATGTATGTTTCTCCTAAGGAATGGATTTCTTTTTGCCCATGTATGTTCATTATGACGATTAAAAATACCATTGTTGGTGAACGTACATTCATCCGTCCACAAAATCTGCCGCGGGAAATCTTCGTTCATCTGAATTTGGTTTAAAACAAATTGACAAAATTGCATACGTCTGATTGAATCTCCAGCATGTAAGGCATGTCCAACACTAAATCGATACGGACGAAGCTTCTCTGATTTTAAAATTCGTTTCACACTACCGAGGCTTACATTGCATTCTCTCGATATTTCTCGTGTAGATGCTTGCGGTTTCCACTGTAATTAAGCGAGTATGTTCACTCTGTTGTTTTCATTTCCTACTACTGGTTTTGGAACTTCTCTTTTAGGTTTGGTAAATGCATCATAGTGTTGCAAACTGTTATTCAATTTGATAAACAATTGTCGCGATGGTTGTCGACGGTTTGGATATTTTTCCTGGTACAGTTTTGCGGCGGCATTCGTATTTTTGTCACACAACACAAAAGTGTCGTACATATCTTGTTTCTCACTGTTAGTAAAATACATATTCTTGTATTTAGTGAAATACAGTTACACTTTTTCAAATTCTTAGTTTTCGTACTCGAGTTACGATACGTGAATTGCTACTGAATGATGAAATGCTTACTCGTACAAATCAGTTTCTGTTATAACAATGTCGAAAGGGTGTTTACCTTTACAACATAGTCATGAAGTGTTTGAGTATCTTCTTCAGTAAAGACATTTTTTGAAAATATCTCGAGATCTAATAATTTTTTTGCTATGGTACCCTAATCATTGTTTACGTAGAATGAACAGAAGAATCAATCTGTGTAAAAAAATATGCATTTCTATTTAAAGAAATGATGCAATTGTTAATTGCACATGCACTGCTGCATCTAAAAAAAATTTTAAAGCCTACAGATGTAGTGCTCTTCGAACCATTTATCTTTCTCCTTTGGCATTTTTTCGTAAATGCAATAATAATGGAGGTATGACTTGAAACAATTGCGTGGACCACCCTGTATAAATTAAATACCGCTCTACAATAACAATTTACTCGACCACTAAAACGTAATAACTATTCTACCAATGAAAATTAGCGTTATCATCGAGTCCGTCAACTTTTATGTTGAACATAAAAGAAATAAATTATTACTGTTTCAAGAATCTTCGCTTATCATTGGACTGCGGATTCCACGCATTTCTGGAAAAAAATGAATGAAATGCAAAACCGTCAAGGTATCGAACGAATTGAAGAATGTACTTAATTAATTATCGACCTGTTAAGATTATCGAGAGCAGTGATACATTTTTATTTAACTTCTATTATCTGCGATTAATTCGCGAAGTTGTCGTTTCGCATGAAAATCCCAACGTCTTCTTGTCATCTTCCGCTTCGGAGACTAATCGATCACGTTAAAATTCTGTTCGTATCGGTCGATGTATCTGCAGAAGAAACAGGAAGAGACGGCGATAAAATGGCGAGATGTTCACTTTGCAACAACAACATCTCGACGGAAGACAGTGACACTCTCCAGACCCAGTGTCCTTCGTCAACATCGCCAACACTCGTGGATGGCTTGCAGATATTCGAGTTGTGACGAGAGTCGGACAATTAAGGCGAGGACACTTTCCATGGTCGAATTTCCAGGGAAAGACAACGATCTTGCTAAAGTGATACGTGGAGCATCGAGGTTGCTTGAAAACTTCCCGAGGACATTTTCGAGAGCGCATTGGAATTCGCGTTTTTCACGCAACGCCGCCATTTTTGGACCACCCTAAACGCAAATAACAAATGCGATAATTAAATAATTAAATAATTTGATCTATCGGTCGATTCAACGGCAACCATAACTCCTTCGCTTCCAATTCTATTTTCAAATTGTTTTAATTTACATTGTGAAAAATAAATGACCAAATCAGTGAACCGATGGCTCGGTCGAGTTCTGGTATATACTTTTTCAGTAACATTCTGCAGACTTGGTTTCCACAGGCGTTATAAATAATTTTAGCCGGTGTAAACAAGTTTTACAGCAAAGAGATGGGGAAGACGCAATCGTGACAGCTCTTAAAGAAGATACGCGTCATGGTAAACATTTCTGCACAACTTTCACTTATTCGCTATTATAAAAATATGTTCTCCGTCGTTTCAGGACGATTATTAATGTATTGATCGGACATTTAATCGTGAACGAAGGCTACGAAAGTTGCAAGAACTTGTACGTGAAAGAAATTGTCGTAAATAATTTATAATAATTATTTATTGGTCACTGTATTCTGCGCTTCGAGTACGCTAAATACTCTTATTAACTGGTTCGCTTCGTCCTGCACGTTTCGATCGATTTAATATACAAACGATAATGAATGATGATGCGTGATCTACGCCAGACCTCTGATATAACAGTTTAATAACGTAATCGAATCGTAAATGAAGCGGTCATCGTTGATGGTCTGTTTTATTACGTGATTACAATTTCTATACGATCTCTGAATTATTTTCACGACGGGATATTGATCTCAGAAAATACAGAACGTTTAAATACACGGTTTCGTCGTTCGTGTTTTATGTAGAAAATACAAATAAATAAATTGAAACTTGAGAATGTACGCGGGAAAAATTCGGGCCAATTAAAATTCGAACTTTTAGCAGAAAGATATAAAAGAATTGATTAACTTTCAGCACACGAATGGCGACTCGAAGGTAGCATTGTTTAAAACAATTTCTACATCGTCATGCTTGTATCTAAGAACTTCGCGTAAATGTAATCGTTGCAAGGTCGAACAGTAGTAAAAACCGCATACCAATAAGTTGAAATAAATTATGTAACATGATAATATCCTAGGTCGAAAGAAAAGTCTTGGTTTTTGAGTTGCAATTTAAACCGTTAGGTCAGTATTACGAATATTTTGTAATTAATAGACAAACTTAAGGCGTAATAAATTATAATTCAGTTCAAGATTAATAGGTTGTTATTCGGTGATATTAATTTTATGACAATCGTTTCTAATGTACGTCGAATGGCAGTCAACGTGTTAATCGATAAAATAGAAGATTAGTAACTAAAATAAATTATAACAAGAGTTTTCGAATGTACTTCCATACTACTTTTGGCTCATCCAAATGGTTGAAAGGAAAAATACATTTTCAGCAAATTTATTTTTTAAACTTAGGGAATCTTTATGCAGCGTGTCTCTTGCAACTAGAAATGTTGCGAAAACTGGAATACTTTCTCCAGGAGAAACTGATAAAAACTGATTTATTAGTTTATTTAACTGGAAAATAGAATCTCCGTCGAAGTTCACAGCGGGATTTTCGAGGTTTCGTTGAAAGCAGACTGTGGAGAACTTCTCAGCCATCGGGACTTACGGCGTTCGCCAGTAATAGCATCCCCTTCGAATGTTCTATACGGACAACCGTAGCACCGAAAGTATTGTCTTTCGGTATAGTCATGGCCGGGATTAGTGCAGACACCGAGACATGAAATCCGCTCGTGTTTCCTGCAGCTACAGATCAAGGAGGAAGAAAAAAGCATCCACAGTATTGTTACTTGGTGGGGTCGATGGAACTGCTAGGTGGCATCTAATGAGAAGGAGCGGACAATGAGCCTTTCTGACTTAAGAGCCCTAGGGTGAATACCGGAAGAGTACTCCTACAACCCTTCTTATGTTATTCATTTATTCTCACGCCTGCTTCACGAATCAGACGAGTTACCTGGCGAGAAGAGCTCTGTGGTGAATGGCTTCGAGATTTTCGCGAAATTCGGACGTGCATAGCTGACAGAATAAAAATGAAGACAACGCTATAAAAAGAAGAACAATGTTCGATTTGCTTCGTCATTGAATTACCTCGTAGAATTTATAATATTAAAATAGCATGAGTAAAACGGAACCAAAAAGAGGAAAATTAGAAATGTGCAAATAAATTGATTTTGTAAATATTTGTCTTATTGGAATTATCTAGTTAAGAAACTATACATATGTAAATGTTTTTAACTTTTAGACGATAGATAATTATATTCTAAACTATTTAATCTTTGAATTGTTAATCGTTAACATTAACCTGACAGAAACATTATTATTTATAATAAAGTTGTTAAATAGTTCTTAAGCTAAAATTGTTGAACAGATAAATACCAATGTTTTTATACTTTCTTAAGCTGTATATCGAAGTAAATCTTTTATTTGTATGAAAACTGTTTATTATAGAAAGAAGAAGAAATTGTTTTTCATGAATACGTATAATTGTTTAAAAGTATTCCTGTTTGAAAGTGAATAATCGAATAGCACTATTAAATAATAACATTGTTTAATGCATATTACATTTTCGGATTATTTAATACTTACTTTCTGGAAAGTTATTGAATAAATTTAACCATTAGAATATAGTGAAATTAACGAAATAGAATTAAAGATATTGGAATTGATAAAATAAAAATAAACTGTTAAATTGTTGTTGAGATTAATGATTATAACATAAAATAACCGATATAATAACTGTGTAATGATAAACCTAAATGATTATAAATTTATCACAATTGTAAATCGTTGCAGAATAAATACAAGCCATTTTGTGACCCTCGAATTGTTTTATTTATTGCATAATTTTTTTTTAATGCTTTATAGAAGACTTTTAAAATACAGTTTTATGTAAAATTATACTAGAAATGAGTAAGTACTTTAATTAAATAGCTTTTTGTATGTCTAGATATAAAGCAGTCGGATATATACATATATATATTTAAATTATTTATTAACCTTTGTGAAGCCGAACGAATTTCTTTATAGTACTAATATAGTAACTAAAAATGTGTGTTAAGAAAGACCTCAAATAACAGTCTGCGCAATACCTATACTACATTACGTTGTTCATATAATGAAAATATAAATTTTTATAGATACTTAAAACCATATCTCAGAACAATTTCTAAGGTCAAATTTTCGACGTTTTTACTGTTATGAAAATCATTTCAAATGCAATCTATTTTAAATATTTTTACGTTTAAAACTATGATAAACTCAAAATGAATTATTTACATTACACTTTTCGAAATTATTTTGTCATTATAAAATAGGTAATGTGTATCGACATTGTTTACATTATATTACCCTATATAACCATATAACAATTTCACAAATGTGATATTTATTATAATTTTCTTAAATTAATTTTATATTGATTTCTTTATGTACTATACAATTTACTACATCCAAATTTCTTTTTATAAATTATATTAATTTCTAACTGTTTTATTAAATGTTAATTTAATGTTAAAAATTATGTATAATTTTTACTTTCATAATTCTATTTATTAATTCTATTAAAGAAATTTAACTCTTACTGCTAATGATTTTATTAAATCGTTTGTTATCGAACATCGTATCTGAGGTTTTCCATGTTACAAATTACAAAAAGAAAACGGATTTCAAAATGTTGGAACTTTGTAATTTTATTATAACTTAGTCACATAAAAAATGTACAATGAGTTTATGAATTTCTTATTATGTGCCTTAAATTAGATAATTCTTCTGACTTCAAAGAACCGCTTTAAGTAGAAAATTTGTCCCATTGTCATACAAATCAAAACCATAGCTTCGAAGAAAGCCCATATGCCTACAAGGTAATTGGTACTTTCGTTGATAGCTCTATGATTTCGATCTCGTACCTGAGAATAAAAATTACTTTATTGAAATTTCAAATTCATGGATTTTGGAATCATAGAACGAAAATATTTTAGTCACCTGCATATATTCTTGTTCGTTCTTCACTCCCCATAAACGTGTGCTTAAGTCTTTAATCATATCATCTATTTTACTGCGATTCGCGTCATCGCCATTCTTCCCATCTGATGTATGCTCTACAGGTTTCATGTTCTCGCCGATATCCATATTAAACATTACAACTTTCGGTGTCATACTGCTTTTTTGATTACCAAAGCAATATGTATAAACACCGGAGAGATGCGCAGCAAACGTATACTTTCCACTGCTTTCTTGATCACCCTGATAGATTACTTTCTGATCAGGACCAATTATTTTTACATCTATATCTAAAAATCCACCTTCAGCTATTTCAAACGTGAGGCCTAAAAAATATTACAAATACTATTGAAAAATAGGTTTTTAACGAACTAAAATTATGTTATTGTATTTTCGAGTAATGTTGGCAAATCGTCAAAATAAATTTTTAAAATCTATTTCATTTTGTTTACCTCTCAATTTTTTAATGCATACAATATATTTAATTAACAAAATTCTAAATATAAAAGAATGCCTTCTATTTTCATTATATTAATTTGAAATGAATTCGGTAACAATAATTGAAACAAACTGAAACTAAATTTATTATTAATAGTGCAAACATTTGTCGAATATACTTTGAAAATACATCGGTCTGGAAAATTTACACGTTGTAAATCCTCTTCAAAATACAAATTTTAAAAGCGATAATAAGGAAATAAAGGTCAAATCCCAATAGATACCAAAATATTAAAGTAGTTATATAATAAATTTTTCAGAAATGTAGTTACAATCACAAGGAATCGTTCAAACACAATTTACTAAGCAAAAACTAACCCATTTTTGTTCCTGCTTCGACTCTGTCAAAGAAACATTCTTCGGCATGGGCATCCACAGTTATGAAATAGCTGGTTGCGCTTTTGCTTAAAACTATTAATGATAAACAAGAAATAAGCCACCTCATTTTATCAAATTACAATGTGAACTTATTAAAAATGACATATGCCGATTCTTAACTCTGCTACTTTACAGCGACATGTTGCTACCACAGCGACACGTATGCAGACTACCATGAAATTAATGACACACATAGATGTACGTTCGCATGCAAAGTTTATATAAAATAACAGCGAACATTATGTCTATCCTATTTACATTCATTGACTTTCAATCGATAGTGTTTACTTATAATAATTAAAAATAATATATACTTTTTCAAGCTGAAAATCTCAATTTTAGTTTACTCTTCTCCGTTACAACTAGTAACATAATTACATGTTTCCAGTAACAAATCAAACCCATATTTCTTTATTTAATCATTTTCTCATGTTCACGCAATACTATAGTATATTATATGTACTAATAAATATTACAATACATTTTACTACACACATTCATGCGTACTAGTTAAAAAGTAAACTCATCATGTTGCATTGCAGCCTTAAAACTCTAGCATTCAATGTGCATGAGTATATACAGTTCAAAATTTTTTGTATGCAGTCCACTCATATCTATATATATATATATAAATAAATCGTACAGTAATACAAAATATGTCTTATAAAAAATAGAGAACAAAGGGCGCAAACTATAAATTAGTGATGAAAACTTTATACTTGTAATATATGAAATTTTTAAAATATTTTCTTTAATATACAATACGTATACAGTCTACAAAATTTATATTAATTAAAATATTTAGCTTACAAATTAAAATTGGTGGTATCGCTGTTGCGTCGGCGCATTGATCTATTCACTGAATACTTACTGAATAAGTAAGAGCACCTTAGCGCCACCGCCTTCATCAGATGTCAAAAGGAAAAGTTTTCCAAGATAACAATTTTGAAAAATAATACAGATCTGCTAGGTCGATATATCGTATCAGATGATCGTATATAATTATATGGATTAGTGATGCAGTTTTTTTCCTTCTTATTTAGTGATCCAACTTTAATAAACGACAACACTGTATGTATGTAGGATATCAAGGTCATCCAATTTAGATTATGAAGAATACTATTTAAATAGAAGTTTCACCTCTAGTAGACCCTGTGACCTGACCCAAATCATTCGTTTATCTTTTTGGCCAATAATGAGAACACATGTGCTCGATACCAACTGTCTAATTGAAATATTAAATGTTTATTAGTGACTACAACTAAATAATTTTTAAAATGCAAGTCAATCATAAACTATCGCGGTAAAAGAAAGTTCTCTTGTTTTAAAAAATAATTTTCAGCTAATAGAACAATTATAGAAGTGAAGTGTAACTATTTTGTTCCAATGTTAGTCGATATCTAAATGTTACCACTATTTATATGTTGATATAATGTTATTGAATCACTGTATATACGGTGACATATATACGGTGTACACATACATATATATATATATTTGAATTAGGTCGAAGTCACTTTCTTATACAATAAGGCAAATATTACATCTGTTTAGGTCTATAAAAATACGTTGCAATTACCGCTATCAACCACAATTTACTCCAAGATTCATGATTAAATATTATCAGTAGATAACAGAAAGTGTATACTTATCTTTTCTAAACAGTGGAAATGTTCGAAAATTTTTGACACATATATACATACAAGCATACACTGACATTGATAAAAACAAAAAATAAATATGAGGACTATAAACTTTTGTTATTTGATAAGTAGAAATATTTTTGTGCAACATTGGAAACAAAATTTTATTAATTCATCTTTATCATCCAAACATTTACATAAGAGTGCAACTTTGTAAGTTTGATTTTATATAAGTATATACTTAACTATTATCAATTATTTAATTTAATATTTGTATATTTTCATTGAAGACCAAAACCAGTAAAAGTTGCATATGCATCCTATGAGTCGATAAAGGAAACAGATGCTACAAAACACCCTATTATCATAATGCATGGTCTCTTTGGCTCAAAGAGTAACTGGAATATGTTATCAAAGACAATACATCAGCAAACAGATCGTAAGGTAGATATATGGAATTTATGTGATATAAGAAATACTTAGACTGCATTTATAGGTAATAACTATAGATGCAAGAAACCATGGAGATTCCCCACATTCTGCAGATATGACATATAAACACATGGCAGAAGATGTCATTCAACTCATGCATGATTTGGGGTTTGAAAAAGCAATATTATTGGGACATAGCATGGGAGGATCAACAATGATGTATGTAGCTTTACATTATCCAGAAATAGTAGAAAAATTAATAGTAGTAGATATGTCTCCAGTGAGGACCAGTCCTCAACTTACAGAGATGGGAAAGATATTTGAAAGTATGCAATTAGTAAATGTGAACACTATTCCAACATTAACAAAGGCACGTAGAAAAGCAGAGGAACAGCTTGCAGAGACTATTAAACCTTTAGCACTGCGTCAGGTAGATAATTCTTTGTATTTATCATAATTTAATTATCTATATTTGGGAATAGTTAAAAATAAAATTTCATTACAGTTCTTAATAATGAATTTAGTCGAAGCTGAAGTTGGAACGTATAAATGGCGAATTAATATACCTGTATTGGAACAAAATTTTGCAACACAGATAGCAACCTTCCCACATATAGAATCGAAAAATTTTATGGGACCAACATTATTTATAGGAGGTGCTTTAAGTGATTATATAAAAGTAACAGATCATGATAAAATTAGGAAACTATTTCCTTCTGCAGAATTTTTATACATAAATGGTGCTAATCATTGGGTTCATGCAGACAAACCAACCGAGTTTACAAAGACGGCAGTTGATTTCATTAATAGAATGTAACTGCAATTATTACACTGAGTCAGAAAAAACACGTAATGCGTTTTGTAAACATATATATATATTTATGTGAAATTTATAACATTACAGATATATAAGTGAAAAATAGAAAGATAAAATACAGTTGTATACAGTGTAAACAAATTGTGAATTCTGCATCAGGTAAGAACTTACAAAGTTTCACACTTTATTAACTTCTTATTTGTTACATTTCCATAAATCGTATATTCAATGTTTTACAACTTGGAAACGATTTTATCAGAACTGGAAAGTAGTTTCGCATAAGGCCATGTTTTATTGAAGAACAACTATTCAAAATGTAAAATTTGGATAAGGCTTTCAGACATTATTAAAACATAATGTGCTTAATTAATCACTGTGATTTAAATGCAAAAATATTCAACAAAATATATAAATTCGATTCAAAACGTTTAAAGAATCGTGTATAAAATATTGTATTTAAGCGTAATGTAAATATTTGCAATTGCAAATCTGTGTACAAAGAAATAAAGTTATAATTTTAAATTAGTTAAATATGTGTTACAATATCACAATCATTTTTGCAAAGTGCAAATTCCTTACTAATGTTTCTTCATACTTTATTCTATTCAACAAATCGCATACTAAAGTACTTCATGTGAATGTCCACCATTGTATGCATAATCTGCTTTATTGTGCATAACCAATTGATTGTCCACAAAATAAAATGAATCTGAGCGTGTTTCAAACGGATTTGCAATCATTTCAGATACTGTAAGATCATTTTTATTACAATCTTATTATAAGATTAATATTTTAAGCTATTAAACAATCAATCTTATAACTTACCCAAATCAGCAGGCAGAGTAGGAAACTCATAAATATGTTCACAGGTATTTTTACTGTTCGGTATACAGAATCCAAATTGAAAATCAAAGGTTTTTAACAATCTGTCTCGAAAGAAGTGGCGTTCGATCATACGGAAATTATTTACTGGTTTAGATCCCACAAGAAATTCTACCGTTGCCCCAACAGTTTTTAATTTCAGAAATTGAGGTGTGAACTGATAACGTACAAAGCGACCTGTATTTGTGTCCTCGCAACCGGAGTCTTCGCAGTCTGGTTCTACATCTTGAACAGGATCGCATTCTATAATATACAAATAAGAAATTTATATATAAAACAGACAATACTTAGACAATCATGCAGGAATTATTTTAGTCAATACTTACCACTAGCTGGTGGTTTCGTTATTTCAAATAATATTGCTCCTGTTTCTAGGTCCCTAATTTGAAATCTTGTAAAATCAATGTCGTAAATATTAGCCTCTGGAGAACACAAATATTCTGAAATATAATTAATCAATGACTATTTTATAAAAAAAATAAGTTATATAAAATATTATAATAAAAATATCTTACTATCGGTAATTGTAGGCAAGCGCAACACCATTTCTGGGGTTATAGGTGCTCTTTCAATGTTTCCATTATCAGAATTTTCTTGATCTACCGACGGTGTGAATGAAGTAACAGCTTCATTTGATTTATTTTCGCTGTCGACACTCATGTTTAATAGTAATTAGACCATAAACAGACAATTTGTTTTAACGATCAAGCGTATATTTTTTGTATAACTCTTACGCTATGTCACACGTAAGATGATGTTCATTGAAGATTTTTTAGGGATCTTTTACATGCATTCTTCGTTACAAAGCATTTCCAGTCTTTAAATTCTTTATCCATCCGATAACGTCTTCATTGTACAAACTTTCGGACATTCCATCGTATTTTGACAATTATTCATGTGCCACGTTAAAAATGTCAATCATAAATATCCTAAAACTATACGCAAATGTAGAGACACTACCTCTTCATACATAGAATAATGGACTTATTCTTCACAGAATACGGATCTGATTGGTTACTAAGCAAACATAATTTTGTTACTGGTTGAAGTGACAATGTTCTATATTACTTACGGGTTGCGTGACCATGCGAACATAATTATGATAGTGCTACAGTATTATACGTTCTAATCAATGGCGGTAAGAGGGAAATTCAAATATAAAATATAATATTTAAACCATAATCGTATAAATCATAGATATGTATATATTTCATTCGGGTGCAATAGCATAGAATGAGTAAAGGGACAACGAGAAACAGTTCCCACGAAAATCTTTAACGAGATTCTACTTGGCAAGAGTAATTGACGAATGTATAAAAAGTCACATAGCCTCTTGAAGGATCTTCTTCAATTTCAAATAACTAAGATAAGTTGAAGAATCAACTTCTTCAAGATCCTTAGAAATACTGGAAGAAAATTCAAAACCTTCTCGAAAAGTAGCAAAGTTTATTTTGAAATCATAGAGTGATTGTCCTCACAACTATGACGATTGAATTTTACTTTAAGTAATCGATATTTTTATTATTTTGTATTATAATTATAAATATATAATCAAAATATACATATATATTATACAATTTTATGCATACAATAATACTACCATGCCTAGCAACGTTATTTTTTAAATGACGCGCGCAGTTTTGCTGCTAGTGCGTGCGTGGCTGACAAGTTGATAGATCTGATATTATATTCTTTTAAATATGTTATACTTTCTAATTCAATTAATAATTTTCTTAAGTTACACAATGAACGTTAAATGATGTTCATAATATTGATATTTATATGATATTTCATAGTATTTAATGCCTGTTCCGATGAATTCAACGGACGTTATAAAGACTTAACCTGATCCTCTTGCAACCTGTCATGCTCTATATACTAACAAAGATTCACATTTCTTTTAATTAATTTATCTATTTTACTTGTTTACATCAGTTAACTGTATTGCTAGTGACAAATACAAGTGTTTAAAGTTTTTCTAATTTTGTAATTATCTCGGGTACATGATAAATTGACGATCATGTCTAATCAGAATCAAATGTCTAACAAATCGTATCGTGAATTAGAATTACGTAGTTCGGAATTAAATGATCATCCAGACAGTACCTCAAGATGTAGCAGAAATTTTGGAAACAATGTAGAACGTTCTATGGAATTGTCTTCTGTAGTAGTTATTCCAGATGGTATATTATTTTTATAAAATATGAATATAGTTTATATAAAGATATTGTAATTATTTAAGGATGCTAATTACTCTGGTATTTCTTTATAATATTACTGACACTTCTTATCTGTAGGATATCTTGCTTTATTTTATTTATATAAGAGTGGGTAAATGTAAGTTGTGTAAATATCTTACTGATGAAAACAATAATAATAATCATGCATGAAAACATAATTGTGGATTTAAGGGTATTGCTTTAATTAATACTTATTGTGAATGAAATGTATTTTACACAAGATTTTCAATGCAGCTTACTTTAGTCCTCTCTAAGTAGACATATGAAATTTACTAACAAGTAACATCAGTAATACATTGGGATGAAACATTATAATTTATACTATTTAAGTAAGTTAAATATTTTGTCATATGTAATAACAAATTTTGTAATAGTTCTGATGTAATTGAGGTTTATAATCACATTTATTTCAAATTAAAAATTCGCAGCAACACATCAATTCATTTTTTAATAAATACATTGGCATTTTTAAGTAATAAAAATAAAAATTATATATTAAAAGATTTATACCTGTTAGTACAACAATTGTACTAAATTGAATTAGATGTAAAGTATTATATGATACTATTTCTTTCTTTTCTGTAAAGAATTCTGTTAGTCCTGTGTTCACTAATTTTATAATCATACATTTTTTCTTCCACGACTATGTAAGGTATCAACTGTAAATGTATTTAAATGATGTAATTCTACTTACAATAAAAATTTAATTTAAAAATAAAATATATAACACTATGTAACTACTTCCTCTTCTATTTCCTTCCTTATTAATCAATGTAACTTTCACTACTTATACAATTAATATTATATTTAAACTGTACATAAATACTTAATGTTATGAATTATGTTCATCATGTATAATTGTATTTCTTAAATTAATAAATCATTGTAAATTGTAGTTTGTTTTTAAAATAGGATTGAATATACGAAGGATTAAACTTTGTACAGTAACTGTAATTTGTATATTCTGAATAGTAATATATTTGATTTGATTTGATTTTATCTTAATATTCATTGACAGATACATTTACTGTAGTACAAGCAATCAATGCATTAGGATTTGGAAAATTTCAAGTTAAATTATCTCTATTTACGGGGCTCTGCTGGATGGTGGATAGTATGGAAATAACAATATTAAGTATTTTAAGTCCATCATTGCATTGTGACTGGGGCATTACTAGATATCAGCAAGCATTGACAACTACGGTAATCTTAATTATTTAGTATATAATATCTATATCTAATAAACCCTATAGAATAATATTAATATTTAAATATTCCTTATAATGATGGGTTGTAGGTTGTTTTTCTAGGTATGATGTTGAGTTCTACATTTTGGAGTAACTTGAGTGACAGATATGGAAGCAAACAATCCTTAACACTCTGTGCAATTTTGTTACTCTACTATGCTTTCTTCAGTGCTTTTGCGCCAAATTTTCTATGGATCTTGTTACTTAGAGGACTAGTTGGCTTTGCTATTGGTTGTGTACCACAATCGTAAGTATTTGGTAAATTCTATAAGTGGATGGTAATAACTGAATTTAAAAAACCAAGCTATTTCTGTTGCAGAGTGACACTGTATGCAGAATTTCTTCCAGCCAAGCAGAGAGCAAAATGTGTAATCTTATTGGATGTCCGTATACTAAAATAAATTTTAATGAATACATATACTATTTCTCATTGCATAAAATAATAAAATATTTACTTTCTACACAGTGTTTTTGGGCTCTTGGAGCTTGTTTCGAGGTAGCAATAGCACTGGTGATAATGCCAAATTTTGGTTGGAGGTGGCTTCTCATTCTATCAACAATACCACTTCTTGTATTTGCTATCATCACTCCTGTAAGTAAAACAAATGTACAATACTATAAAAATTGTGTACATTCTTCATTTTATTTTATAATAGTGGTTACCAGAGTCTATGGTGTTTGATATGTCAACTGGAAGAATGGATAAAGCTGTTTCCACATTAGAACGAGTAGCGAGAGAAAATAAGAAACCTCTACCTCCAGGAAGATTAGTTATGGATCGTTTTTACCAAGTGAATCATGGTAAATTGAAAGATGTACTAAGTAAAGAAATGTGCAAAACATCTACTTTACTTTGGCTTGTATGGTAAATATTTTATTACATGTACAGGGTGGAAGAAAATTATATGTTGTGAAGGACAATTTTGTGGCAACTTTCAGAGAGAGAAATCACTGTAGTAGTCACGACGTATAATTTCCTTCCACTCTATATAATATAACTTAACATACAGGATATTCACGCTATTATTAGTCAGCGTTTTCCTTGCAAATAATAAATACTAAAAGCAAATTAGAGGAAAAAGGTAATACTGTTTTTTCCAAGCATTGTAATGATGCATATAATGTTTTGTGTTTGTACTATATTGTTAAAAATGAAGATAACCTTTAATTTTTTAAATAAATAATCAATTCAGTCCTAGAAGACTAATCTAGATTTTTAAAGTTGTACAACCTGAAATGAATACAGAAATTGAACGAGACATTTTGAATTTTTCATAATGAGATTGGTTATGATGAACATCTACGGTAGTTTCATCAATAAAGAACACTTGTAGACATGTTCGTACGAAATATTAAAAATATTTCTTCCATTTTTAACATTGAATGTCCTGAGAGATAATTGCGTCATATTTGGATGAATTTGTCTTCACACATATTTTCATATATATAAAGAAGTATATATTTAATTTGTTTCTAATATTTATTATTAGATTGTAAATCTTTATAAATTTATGCCTTTTGAAAATTTTGAATAAATGTAAAAATATAAAATACAACATAATCGACTACGTATTCTATCTATTTTGGTTTTATAAAGGCTATTATCAGGAAAAATAAAATTTCATTGAATATGAAAGAGAAACGCAGATTAGTAGTAGCATGAACACTTTGTATATAATTTAGGTTAAATACAAGTATAGTGAAGATGAAAATTTCAGGATGAGTACAGCATTTTGTTACTATGGTGTAGTACTAATGACAACGGAATTGTTTCATACATCGTCCGAACAATGTAGTTCTTGGGAAAATAAAAAAGAAGATACATGTCAATTAGATTGCCGTTTGGAACGCAGTGATTATATTGACCTTCTTTGGACAACATTAGCTGAATTTCCAGGAATATTTTCCACCATTTTTGCGATCGAAAAAATCGGCAGAAGAAAAACAATGGCTTTTCAATTAGTAATGTTTGCCATGCTGATTTGTTTTTTAGGCAGAGCCTGCCTATTGAACAGAATCGCATTGACACTCGCAATTTTTCTAGCCAGAGGCCTAATTGCTGGAGTCTTTCAAGCAGCTTATGTATATACTCCAGAAGTATATCCAACCCATTTGCGTAGTGTTGGAGTAAGTACTTGCAGTGCCATGGCTAGAATTGGTGCAATGGTTACACCGTACATAGCACAAGTATTTTTGCAATGGTCTATTACTGGAGCAATGGCAATATATGCTGTAACAGCATTATGTGCTGCTGTTGCAACACTTGCTTTGCCTGTTGAAACGAAAAATCAGTCATTAAATGAATCAGCTCAAGAAACAAGATAAACTTATTTACAATTTTCTGTTTTGTTGGTATTATTAAATCATTTTAACTAAATAGAAAGTATATTTTTGTTGGTACAATATTGTTTTACTGTATCTCATTATAATTAGAGTAACAATCTTTGTATAATGAAGAAAGATCGTTTGTATTTATTTATATTTCTTTATAGTTTTATAAGTACACATATGTATGATTAATTATTGTACATAATTTTACTTCATAAATTAACTCTATAAACTATATATACATTTTATATATGTATTTCGAAAAGTATATAAGATAATACAAAGACTGATACAAAATGTTAATGTAACAACATAAGTGCCAAACACACACAGAATACAAACTTACTATGTGCACACGTAGCAAATTCTGATTTTATTTGTGTTACATTTTAACACACAACAATTTATGTTACATAAAATAATTCGATATAACTTATACATAGAATTCTATAATGAAACAAATTTCGATTTTTTAATACAATTATATTCTCGATCATCTTATGTTTGCTTAAAAATTTATTGTATAATGTAGAAATAGTATTAATTAACATTACCTAATTTATTATAATTTATATTCTAATCAAGAGTAATGGATTATATGTTACTTGTAAGTGTTCGTTCGTATCGCGTTACGACGCGAATAGGGGTTCGGCGTCGCCGAAGGTTGTAAATCTTCGACTCAAATCTCTTGAAAACGCGAGTTTCAAACGATTCCCTACTATCCTTTCAGATGATAGGGATGATACTTTGTAAATTACTTGAGAGTTTTCATAACACATGTAATTCTATATTTTAAATACAAACAGAATAACTTGCAACAATTACAGGTGAGGCGTCTTGTCGATAGGTGTTTTAGTAATTCTCTTCGAGAGGCGGTTTTGAAGTGAAGACGAGTGTTACTATTAGATTACAAGTAACCTCGATGTAGGTGGGAATGTGACATGATCCACACGGATTCGCGGATTTTACATTTTCCGGGGTTGGTGAGGGAAACGATCACCTTAGCTGACTGGTTTTAACATTGCACAGAAAGGGTAAGGTGACCGCCCTGACCAAAGTCGACTCGAAGGTGCAAATTGTACCTGCGAGTGACGCGCGGGGAATCCGCGTGTCTCGAAAGTAGACCATAGCAGGTAATAAATTCGGAAAAGCGTCTCGATCCTACACAGAAACTTTACATACAGTGCAGTATACAAAATATAAATAAACAGAATCTCAAAAATAAAAGATGTAATCTTATAAGTATTAAAAATATCTTTATAGAATACGGATTCTAATATTTTTATATGTAAAACTACATCAATAAATTTTGAATACCTGGGTATATGTATGTTTGATAATCTGAATGATTAAAGATATTATAATAAAACTGTTAATCAAAGGCTATGGCCGGGTTTGTAGGTGATTTCCGATCTTTTTAAATAAATTTATTTTAATTTTTTACAGTACGCAATTTAAAAAATCTGGAACATTTTTTTT
>CM052092.1:17430817-17478345 GCA_028453745.1 Agapostemon virescens
AACATGTGGCATAGTATCCGGAATGTGTCAGAATTTTTTTAGAATTTTTAATTAATTAGTTAGTTAATAAATAGGGAAAATAGGCCAAGAAATCGTTTTTTTATTTTTCTCAATAACTACCCTTACAGATGAGATATGAGGCTGAAACTTGGCATACGGGGGATCTTTTTGGGTAGGCTATCACATATTCCAAGCTCGATCAAAATACCGGCGGGGGCGAAAATCACCTACAAACCCGGCCATAGCCTTTTGTAATGGTTTGTATTATTTTGAGAAAATGAATTTACTTACAAAATGGTTGTTTTAAGATTGTATAAAAGCAAGTAACTCTTCTTTTAAATATCCTACACTATCAGTTAAGTGCACCGAACTGCCACCCTCAGGAATAAATATGAAAAGAACATTAGGAAATATTTCCAGTTCAAGCAAAGTCTTACTCAAATCTGATTTGTTGAAACTTTTACCATGTAGGATTTGTAGCTGAAATGGTGTTTCGCTATTTTCTATGTTTTCGGAAACAAAATCATATACATCTTGTAACTTGTCATGTACAAAAAATGTTCCTTGTAGAATAATATTATCTGGAAATTTGATACGAATCAAAGAGTATTTATATTTTAGTTGGTTTCGTTTCTCATCTTTTTCTCTCATAGCCTTTGTCCTTAACATTTGGTTTCTTTCAACTGCTTCAGTTCTGTTAATATTGTCAAGAAAATAATTTATTGATTATTTATTTAAGTTCATTTAATAATATATTATAGTTCATGTCTTATGTTTCGAATTACCGAAGTTGTTGTTCCCGTTTTATCTCTTCTAGTTTTAAAGAAAAGAAATTTGGTGGAAACTCGACCCTTTCACGTGCTTGCGCAGGCATCAACACTTGTACATTCCTATCTAATTCAAGTGGAATAATTTCTGCAGTTTTTAATGCACATAGTAATATATTAAGGTATTCGATGTCACAGTTTTCCGGACTCCATACTAAAAAGTTTTCCTCTATGTCATTATTCGGTAACTTCGTTTCTCGAAATCCAGCAGCATTTAAAAACTCCATCACACCTTCTAGAGGGCGTACTTTCGCCTTTGAAATATTAATTATACGTTAAAATTAGAAACAAAAATACATTAAATGATGAGTTGATGTGTGCAAGAACCCAAAACTGTTGGATTAAGACGGATGCAGAATTTGATTCTGATTCGAGAAACTTCTCGAATGTATCTGTATTCTCGACAATTTTTTTGATTAATCCCGAGTACATTAGAGCTCTCAACAATTTTCGGAATTATTCCTAAGAATGTTCGAGATTACCGAACATATTAGGGTTCTTAAATACTTTTAGTAATTTCAATATTCACACCATCAACTATCAAACATTTTCGGATTTTCACACAGCACTAATATTGAGAATTTTTGCTAAAGTCTCTTTATATTTGAATGTACTAATAAAAGGCAATTCTTACTTGGAATATTCTATTTTGCATCCTAATCTGTCTATATTTTTCTGTTTCTGGGTTATTTATGATGTTCTCTAAATACTTTTCCAGTATTTCAATACAACTTTCAACTTTTTCTCTGTTAGGATTGCAATTCTTTATAACTAAACATGACGTTAAACCAGCTTCTTCTCCTTCCAATTGTTCGTACAAAAAAGTTCTAATTTTTGCTCTCCATTCCTCTTTCGACAATACTTCGTTGGATAAATGTGGACAACGAAAATAGACATTATCAATCGCTAACGACGATTTCTTTTTAACTGATTCTTCAGATTCTTGTTTTGACTTTGCATCGTTTTGTTGTACCACTTGCTGGGCTTCTTTTTCTTGCTCCAATTCGCGTAACACTTGCGCTGTGATAGCTGCATATGATCTACAATAAAAACATATAAGATGTTATTTATATTAGTTTTAATTATTATAGTAAATGTTTGACTTATTACAGAAAAATAAAGATGCATGACATATAACATTAGTAAATATAACTTGCCTACTACGTTTGGCTACATTTTGTGCTGCTTGTAATCTTGATAAAGCAGCTTGACCAGCTACTTTAGCTTCTTCTGTAGGCTCTACCCTTATTATTGGTTCTCTTGGTTGACTTGAAGCAGTGGGCCTTGTTGTATCTGATAATCTAAAAAACAACTTTTCATTAAATGTTTCTCTGAAATTATTTTCAATTACATTTTTTAATATTCCTGATGACGTTTGTTAAACCCTTGTTAAACCCTAACAATTCCAATACAAATAATAAAATAGAATTTACCTACATCCTTTCCCAGCATTCACAAATTTTCCATTTTTCCTTTTCTTTTCAAATAATGATTTTATTTTGTCCATTATATTCAATAATTATTTGGTACCTTTATTTATTTAAATGAAACCTATAATTAAAAAGAAGTTAGATAATTTTTTATTATACCATAAGTAAAAGCAACTGTAATTATTTAAATTACAATTGTTTTATCAAGCAATAAATTACTTACACCAAATTATTCTCCTGATGAAGAGTCATAATCTTTAGATACAGGATCTAAAATGATTGATATTATAATACTTTATTGTAATATTCCTATATAATCATTTGTAATTTTGAAGCTCAAAAAATTAAATAGGAAGACTTTAGATTTAATCTCTACTGATTCTTATAAAATTTGGTGATAGTTTTAAATCTGGACTAAATGTAAGAGTAATTATAATGTATAGGATTATTTATTAATAATAAAACAATTCAATATTTGTAAAATTTAATTAATAGGGAGAAGAACTAGATCTAATGACCCCTAGAAATTAATTCTATTTTTGATACAACTTAAAAGAAAATTAAATTAGATTAAGAACTAAGAATACTACATTGAATAACTACTTTTCATCTCTTTTTGATTGAAATCCATTCATTTAAAAAATTTAACTTCTAAGATGTAAACATTTCCAAGTTGGAAACATACTAATTCAAATTATCAATTCATTATATCTTTTTATATTTATCTTCTACTTAATGAGTATTAAGTTTTTCTCTTTTGTATATTCGTATAATAGAAGCATCTTATTAACCTTATTGAAATAAAAAAAAGAATCATGTGAAATATATTACATTACTATATGTAATATAGATGTAATACTACAATAATGGTTTCGATTCAATATATATATATTGATATAATTGAATATATATATATATATTGGGTTGTCCAGAAAGTTCGTACTAATTTTGACAGAAGATTGAAACGCAATGCGTTTAAGTTTTGGTATATATTTATTAAAAATAAAAATAGATCGGCACAAACTTTCTGGAGAACCCATATATATATATATATATATATATAAGTTAATCTGATTTTAAATCTCTGTCCATTTGTTATTAAAACGGTATAAAAGTAAGTAATATGTAAATGTGTATATGATCTTGTAATCCCATAAAATAATAAAAATAATTTTGTACACTAACTACAGTACATGTACTAAGAGTTTGTTACTTCTTTAAGGGAATAATATAATGTATGCATACATCAAGGAAAATTGTATATTGCCTTACTTGGTTCCATAAATTGTTCAGAAATTCTTGGACCATAAATATGCCAAGCGATGAAAATCAGAGCTACGGTACTAATAAATGTGAACGAGAAAACTTTTAACAATTGCAATTGAAAGTCGTCGAATGCCAACAAGGCTGCGCAATCGTGAAAATATTGCGTGAACTTGTGTTGGATTACATCAGTAACAACAAAATTACTCGAATCGAATGTTAAACCAAAAGTATTGTACACTGTGTCCGCTAAATCGCGTGTTAATTTATTGATTGTCTCCATGAAATTCTCGGTCCAAGCCCACAAAGTTTCGTGTACATTATACATTACATGTAGAAAACTCTGAATTGAATTAGTAAAATACACACTTTGCTCACCACTTTATTACGTCATATTAATGCGTTATACTTCGATATTTTCATCAACGTTCAGAACTCGAATCATTCTGAACTTCGATCTTCGACATACCTACACAAATATGAAACCATGCTACTAAGATGACGAAGGACTTTTATAGAGAGACATGATAGGTTTACCTTAAGATTTTTATCAAAAAGGAAATTTCCTCCCTGTTCTCTATACGTGAACTAGGCACCACAAGAAATTTCAACAAAAGTTTCATCTCTGTATAATTATATAGTCTATGCATAAACATATTGTAAATGTATTCGATTATTTTCGAGAATCGATTCTTCACAAAAATAATCGATTTCTTCTGTTAAATTATAAAAACAAATTGTCCAATTAGTGCAAGCTGTTTAATTTTACGCAAGGGAATTGAATCTTTAAGCCAAGTGTACGCGCCCTAGACAAATTTTCAAACTCATTTTTCTCGAAAACAAAGCCTTGTATCAAAAAATTTTATTCTATATTTTCAACTCAGTTTTTCATGTAAAATCATCCCCTGCTCGGTTGTACTACTAGTTACGGGACACCCTTATATACGCATCTATGAATTATGTTTTAAATATTACATTATGCGTTTGAATTTCCTCCTGTCTTGATTTATTCGATCACGTACCACATGCGGCGCTATTGTAACCACGTTCATGTGATACGTAACAGAATCAAATTTCTGTTACATGTAAAATTTCAACATAAGTTTCACATCTATAATACTCTGGAAACATATATGTGATTAAATTACATTTTTACAATTGCAAGGTGTTCATTTCTAGTGTATAGTATATGCTAAGTTTATAATATTTTTGTTGTTACATTATATAAATATTTTGAACAACCGAACAAAATTTGTTAAAAAAATGGGTGGTGGAGATTTGGTAAGTTAAATTATGATTTAATTTTCCTTACTGGTATAAAATAAGTGTTATCGATATGTATTTAATAAAGTTTAAATTTCATTAAGGTAGAATTTGAAAAAATCATGGCACCCGTCTACCATCAGAAATATAGAAAAAGTTTGGAAGGCAGAACAACAACAAAGTCAAGAAAAGAAAAAGATTGCCGAATTAAAGAAAGAAATCGAAATGGAAAAAGACAAGGAGGATATAAAAAAGTATGCAATGGAACAAGGTGTAATAGAAAAGAAGGATGATAAAAAGTTAGATTGGATGTATAAAGGACCGAATCAAATGGTTAATCGAGAAGAATATTTACTTGGCCGACCGATCGACAAATCTTTTGAACAAATGGCTCAAGCAGAAAAGGATAACGATGTGAATCAAGTACCCAGAAATCACGTTGAACATGGTATTATATTTTATAATATTTATAAAAAATGATTTATATGAAAATTTGCTTCAGTTGTATCGATATAAAATGTATTTTGTATGTAATTTGTTGGAAATGAATGTCATATATTGTACATATTTTAAAGTACGATACTCAGAAGAAATGTAAAAGAAATTTACAATGAAATCATCTGATTGATCAGGCACACACGGTTGAGTCACATTCACTCTTACTATTCTTTCTCTATGTCATCTTGAGTACCACATTATGATGCATGGACAGTACAAATAATTTCTTGTTTACTTATTTTTTCTATATTTCAGTTATAAGAGAACATTATCTATATTTTCAGAATGTATTCCACCTTCTCTACGTTTCTTTTCTGGCAATGAACAAGTTGATCTAGCAAGAAAAATGCAAGAAGATCCTTTATATGCTATAAAGAAAAAAGAAATGGAAACAAGAAATCAGTTGTTGAAAAATCCTGTTAAATTAAAACAACTGCGACAATTAGTAAGTAAACATACTTAATGGTTACAATCAAATTTTATTACATATGCAATAAATATTGATCACTTAACAATTAATGTTTTTGTTAGTTAGAGCAACAGTCAAGGAAAAGTAAAATTGAAAAGAAACAGAAAAAAAGGAAGAAACATAAACAAGATTTAGACAGTGATGATGAAGCACAATTAGATATATTGTTAGCTGCTAAATATAAAAAGTTAAAAGACAAAATTAATGATAAAGATTTAATGAAGTCAATGAAAAAAGTCAAACATAAACAAAAGAAAAAGAAGGAAAGTGAAAGTAGTTCAAGTAGCACATCTGAAAGCAGCAGTGAAAATGATTCAAGCGACGAAAGTACAGAGAAATACTGCACAAAGGAAAAGAGAAGCAGAAGTAAGGAAAATAGTACTCATTCTAAGAAGTATGATAAAGAAAAGTATACAGAGAAATCTGATAAGAATGAAGACAAAAGGGAAAGGATATCTGAAAAACGATTAAGAAATCGTAGTTTGAGCAAAGAAAGGAGCAACAATTCGGGTAGAAAAAACAAATATAAAGAATATAAGAGAGATATGGATAAAAGTAGAGTCAAAGAGTTTTACTCCAGGACATTTCGAGATAAAGGACATAATTCTCGTAGAAGTGGACACAGTAATAGAAATACTGATGATGCTAAATATATTTCAAGTAAATTAAGTCATAAAGAAAGTATTACTGCATATGCTGATAGTACTCGGGAAAAATATAAAGATATAAATCGGTATAATGATCAGAGGAATCCCAAACAAAGACATACCCTTACAGAAGAAGAAAAGGAAAGGCGTAGACAGGAAATGATGGCTAATGCAACATGGAGGGACAAAGAAAGGGAAAAAAATGTTAAAAAATATACAGAAGAAGAGAACAAAGAAATCGATAGCAGCAAAGGATATAATCAAGATTTTGTAAGGAAACATCTAGCAGCTGCTGCAGAATTGGGGTCGGTGGCGTCTAGGATTAAATCAAATATAAATAATATACAACGAAGTGGAAGAGCAATGGACACGAATTTTGCTAAAAGATGATTTTCAACAACTGTAATTACGTTTGTACAGTTGTATAAAGATATCATTTTATTTCAAGTGCATTTGAAAAATTTATTTTCTAACATACATACATTTTAATTCGTACATAAATATAAATTTTAAATAAAACTGTATAATTTTTTTTATAACTTCAGTGTATATTTACGTAATTATGTATATTTATGTAAAACACATTATTCTATTGAAGAAATATATATATATATATATATTTATAAAATCGAGCACTATTCTTATATATATATATAATTTCTTAATACATTTACAAACACTATGTACTACATAACTATGTAATTTTACACGTTTCTCGATTTTCTATTTCATTATCATCATGAATAGTTGCAAAACATCCTGCAGTGAGCACATTATTAACTACAGCTCTAGCAAGGTACCCAGTAGTTATTGAATAGTTGGCAGAAAAAAATAGTGACATATCTTTGGTCTCCTCTATGTTATGATCCTGAAAAAATTTATTTATATTTATTTGTGTATTTTATATAGGTGTGCGAGAACCCAAAAATGTTAAGTCAATATTTCTGAAATTCTTGAGAATCCCGATATCGTAATAATCGAGTACTCAACATTTTCGAATTCTCACATATCTCTAGTATTTTATTTTTACACACGTCTTATTGAATGTATACATACTTTACAATACATTTGAAAACTATCTTCAACAAGTTTATTAAGATTCATTTGCTTTTGGAAGCTCAACTCTGGATTTCGAAGTAAAATTGTCGAGACTGTAGTAAGCAGCTGTGTAAAAAAATAATTTGATTTATTATATTTGATCTTTGTAATTGGAAAAGCTCTCCGCGAGATTTCTCGGCAAAATAACTATTAAGTAATACCTCTACAATAATCTGGCGATACTCTGGTAACTGTATATTGTGAAGTAATGATTCTACCAGTAATGCAAATGTTAGTTCGGAACGAGTCATATTAGAAAGAGTAGGTTGCTGAGGTAGCTCTTGCCCATTAACGGAAATACCACCAGGACATCGCAGTAATACTTCCCAAACATGATTATAAAAATGTGAAGGTACCCTACAGAGGCATCCTTCAAGCCTTCTGCGACCCAAAACCGTAAGCCTATAACGACACGTACGTATACGTAACCGATTAATTATTAAATATCAGATATAAAATCTAGAACTTTACCTTTCACGGTTTGCCCAATTCTTAACCGTTAATACCTTTATTAAGAATCGGCGAATTTCAAAAGGACTATAATTTTCGATCGGTTTCGGGTCTTTAACAAACATTTGTAAATAAAGTTTTATAGCTTCTAAGACCCATCTGTAAATATAAATATATATATATACACAAAACATAATAATTATTGAAAATATTTTTATAAATATATACGTCTGCAATATGTCTCTTTATATACCCGATACGAATCTTCAATATTCCTCTAAACATTTCTGGGTTTCTTCCGATAAGTCTACCACAGTATAATAAAACTTCTTGTTGAAGAACGGCTTGTACAACGTTATGTGGTTGAATTGTCGAATACATCACAGATTGAATTTCTGTTGGTGTCATTGGTTTATCAAATACTGTTTCTTCTTGGCCAATAACGCCAACAGTTATCTAATATTAACAATCAAATAAGTTAATGAAATATAATAAAGATTTTAGCAAATGCAAAATTTTTAAATTACCTGTTTTCCTTTAACAAGAACACCTGTTATAAAAGGACTGATACTATCAACCGTGTGATTCAATAAACTACTGCAGTAACGGACAACCATCCAAAATCTAAGACAGCCTGCTTGTTGATATAACGATCTTAAACGATCACCAACTAAAATAATACACTACGTAAAGTAAATAATACACTTATGTTATATTTTTAATTTATAAAATAGTACCTGTTATTCCATTAATTTCGTAATCAATACCTTCTCGTGATAATAAAATACCATACAGTTGGCACAGAGAATAAAGACTTTTATTACTACGAATTTCTGTTAATATATTATACAATGGCTCGTTCATATAATTCTGAAATACAAAATAATTAAACTAAATCTATATTTATGTAATTGTCTACTGGAAAGACTTACAGAATAATCTCTTATGTCCTCAGCATAAGTTAAAGCTTTAGGAACGTCTGTCAGACTTTGGTATCCAATGTAATCATGTTCTAATTGCTTGAATTGTGTGAGTTCAAGATCCGTTTCGATCGTATTTATAAAATCCAAGTGTTCTACAGAACATTAAAACATTATTAATATCCAATAAACAAGTATTTATAACTTATTGTTAAAACTGGGGTATGAAATACCAAATATTCTCAAGAATCCCGAAGATTCTTGGAATTCTGAAATTTTTTAGAACATATCCTAATTTCGAATCAATTACAACGACCTATCCAGACTTGATATTTTTAAATTTTTGCACCACTCTATTTACCCTGCAGTAATTACCTATGCATGAAGATGAAATGAGATTTTGTAAACGACCAATTCGTACTTTTGTTTTATCACAGTACCCTTTTTTTAGCATTGCAAAGAGATCAAGCATTTCTTTAAATTGTGGATCTCTAAAGTAAACAGAATTATAAATTAATTAAATACACTGTATATGCATACTTTAAGTGAAAGCGTAGTAAAAATTAATAAATACCTCATATGTTCTTCTCGTATTAGTAGGCATACTGTAGGCCGACCAGAAAGTCGCCAATATTTACCCACAAATTGAAGTTCCGTTTTAATATCATCAATTAATAATGCCATGTCTCTATAAAGATAAAATTCTGATACTTCGAATATCAAAGGATAACAAAGCACTGTCATTCCACATACTCTATACACCTAAAATAAAGCTAAGGATAAATTTTTTGTTTAAAAACATTGTTTAATATATTAAACATACCTTACTAGTACCCAAAGATCCGATAGGTCTAGCTGGTCGACCTTGTAAATTTAGTTTACTGTTTACACCTAACTTTTCATAAACTTTTACTAACTGCATAGATGACAATATTTGAACAGGTTCTACTTCGTGTGGGGTTTGTGTTTGTATACCATAGGTTGCCATCATAGCTTGTAGTCGCATAGACTCAGCGATAAGAACGATTTGCACTACAAGATCAGTATGAGTACCCTGATGTACAAAAATTTTGTAATAGATAAATCATGCATCATTATAATGCAGTAAAAAGGTTTATAAAACAGTAAATGAATAATGTATAATTAATGCAGTAAAATGATACTAACAGAAGTGTTAAAAGGAATGATAAAAATAGAACCATGTACCATGGTTAGAGATACGCGAGAACCCACAAATCTCGAGTCGAGATGGGTCCTGAATTTTATTTGGAATTAGGACGAATTTTCGAAAATATGTACGTTGAGATGTACGGGAATCCTTGAGTCTCGTCTCGACCCAATACTTTCCCAACCCATCTCAACTATTGGGCTCTCTAAATATCTAACTATGTTACATTATGAGTAATCACTGAAAAAGAAGAATGAAATAGTTGCAACAAGCATCATAAAAAAGAATATAATTTAAATCATGCCTTCACTCAAACTTCATGCACTATTACAATACTATAAAGCTTTAAAGATATATATAATATAGTATATAATATAATATATATATATATAGTATAATATATATTATATACACATTATATGTATATGTATTTATATCATAATATAATATAAAAACTATGAATCAAACAGTAAAAGAGTAATAGTGTCTGAAAAATAGAAGAAAACCATTAGAAAACATTCTACTAGGCATGTTCATCATGTAGCTCTTTTGAAAGCTTCGAATATATATGCAATATTCAAAAAGTAGCAAACAATCAATTAAATTTTCAGATTTCAAAAGAAAATATATGCAAGAAGACTGAACTACACATACAAATATTATCATTTACTTACAATACTGGGTTTAGCCTGTATGGAATAAACATATGCAAAATAATTTATACAAATGAAAATTTAATAGAAACAAAGTATGGCTATTTTAACTTACTTGAAAAGCTGAATACCTTCCAGCTTTCCGTGGTCTATTGTATGATGGAAGATATCGTCGGATTGGATCTAATTCATTGATGTGCAATAGACCAGCAGTAAGTAATTGTGCAATTACAAACATAGCTTGATTCCATAAATAAATGGGTGCAGGCTCAGAATCTCCAGAAGCTCTTCGTCCTTTTCCCTCATTGCTTGCTATACGAAAAGTGCTACTAGGATCATTTCTTTCTGATTCCAAGTTCTCTTCAGATACATAATAATACATGGGTATCACAGGATCTGTTTAATTTGAAAAAGCTTAATATTACTCTTATCTTATTCTGTTTATTTAAATGTATTCTCATATTAATATACCTCCATTGATATCTTTATGTATTCTATCTTTCAGTAAATTTTGGTACATTTCAACTTGATCTGGCAGAGTTTTAAAAACGCCATCTATTATCATGAAAATGTAAAACAGAGGCCACTCACATTCAATATTATCGAATTCCTATATCAGAAAAAAATTTTTCTTAGTATCATATATATCATATTTCGAAGTGTGAGAGAACTCGAAAATGTCGGGTAGGCATCAAGTCGAGACAAGACTGGTTTTCAAATATAACTGGATTCTTGAGAATATTCGAAAATCTCGATATATTCAAGAACCTTAATATACTCGGAAATAATACCGAATGTTGTCGAGAATCTCAATATATTCAAGAACTCGAAAATTCTCAGGAATTCCGATATATCCGAGAACTTACCCCGATTCCGACTAAAGTTTTCAAACGGTGCCGACATGATATTTTCAAGTTTTCTCGGGATCTTTCGAGTTTGGGTTATAATTCCTCTAATGGTATTATAAAAACATAGCATAATTGTTCAAGAATTACAAATGTAACAAATTCACTTCAATGAATTTTTCAAAAATGACATACTAACGATCAAATACATCAGAGACCTTGATTTCACCAGATTTATAATAGCGGCGATCTTTGTTTTCTAAAATTGTTTTATATCCATCCCTTCCAAATCTCTTAAAACCATAATTGCCTTTCAATCTGCCGACTATATTTGACTTTGTCTCATTGTATAATACCTCTTCATGAGTAGCAAATGCAGGAAAAGATATTGTTGGTAATAAAGCTGCATCTACACTCTATAAAAACATAAATTTATACTTATATTTATAAATATAACAATGAAAGATAGTTTATATGATAAAGTTTTTATAAGCATTATTTACCTTTGAACTTGATTCTCTTGGAAGCATGGTTTCAAAAATACTACGATTTCGATTATGTGCATCAATATCAACATAAATAACTGACCACGAAGCTCCTTTCTCTCCAAATAAATTACACCCATTTATAGCTTCAAGAGCACTTTTTGCTATACCAATAGAACTTGCATGAATTTCAGGTGTACCATCATTATATCTACTACCGCGTTCCCACATGCCATAGTCTGGCGTGCGATATGCTCTTTCTACATAATATACAAGATTTTGTACGAAAGCTACTTCATCTTGGGTATATATAATTTGTAATCCAGAAGAAATCATTTGTACAAGAAATATTAAATATAAAGAAACAATATCAATCTACAAAAAAAAAATTTGATGTAATTATTATATATTATAAGCAGCTATGGATTAGCATTATATTGTATATTATAATTACTTGTAAGTGATTGTAAGCAATATCATTGAAAATCTCATCACCAGTATCTAAATGAAATTTACAATGTAACGCAAAGCGATTGCACTGATTGCGCTTAAATAATTCTATTCTGGAGGACTGCTTCACCCAACATTCTAAAATCCCACGCATACACTTTACAGCTGATTGACCAAGTTCATACGATTTTCCACGATCATCGTCTATACGTCTAAAATATCATATTATGTAAAAAAAATAATAATATATTGATATACATATTATAATTACTAATGTAATACATAAATAATGTAGTTACCTATATGCTTGATATAAACTCCATATGGCAGCGGCACAATAAATACTCTCTCGTACGCTTCCCACTACTTTATCACTTGAAACTTGTGGAAATAATCCTGTGATACAGCTTTGATAACGTAATAACTGTCTTTTAACTAAAAAATATATTAAAATTATATACGAAAGAACAAAATAGAATTAATGGTTACATAAATAAAATATAAATATTCATACCAATTCCATAATAAATGTCAAGTTGTCTAACAGTATCTTCATAATTTGTTATTTTAAGAAACATATCAATATCCAGATCAATAACGCTACCTTGTCGTACATTTCTAATTTGAGAAAACCTGGCAAATCAAATAACACAAGTATGTTTGTTTAAAATAATTGTTTTGCAGTAAAAGTAATGAATTGTTTTGTATGCTTTAAAAAGTATAAGAAATATTAAACCTTTTTATATTTGTAGGTGTTGTAACTAGAGATGTCATCTTGTTTAAAATAATAGATTTAGATTTTTCTTGAATTATATTTCTAGTAGTTAACACTGCACATAATTATATCACGAGCATTAATTTTATTTACTTTTTCGTCAGCAATAACATTGTGTTTTTTTAAAGAGAAGTTTCAAAATATTATACCCTTTGATATAATAAGAGATAAATCCGTTCGAAGGCGGTGACTAAAATAGTAAAAACTCTTTTTCGGTATATCATATATGCCTATTAACCTTGACTGCCCACTTTTCAACGATTGTTTTGCTCATACTGTAACCAAATGTAATTGGCACAGAAGATCTTACGTATTATCTCAGTTTTATAAATAGATATAAAAAATTTTACTATGAAGTTATTTCTTATTTATCTTATATTTATGTGACAAATAAATAATATTGTCATTAATTGTTACTACAACATTGTTTTATAATTTTATAATTATAATCATTTAAAATACTTGCAAGAAAATCTAACCAGTGTGTCACAATTGAACTTTCCCGGTAATTAACTTTTCTAAATTCTTTTGACAGATCACGTGTAATTATTTACATAAAACTATGTAATGTATATATGTGTGTGTTTATATGAGCGCACATAAAGTACCACACACACGGTCTCTCTCTCTCTCTCTCTCTCTCTCTCTCTCTCTCTCGCTCTTTCCCTCTCTAATATGTATTTATGTTACTGATGTCACGAGTGTGACCCCACACATACAAAGTTCTTTACAAATTATTGCCAGAGCATATTGCGTTTTGTGAAAATCTTATATGTATTTTGAAAATACATAAAAACTGTTAAAATATGAATGAACATAATATTATATTTGATTATTCTATGTTTTAATTTCTAATTATTATTATAAAAATTATGAATTTTTTCATATATTATATATATTATAAAATATTCTTTGTGACACAGTAGGTATTAAATATCATATTCTTAATAAATCTTTTCAACAACGTATGCATGTGCTAAAAATGTTAAACTTCTTCCTATATTTTATTTGGTTAGAAACTTTTTACATAAATATGTGCAGAAGAGTTTTTAACGAATTTTTTAACAGTTCCAAACGGTTTGCAAATTTTATAAATGATAGAGAATTTTTATAAAAAATGTTCTTATTATACAATACTATATCATACTTATAATCAATTACATATATTTTATATGTATATACAATATTACTATTATTAAATCAACTGTTAATTCCTTAATTGTATTAAATAAAAAAACTTGTAAATTGTAGAGAAAAAAATAAAATATAAACTATTATAAAATACTTCCAATTGTTTTTCATATTATATAAATAGTATTATTTATATTTTTCAAACCGTCTGTCATTATTAAAAAATTCATTAAAAATCCATCCAAGCATATTTATTGTATGTAAATAATTTTCAATCGAATAAAGTATAGTAAAATATTTAAATTGTTTCATATAAATTCCTTCGTGATTTATATTTCAAAATAAATTTCTGCTTTTTTCCAATTATTCCTGAAAAAAACTGAACAATGAATTTTCCTATTTTGATATAAAAATGTTCGACATGTGAAAATTCGCCTTAAAAAAAATCGTTGCGAACATGATTTACGTTTGATCCGTTTTCTCGGGAAACATTTTTAGAATGTGTTACGGAACACGCACGATTGTCGTGACAGAAAATTGAGTCAGTTCCGCAAGCAGACCGCGAAAGGAGTCGTGTCTCTGTCCCGTTTAGAATTACAAAGCATCCTTCATACATGATGGCTTCTGCAAAGAGAAAGCAAGACGAGAAAAATTTGAAAATATTACGCGAGCTGGTCTCGCAACCCGGTAACAAAGAATGTTTCGACTGCCATCAGCGAGGTCCAACTTACGTCAACATGACAATCGGTTCGTTTGTCTGTACTTCTTGTTCTGGTATGCTGTAAGTACTTTGTTATTTGTAAGAATCCAATAAAATGTATTCAACAGTCTTCTTCGTCGTTGAAATCGATGCGACGATAATTTTACTCGCGTTTTCGTGTCAAAAGCAAGGGTGGCTTTAACATTTTTTTCGCGTGATACTCGACGATCATATAGATCCGAGATTAATACTAACTAAATGTCAACAGTTGAAACACATTAGATAGGTCATTTCGTTATTCATGAAAAATTGTAATATTACCAATTTTACGTACAAGTAATTATATTTCGTCGAAACACGTGCTACAAACGCGTTTTACTATTACTCTGTATCAAAGATTATGAGTCATTGTAAAACGTTCGCGTTCGCACTCAGGAAGTTAATATACTATCAGCATCAGTGTTTTCTTTGTGCGTAATTCATGTTATCAATGGTCAAAATGTTACATTCATACACGATGAAGAAAATCAGTGGTTGTATTGCAGATTTTGTAGGCCAAGTCTGATTGCGACATAGGGATGTATATTGATTATGGATCAGTCTATGAAAAATTGTATGATACTATAAATGTATTTTGTAATAACTAAAAGTATGATTTAACTGTGAAACTTTTAATATTTGAATTATTGTTCTTTTTAGTACATAAGATAATATTTAAGTTCATAAGATCATAATTGTACATTGGTACTTCAAATAACAAATCTTAATAGCATTCTTCAGATTTTTAATAGCAGAATATCTTAACTCATATTGAGAAAGTTTTGTTTCAATAAATTTAATACTTAATGAGAATGCTTTACTATTTTTTTGTAAACCAAGTTTGTAATCTTATGCATACTATTTTCTAAAACCTCTAATTAATTTATTATTCAAACTGGACTCTGTTTTTAGAATAGTATTTAATTTATTTATTTTAATTGGTAAAATATAAAATATTCTAATATTTTTAGTTTCCTTTAATATTACAGCCGGGGCTTGACACCACCACATAGAGTGAAATCTATTTCTATGGCAACATTTACTCAAGAAGAAATAGATTTTATAAAGGAACGTGGTAATGAATACTGCAGAAGGATATGGTTGGGATTAATGAATCCAAATTCCTCTCAAACTTTAGATACAAAAGATGAACAAAAAATGAAAGAACTAATGACTGCAAAGTATGAATTTAAAAGATACTATTTGGATCCGTCCATGGCAAATCAAAAGTCACAATCATCGAATCAAACTAACATTCCAAGGGTCCCAAACTCTGGGATATCTAATTTATCTCCTACATCTACTACAAAATCAAACAACTCTGAGTCAGTTAATTCTAATAACTTCTCAGCAGATTTTGTAGCTGATTTCAGCAAAGTTCCTGATCCATTTATTACTACTACAGCACCTGCGAACAAACTCAGTCAACCAATTGTACCTCAGCCATTTTTTGCCAATTTTGACAACAATCCTATTTTTAATAGTTCGAAAAATACAAGTAAATTAAGAATTTATTTTATCATTTCATTTGCACAAATTCCAAAGCAACAGATTTTAATAATAACTTTTAATGTTTATTTAGATATTGAATTATCAAGTTCATTTAATCAATCTACAATAAATTCTACAAATGCAATGAATGCAAATGGAACAAATATGCCTCCTTCAGAAGATCGTTATGCAGCCTTGAAAGATTTAGATTCCTTAATGAAACAAACTCAACTGAAAGATGAAACCGTAACAACACTAAATACATCTAATACATGGAATACTAATAATGGGATATGTATGATTTTTTATACAATTAATCTAAACAATAAGTATATTTGAAATTAATTTTATTGTAATTACTTCTTAGCTTCAAATTCAATTTGGAACGTCGGAAATCAAACTACACACGTAATTTCAAATCCTTTTGTTACTGGTGATTTATGGCGACCATCGGCCAATGTAGTAAATAATAATACACAATCAATTGATACCTCTCTATGTAACCCCATTAATCCATTTAAACCAGTACAATTTCCTATGAATAACGGTGAGTTCTGTGGATTATCTAAATAACATAGAGTAATTATATTAGGGATTAAAAATAAGTAATTATAAATATTTTAGATCCTCAATGGGTAGGTATTGGACCTTCCAGTAACAGAGATGTAATTCAATTTAGTCAATTAATGACAAACAAAGTATGGCAACCTACTCTTCCAGCATATCATGCAAATCCTTTTATGGTATATATATATGTATATTTAAAGTTCTTTTTATGTTGTATTTATAAAACACATGTGAGTACATATAAACTTTTTCAGGTTGGTTCTGGTGTGAGCAACATGACAAGAAATTCGAACAATCCTTTCTTATGATTAAGTAAGCATAAGTTTTTAATGGAATTAAGAACAAATAATGCAGACCTAAAGTATGTTTAGATTAGGGCAATTGTTTATATATGTGACCTTATTGGCAATTAGTGCCATTAACTTTTATCCCCAGGAGCACCAATCTCTTATTCATATAACTAAAATAATACTTTTATTTATGAATATAATATACACGTTAAATAAAGATTAATATTTGTTACCAATTGTGTGAGTATTGCATCCATTACAACTACTTCTGGTTGCTGCAAATAGATCGTTTTTTATAAAAATTTTGAAAAAAGTGATAATTATTAATGTACTTTTAAAAGAAATTAATATTATAGTCATAAATATTAAATCTACATATTATAGATATATATAAATCAGAAAATACATCTTTTCACTTTAAAAACACATTCACACAAAAATTGCAATATTTCATGTTAAAAATACACAAAATTTATTTTTTATAAAATGTATATAATATTAGTCGTACAATGCATAAGGACTGAAAAAAAAGATATTTTACCTGATGCACACTTAAATACAGTTTATTTACTTAAAAATTTCTAATAAATACAAAATCACAAATGAACACTTAGTCTTTGTCATAATTCAATACCAATAGACTCAGAGTAGAGATCCCACTTAATCGGTCATAATTGCATGATAATTAATCATTATTTCATCATTACACTTGCAGTCTACATTACGTGTAGTTGTAAATATATTATTAATCGTAATAACATGGTCGGTTGTGTTTTACAATTACATATGGATATAAAGAGAAGCCTTGTGTGTCACTAGTCAAATGTCGTATAGCTGCCGTACAAATGTTTTATTTATTCTCTTAACTTTGTAGTTTCGTTTGCTAAATAGTTTGGAAGCTCCAATGAATGGTAAGAATTGCTGGTGGCAATTACTTAGAGTAATAAATTATTTATCAGTGTAAATGGACAAACAATCAAGAAACACTAATATATGAGTTCACCAATTATGTTAATTGTTATGTATAAACATACGAGATGTGTGATATTGATATTACTAGGCAGGCGTCATGTATCTTAAAGATACGTTTCAAAGCGCATGGACCGTTTCATGGCACGAATTCACCTAGCAACCATTGCTACTGGGGTTGCCTTTTGGCAATGGGCGCACCAAGTATAACTTCTCACCCTGCTTGTTAGTATAAATAGGCGCTCGTTGATAATGGTCTACCAACAGATCTAGTGTATGGAATTTTCTTTGACCAATACAATATTGTGCTCCTTCCACGTGTACCCTAAAATGCTTATTACGTCCTGGAGCTTTTAAAGATACTGAGTAATCTCCCACCTGCAAATTATAATGTTAAGTCACATAAATAAATAAGACTTATTAAATATAAATACTAAAGGTGTGCAAGAATTCTCTGCAGTTTTTAGTATTATTCCCGAGGATATTCAAGGTTACCGAATATATTAGAGTTCTTTTATAATCTCGGGAACCTCAATATATTCATGAATTCTCTAATAAGATAATAAATAAAGGGGTGTTCAAGAACCTGAAAATATCAGAATACCTGTGTTCGGGATGGGTCCTGAAAATATATCAGGGTTTGGGAATCTTGAAATTTTCAAGAACTTCGAGCACTCAATTGTAATTTCGGTCTAGTTTTATTTAACGTGACTATGATATTTTTCGAAAAAAATTGATAATTGTACTTAATGCCGATATCAGTATTGTTGAAAAAAAATTCTCGATTCAATATTGTCAAGATTTTGCATACCTTTAATAAACGGACATTTATATTTAATAAAATATTTAACATTTTCAGTTATACTCACATTAGTTTCACTATCTCTAATTAAAAAGTCGCCGTCATGACCGTGTTGGTTCAACAGTGTATCACACTGTGAACGCGAAATGCTACCATAGTACCAGGGTTTTCCAACAAGATGTGGTCTATCACCAGGGTCTGGCCTTCTTTCGAGGGAATCACCTGTACTAATCTCATTACTTGTCATTCCTCGTTCACGATATGGTTGCGTCAAATATTCACTGAGTTCTTGAAGATAATTACGCGGTACAAGACCTATCTGCCCTTGACTATTTCTTGCTTTATACCATTCTGGATCCGCTGGTGGGCGGTCCAGAATTTCTAAACGATCACCTTTCTCGAAGGATAACTCTTGATCATTGTTAGAGGAAAATGAATAAAGAGCCACAACGATATCAAGAACATTTTCTGCCATTGCATATGTGTGAAGAGTATCATCTGTATCTCCTTCTTCTTGAGTATAATTTGACGGAAACCAGCCAGCATGGGTGCCACTTTGACCTCTCCACCAGCCATCGTTACTCTTTTCTAATATTAGAATTCTAGTTCCTTTGACAAGTGCCAATTCATCTGCCTGTTGTGCCTGGTAATTATATTTGACAACTGCTGTGCCTATCGCTTCACTTGGATCAGCAGGTAAGCGCCTCGCCATAATTGGAGATTCTACAGCTCTAGATGGTGAATTGCTAGATGGTAAAGTTTTCGAACCAGAGCCCTTTTTGACTTTCTTTTTAATACTATCAAAAAGAGATGGCTTTTCCTTTTTAACATAATTACTTGGCACATAGCCGGCTTGGCCTCTGGCGCTTTGCACTCTCCACCAATGTTTGGAGTCATCAAGTAACAAGTAACGCTCGTTCTTACGCAGATCTAACTCTTGAGCACCTTGTGCTCCATAGTCATATTTAGCGACAACATAACACACGTCGTCTTGACTTGTCTTGCCTGAAAATGATCATACATCATGTATTTTTCTAAATCATTGTATTATTTAAATACTAACAGTTCAATAACAATCTCTTTAGTGTATATTGTAATTTTTTAATGTGTATATTTATAATTTTTGATTACATATATCAATAACAACACTTTTGAGTTTAAATTTATTATGCTAGATAACATTGAAATTTGAATAACTAAGAAAATAAAATTAAAATCTGTATGTTGTTTAAAGATACTAAGAACATTGAAAGAAATTAAAAATTGGATATACAACAAATTCTACAGCATTATCTAACCGTCACAATACAATACAATTATTGATGACATGAACTGTTATGATCAAAAACAAAATTTAATAACATTTTCAACTATAACCGTGTAAATAAAGAAAGAAATAATTATAATTATTTCATAGAATATCCATAATATAATTCAACTAAAAGATTTATAATCTTTCTGAAATTTTTGATAAAATGTTGCAAGTACTATATTTATACAGAGTATGATAGAAGTAGATGCATGATGATAAGAAATATATTCTCCTCATAAAAAAAGAACAAAGGGATGTTACATAATATATAGATTCAGAAATATTTTCATGCCACAATATAAACATTTTTCATTTATTCAATTTTCTAAAAACAATTACTAGATGTAATTTTTTTCTGCAGATATGCATAATTTACATCAACAATTTATAGACTGTCATACCCAAAATTTTATAAATTTGGTTATTCAAAATATTAAAACAGAAAAAATGCAATGGTTCTATTTAAAATTATACACTCTAAAAATTTATTAATTATCATCTTAAAAAAAGAGTTTATATCTTGAAAAGAAAGCTTTTATCGAATCTATATAACAGAATGTATTCATAATATTTATGTTCTTATGTCTATTAGATCTTCTACAGTATAGTAAGCATGCATGTTCACAATATATACTTATCTTATTAATATTGCACTTAGAAGGAGATGTATTTAAATAATTAGTTTTTAATTAAAATATACTAATTAAAAATTTATTTAAGATATTTTACATAACAATTTCATGTCAATCATAAACTACAATTAAATTATGTTGAACTTCAAATACATATAAACATAGAAGGCGGAAACATATGCATTTAACATAAAAAAGTCATTGTTTATAATTATTAATTCTTTCATAGCAATTTGATAATGTACATTTTGAATTTTATATATAAGATAGATATTTGACAATACATTACATATTGTAACAAAGATGTATGAATAAACTATTCTCTTTTTGACAAACTATACAGAAATAGCTATTGAAACAAATTTACATACAAAGCAAAGCATACAAGAAAAAACGTACCATGCTTCATGGCTGCCATGTGCGAAAACAGATATATATGTCTGAGTGGGGCGTGAGTAGCTGCTACTCACACACTACTTGCACAAATCTTAAGTCTGCTTGTACTGTGTTGGCGGCGTGAGTGCAGCAGGCATTCATTCTTTAGCTTTTTGTTTAGTGTTGATACACCTCCTGATTTCTTTGCTCAGAGTCCATCGTTCTCAAGGGTAGGGCAAGCATATGCATTACCAACACTTTAGGGAAAATGAAATAACAATCATTAACATGATATAATAAATACTATAATATTAAACACTTAAGTGTACCATAATATTTAAAAGATGCTATTTTATATTTTTATTTGACTTTATTTTAGATTTGTTTTTAATTAACATATACATTATCAACCAAAAGTACTAGACCAGATTTTTTTATAAGCACATTATGAATTCAAATTGTCACAAGGAAAGTTATCTCAAACTAATAACAGTGTATTGTACAATTTTTTAGTACAAATTATACATAATATTAGGTTGTTAATATTGTACATTGAATGTATAAAACATATATTTATCACAATGACTATTACATATACATTCAATAAAAATCATACTTTTAAATGTCTAGGCTAACATGTCAACAAAAAAGGAATACATTATTGCACAAAGGTCTAATTACAATACCCAAAAATAACAAACTTAATGAATCTCATACAATGAAATATAATGAAAGAACTAATGACATTTGTATATTAAACTAGATCAAGTTTCATTGATCATTTACACAGTGGTCTCGTACCTTTGACTAATAATCTATTAAATTAATAAATTAAATGTTTGATATATTATTTCTATAAATACTTATTAAATTTTTCTAATATTTACTGTGAAACTATTGTGAATATGTTTCATTCAGGATGAAAGATTTTACTTCTATGTTGTTTAAAAATATTACTTGAAAACTTTATATTACATTACTGTTTTTAGTATAATAATTACAAAATATTTAAAAATCATGTTATGTATACAAATATGTATATAAAATTACACACATACGCTTAATATAACAAAACAGCAAAATAAAACTATTAAAATATCTGAAGTACATTAATTACAATTCTGTAGGTAATAGAATACTTTCAAATAGTTAACCCTTAGCACTCGAGTGGCGACTCTGAGACACCACGAAAAATTGGCATATTATTATTTTAAACAATTTTAACATCTCTGTCTTTATATCCAAAAGAGATAAAAATTTAATGGTTGTAAGGACAAGGTACAGTAAAAAAATCCTATACATAAGGTGAAATAATTAATGTAGAATGAAAATATCTTAGGTCAGAAGGAATGTTTTGGTTGTCTAGTTAAAATAGCTTCGAGTGCAAAGAGTTAAAAACGTATGTGACAGTTTATACTTAACAAGCGAATTATTTAAATAGTCATTTAAATAATTTGAAAAATCACAACATTTGTGCCAGTTTTCTACATAAATGTAGCATGTAAAAATCTTTGAAAATGTTAAATTTTAATAGTAAACAATACTCTACATTATATATCAAATTTACAGAAATTTAGAAGCAATAATAAATTTTATAAAAATAAATGGAAATCTTGTTAAATGCGAGTAAAATTATACTAATCGTTTAGAATGAAATGAAATTTTATTTTAAAAAATGTTAATTATCACAGAAGCAGATTTTACTTTCTAGTGACAAAATCTATAAAACAAAAAAATAATAATCTAAATAGAGTTACTAATGTTACTTGTTATCTTAATCGACAAAATGTATATTAATATTAGATAACTCGTAAATATTTTAAACGGTATAAATAATGAAAAGCAAATACCAAGCATATGAAAATTTAGATTAATCCCAATTTTCTACGAAAGTTCATTATTAAATAAAAATACTCAACAAATGCATAAGTGCTAAATTTTAAATGAAATTATTAAAGGAAAACAAACAAATTTTCATAACATTTTACAACCAATGACTGCAAAGCTTAAAATCGTTGAAAACAAAAACATCAGCGAAACAAGCAATCGCAGGTATCATTCAAATATCTACATAATTCAAAGAATTATCCCGAAGGTTAATAGAAAAAAATAAGAATAAATTCTACACACATTGTGCAGTTTTAACTACATTTATACTCTATAAGATTCGACAAACGTCATACATACATGATGATCCGATAAAATATACGAATATATCGTGTACTATAAAATATTTACAACACCGTGTACATCGCAAAGATAAGAATCAGACGATTGTTTTCTGATCCCATTCGCGCAATACCTCAAATGAGACTCAGTGACTTTCGAAGCACGTATATAGAGTACGTTCATTGCCTTACTGCCTACCATACTATGAAAGCAGAGTAGAAGCGTGTTGAATGCAAGGGGACAATGACTAACGCGAGTCAATTTAGCCGCTTAATTTATTATCCATTTAATATGATTACCTATTGTTTTTTTCAGTAAGAGGAATAAGTAAACACTAACTTACCGATTTTTAAACTTGACATATTTCTGCATACAAGCTTCGAAATTTTACGTCGTTATACAGCTTGTTTTCCCCCACCCCAGGCCGCAGCCATGAACGGTAGCGACTAGAACGTATGTATAGGGGATTGAATCTTTATGGGGAATCGGGTCGAACGAAGGGGGGAAGTAGAAATTAGGGAAAGACAGCACGAGTCGTAGAGAACTCCATCCAGTAATAGCTTTTATCCAACGCTGTACTGTCAATAACCACTGAACACAAAAGTACGATATCACTACTATTATTCACTGCGTTGATCTTTTCGAATCTGAACAATGTATAATACTACTTCTAGATGAATATTGCTTGTAGTTTTTATTTTTCTCCACTTGTATTCGATTAAACGACCCCTCCCGCAAAAGGAGTAGACCCACCCTTAATACAAAGACATCGAACAACCATGCGCGCTACTCAGACTATCGCCTCTATTAAACTTCTATTCAAAGCGATGCTGGCGCCATATCATGGTGCAATATGTAAATAATACCTTTGGTACAGTATAGATTAGAGGTAAAACTCTTGTCGGAACGTTTAACTACTATGTCATCGAATTTAATGACCTTGAACCAAACTGAAGTTGATGACTTCCTCTATGTCCTTGAATGAAAGAAGAAAACTGTATATATTAGGTTGTCCGGAAAGTTCGTGCCGATTTTTCTTTTTTTTCGGAAAATTGTAACGCAATGCATTTAAGTTTTGATACATATTTATTAAAAAAAAAATAAATCGACACGAACATTCTGGACAACCCAATATATTTTTTTATTATTGAAAGTAAGCTTCGGATCAACTCTGATCCATAAGTTGAAGAGATTTTATGTGTAACGCATTAAAACTAATTTTACATCTACTTTATGTAGGTATTAAAGACTTCGAAATACTTCATTTTTCTGCAATTCAAACCGTTCAAACCTATCACTATAATAGTTCTGAAATTATGTTCATGATCTTATGAAAAATGTCAGAGCAAAGAGGAATTTCATTTTCTACTAGAGTTTCGCATCTATAAAAATCTTCTTTATGTCTTTGGTGTTTCCAATCGAGTAATCGATATATCAGAGATATTAATTTCAATGAATCATTAAAATATGTATTCGTTAATAAAATTAAAATAGTTTTATGTACATAAATGATAACATCGGCTTTTGTCATAAGTTTCAAGATGGACTTTTGTTTTGTTGATTTTTATCGATTTTACGATATTTATTGTCATGAAACGACACCATAACAATTAAGCTCTTTTTACAAATACCTGAGAAATTAGATTTTCTCTTAAACTTTCGGAAGAGGAAGTTAACATAGTGTCAGTGTAAGCGAATATATATAATGACAAGTGACATATAAACGATTACACACCTCGAATTCTGGAGTGCTTAACATATGTTCGTTGTAATTTGACTAAATAGTTTTTAAAGAAATTCGAAGGCTTCGCAAAGTACCATATGTAAAACAAATGCATTCTATAAGAAATATCGAACAAATATCTAAAACTATTGCCAAGAATGAATTAGTATTATTTGACATTATACGACACTATTTTCTTAATTTCTACATATAATTAATGATAACATGCTGCATTTAGAAAAAGATTTCGCGTGTTAATAATATATATCGAAGTTTCACTTAATTCGAAATAATGGACAACTCATCTGATTCCTTTAAAGGAGATATAGATTCCTTCACATCAACAGATTCATTGCAATTAATAACAGATGAATTTCGTATTAGACATCTATCTACACCTGATGTATCCAACACAGAATTGTCAAAACGTGTTGCATTATTGGAATTAGAAAATGAACGGCTTAGAATAGATTTGGAAAATCTACGCATTGAATTAAATGCTAGAATCGCAGCAAATGAAGGACTCAAAGGGAAAATTATAGAGTTATATGTAGAAATGCAATCGGTACTTCAAGAGAAGCAAAAAGTACAAAATACTTTAACTGACACGTATAATCGTTTACAAGCGGCAGAAGTATCTGCAAAATGGTATCAATCTCAAGTGTATGGATTACAAGCAAGTAAAAAAACTTTGCAGTTAGAGATTGACACTTATCAAGGAATATTGCAGCAAAGACAACAAACTATAGTAAACATAAATGCCACGTATAAACAATTGAATATGGATTATACAGAACTCCTTCAAAAATATCAAAAAGAAAAAAAAGGTTTAGAACATGAAGTACAATGCTTGAAAACAAAAAATCACTCAAATAATCAACAGCAAATTATCGCACAAACCATAGATGGTAATGCATTAGGTACTCCTCCAGATACATCTACAAAGTTAGAGTTAGCAGAGGATGAACTACGAGAAACAAAAGCAGAGCTGAAGACTCTAGAAAAACGTCTTTTGGGCAACGAAGTATCTAAAATGTTAATGGAGAATGCCTTAACTAAACAACGTATATTAATTACAACAATGGAAGAAAATATACAAAAATGTGAAATTGAGAAAAATCAAACTTCTGACACATTACGCAAAACTGAATTTGAAATTCAAAAATTGAAATCAGAAAATGAAACATTGCAGACTACTCTGCTTTCTTCTAAACAGGAACAAAGCCAGATAGAAGATGCAATTTTCCAATTACGGTTGCAATTGACCAAAATGATTGCACAGTATAAGCTTCTAAAATCAAAAAATGTAGAAGCAGAAGAAAAATTGAACTCAATGCAAGATGTAATAAATGAGAATAAACGACTAAAAACCTTATCATATGAAGCTAATTCTGCACTTATTAGGAAACTTCGACAGGAAAAACGTAAAGTTAAAAATTTGGAGAACAAAGTATATGGTGCAGAAGTAAAAGAACGAATAGATGACATGGTAATTCATTAATATTCATGTTACTTTACAACTGGTTAAAATTTAAAATTATGTATAATAATTGTATTGTTATCATGTTTTAGCAAAATAAAACTGAAGTTTCCTTACGTGAATGTCTTAAGCAAGTCTTAATAAGAAATAAGGTAGTGTTTATATTTCTGTACATATATTCCAAACGAGTAAGTAAGAATAACTATCTAAAATATCAATATATGTGTATCGATTGTACCAGAAAACTTTTTAATGAATTATATAACATTTTAAGGGGCGCATTCAATGAGTATGATTTGATTTTTTAAAGTTTTTTTACTTTTCAAGGTAACAAAGTTTTTTCAAGGCTAACTAAGGTTATGATATTATAAGTTGTTGGATTTATCCTTTCAAAGGCAACATAGTATTTGAAAAGTTATGACTGAAGAAATTAGGAGTAACCTTAGTATGTCAGAAAAAATGAGAAATAAAATGCAACATAATGCATTAACAACTTTTCTTATACAACCAACAGATGCAAAGTTATTTTAGATAATAGTTTTTACTGACTCATCCTATATAATATGTATATCAATACATTTATTTTTAAGCGTTATATGATAATAAAGACTATATTATTTTTAGGATTTAAAAGACCAATTGAAAACTTTGAGAAAAACATCAGATGAAAGTATTGATGAGGGATATGGTGATATTAGTATAATTAGTTCTATTTCTGTAGACATTCCATCTCCAAGTTCCATTAATCCAGTATTATTGAATAAAGCTTCTAGTATTCTCTTGAGAAGTAAAGACTTTTGTAAACCTGTGCAAAAAGAACTTGACAATTTACAACTAAAATTTCACAAATTAAGGGAACAATGCATTGCATAATATTAAATTATTAATGGTATATAAAAAATGATATTTTAAAAGGTATTATTTTAAATTGTATATTTAAATAGTAGAGTAGTATAAAATATATTGTAGATGGTGATTGGACAGAAAAAATATACATAATTCATTATATATATTAAAATAATTTAATTCATAATAAGCTGATTATTATAAGAATTTAGAATTGTAAATATGTTATCTTATATCGAACCGCGTAATGATAAATATTTAAATAAAATAAATTTAAATTATTTGTAATTCAACTATATTAAAATTAAGAAAAATAATCACTTACAGCTGATTACTCTTGACTTTAGCAATAAAAAGTATTATACATATAACTTTGTAGTTATATGTAATGTAATGTATAATAAAATATAATATTGTTTTTAATTTAAAATATATATTTATTGCTAAAAAAATAATACATATATTTATAACCATTTATTATTTAAAAATAATATTTAGGTGGCATGAATCTACAAAATATTAACTTATTGCATCATGTAATGTAATAGCACCTTACAAAGCTTTATTTACAATTACTTAAAAAATAAAAAAAATGATCCCAATAAATATTTCTACATACATTTAAGTCCATTTATAATCAAAAATTTTTTTTAAATCTAATAATATGCACGAAGAATAATTGTAAATAATTAATTTGAATATTTTTTATCTTTTAGTGAAAATGTTAGTTATTAAAAGATATTTTTATTCAGACACAGTGACAAGAATTATATCAGAAGTTATACAATAAGTATTGCATCATGAAGTAATTATTTTTATAAAATTTGTATAAATATAAGTACTTGATGAAGTACATTGAATATGAAATCAGGAGATATTAAAAATGAGAGCCAAATGTACTTCAAGTTTGTAAATTATTATATTAAAACTTTATCACATTTTACATTAGTAATCTTAAAGAATACAAAGAATATTATAATAATTAATTATTTGAGTCTTATCCATAATAAATTTTACTTAAATATTTCAGAGTATGATCTGTTTAGTAATGTTACTACACTTTGAAATATTTAAAAATAAAATTTATTACAACTAAGTGAAATGATAATCCAAGTGAAAAAGTTTGTAATTTTGAATATAATGTATGAATATAAATGTACACAATAAGTCTACTAAATCTTATGTTATAATTTCTTTCTTTCACCATTAAAAAATATTATAGAAAAATTTTATATTGATTGGAAAAACAATATCCAATATTTTCTTTGTAGATACAAGCAAACGAATATGTTTCTTGATAAATATATAAAAAAATTAATACAAAATCAAAACAGGTAGATCTGTTTTGAGTAAAAGTCTGGTTGAAATTAAAAAAAAATCTTATATACATAGAATATGTATTCTTTAAATTATACTAATTATTGTGAATATTATTCTAGGAAAGTATAATTATAAAAATAATAATTGTATTATAATGTTATAAAAAATAAATTAATATGCAATAAATATACATAGCAGTATATCACAATTATAAAATAAATACTTCCCAATATAATGCTATCATATATTATGATAGTATAATTTTTGTTATAAAATGCTAATAATAATTTTGATCAATAAATAAACTCTTACGCAGAATATTTTCAATTAAATAATATAAAAGTAGTGTATTTTAGATTTATTTTTCTTGTGATAATTATAAGATCTTTTAACAACTAAAACTTTTGAATTTTTTCTATAAGTCATAATTTAAATTATTTGAAATTGTAACATAACATTTTTTATTTATATAAAAAAATGTATGCTATTACGAAACAAATGAATGCTTAATTTTTCATTAACAAATAATTGAATTGATTCATACTTTATTGTTCTCCGAAATGTAACATAATTGTAAGGAAGTTTTTTTTTAATCATTGCTAATATTTTTGTTTATCTTCTATAAAAACACATTTACAATAAATTTAATGTCTTAATTAGTTCCAGACTAAACAAAGAATTTTGCAAATGTTAAATGCACAAAAAGACTGTAAAAGCCATTAAGATAATAAAATTGATTGCATATATATGCATAAATCGATGTATTTAATTAGAAAAACAGTTAGATTAATTAAAATACTAAATGAATTTGAATTACGGATTCAACATGTTTTGCAGAAGTAATGGTTGATTTATGCATTAAACCAAAGATTCTCAACTTTTGAAAGGTATATTTCATACGTTAAACTTGAGATATAATATTACATATTTTTTTCTAAAGATTTACATTGCCTCCAAATATACGCGTTAAATTTCCCATTCCTTTATAAGGAATAAGTAATTGTCTGTTTAAATACTGATCCATGTTTGCTCTGTTATATGTCACGACCTATAATATTGTCGACAATTGATATATGTGATAACACAAAAATGAGTATTATAAATTGAAATCGCACGCGAAAATTATCATAAAATCTAGATAATACAAATGATATAAGATATTTTTTTTTGTTTCTACATTGTTAAATTCTAAATCACTGGTATAAAATATTTTAGTGTTAAATATTTGATTGTGAACTTTTTTTTCCGTTTATAATTTTCTATGGTACTTACAGCTCTGTGTACACATCTATTAAAAAAAAAAAAATGAATCAACTTTGTACGACTGCAGATCGTTTAAAAGAGCACCATGGCTTCAGTCTACACAAACAGTCCTTGGTAGTACCAACATGCCTCATTTTATACACCGTTACAACGGGAATGTTGCTGAACGATAATACCTATAATTTTATCACGTGAAAGTGATTTGAAATTGAAGAGTTATTATATAATATATTCAATATTATACTACTAATTTTAAACATTTTTGTGTACACTTAATGAAATAGAAAACCAGATAGTAAAGTTTATCTCGAACCCATTGTCATGTGGGAGTTGATTCCGTCTGTCTAACCCTGTCAAACTGGCGGCGGTAATGACCTCGTCCACGACCTCTATTCCGATGACCATGATTATTGTGTCCGTGGTAAGTATGATGTAATTGACGTGACTGATACTGAGTATGATTTTGTGCCTGATGTAAAGACTGTCTTGATTGCGACAACTGCTAAGAAAATTATGTTTATACTATCAGCAAATTATATTATTTTATTATGTTATTATTTAAATAATAGGGGTGCACGATACTTGATGGTCGGCACAAGTCGGGTTCTCAAAAATTTCGAAAATCCTGATATATTTTTGGATTCTCGCACACCTCTATTAAATAAGTGAAAGTATGCAAACATACCATTTGATTAACAGGTTGTACGGTCTGATTTGAAAATGTATTTAAACTCGTTCCTGGTGGATTCAACTCTTCAGTAGCTGCACCAGATTCATCTTCTGTTCTTACCAGTAGTTTTACACCTTCAGCTTCCAAATCTATTATACCACCTCTTTGTTGTTGCCTCAAGAATAATGCTGCCATTTGCTTTTGTAACTCTTTCAGTTCTGCAGTAACTGAAAAATCCGTTGCAGCCTCAACATCAATTGGAAGTGGAGCAGACCAAAGACTTTCTACATCACAATTGATTGATTCTCGACACACAGGACAAATAGCCTACACAGATACGGTATTGTCGAACAGAATTATTAAATAATTATTAACTTTATAGCATGAAATAATAAAATTAATACAAAAAAAATTACATATTAAATTGCACAAAAAAGATAATTAGAATTACACAAAACACTAAAATTATCTCCTAAAAACAGTGGTTGTACCTGAAACTTATTTTTAGCATCTTTCTGCCATTGTGGTAATTTTTCTTGTTCTTCTCTATAATATCGTTCTGCAGCTGCAACATGAGCTGCTAAACAATGAGAATGAAAATAATGATAACATTCTGTTTTTGTAAATTCATCTCCCTCTCGAAAACCATATAGGCATATGGCACATTGATCCGTAGGAAGATTACTTCTTGTAAGATGTTCTCTTATTAACTGTTATAATAGTATTAAAAAATTATTACTAGCTATTGTAACAATCATAATGCAAAATATAATCTATTTAAAGAAATGATGCATATATGCTATTGTATATTACATCCTTAACATACCTCAATGAGTTCGAACATAACTGGCTGACCTATAAAGTCTTTGCATTTTGCTTCTGCATCTGATTGCATAAGTTTCACAGTTTCTTCATCTAATCCTCTAGGGTTTTTAAGATTAATAGTAGGTGATACATCAGGATATCCTGTAGGTAATTGAACAATTAATACTGCACAAACATATTGAGATTGGGAATCTTCACCAGTCGAAGGAAATAATACAATTTCAATACATTCTGGTTCGCCACTGAAAAAATATTTATTGTTACCTCATTACTTCTTCAAGTTTATACTATTAAACATGGTAAGCATAGTTATTAATTATTAAAAATTATTATTACTAATAAATTTAATATTAAAATAAACAGAATTTATTGACTAAACTTATTTTGAAAATTATATATAAGAGTTTGTATAGTATTGTAAAATAGTTTTAACACTTTCCAAACATTACATATTTAGTCATTTTTATGGTACTTTTTTATAAAAAAATGTACTTCATATAAAATTAGAATTGTAAATCATAGAATAGTCAATTAGAATTTACTTTAACTGTCACATATTATTCGAATGGGAAAAAATCAAGTTTAAAAAAGATTATTTTAATTATTATTCTATTAAGAAGATATATATAAAAATTAGATATTTTTCTATCAAACAATTGCAAAAAATATATTTTAACAAAGGATATGTCTCTTATTCCAATAAAAATTTTGTACAAGGAAACTATTCTTAAAACGTATAGAAAATCAAACTTTTCGAATAACAATCAAATTACTTAAATAACTAGGTTACATGTACAAGATTTTCCATATATAAACTTACCTTTCATTTACTTTTATGTTTAACTCGTCGTCGAGTAAAATTGCTTTTAATGCTTCAATTTCATCAGTTACTCTGTAAAAAGAGTCTTGTAAATATTAAGCCAAAGTCACTGTCTTTGAAAAACATTCATTGTAAACCTTCTCGGGTATTACCTTTCATCTATTACCGTATCTGACATTGTTTCTGAAGCAAACAATATCGTAATATATTTTTGAAAAATTACTTCGAATTTGATAACGAAAATTTTTTCAGCCTTCAACAGTTACAAGATTTTCGATAAGCGTCAATATTGAAAGCCTTCTGCTACTATTACTGTTACCAACTGGTTCGAGTTGAAATTATTAGTAACATGTCATTGTATGTTATTAAACCTGTCACCGAGATAACTTCTGGAATAAAATAATTTAAAATTGTATTTTTTGCTTACAAACAATAATTTCCATTATATAACTTCTGTCTATTGATACTTCAGAAATTAAATTTTATATATACATATATTTACCACAGTTTTGTGATATGAACTTAGTAACTAGGTTTCCCTAGAATCTATTAAGCCAAATGTATACAACTAGGGAGGAAATGAGAGTGCTCACGGCCGGAAATTTCGGAGTCCCCAGGATAGTGCTGCCTCCTAGTTTATAATTTCATTCTGGATCAGATTCTACCATAGATGAGATATAGGAGTAGATCAGTTACTTCATGGTGTTTCTTGTTAGACGATCTAAAATACCGATATTAAAGCATTTAGCGATTTAATTTAAGGTTTTGACCTAGATTTCGTCGTTTTAGAACACTGTTGTGTGTTTTGTCACGGAAAATTATACCCATACCACCTATTGGTTGAAAATCTTACTAATTAGCTTCGTCTAGTGACCGTTCACACGACTATAGCGTGATCACCTTTAATGTCATTGAATAAGTATCATAAATTGACGTATGATATGCGACGTTATGTACGCCCTAAATAAGGGCTTTACCGACAATTCAGCAGAAGGAGATAATATGCAAAATCAGTCCTCTACTACTTAGCCTACTGTTGCCTACCCTCTACTATGTAGTTTTTGATTCATCAAAGATCCTTCACAACTGGCCTATCGTTCTGCCTTCAATTAGCTTAGGTTTGATCAAAGGTTCTACACCATTGGCCTACCACTGCCTACATTGGTTTAGCTCGATCTAACTAGCTTAGGGCAGTCCAAGAATTTTTCTTGCCCTGCTTTATGGGCCAAGATTAGCAATGGGCACTATTGACTAAATTTTGTTGTGGTAGGGCTTACTATTTTCAGTCGATTGCTTTATTGAGCCAAAGGTTTACATTTTGACTGAATTATCGACTGATTTCTGCAATAATAGAGCTACTGGAGCTATCAACTAAATTTTAGCGTGATTATCGACCGACACGGACGTCTATAAGGAACACGACGGTCTAATCGAATTGATCGTTTCAATTTGTCTCATGAATCTGCGACTAATTATGATTGGGGAAGGCAGAAATGCCTTCTGGCAAGAGGACCGTGATTGACATCACGGTACTTATCCCAGAACTGTTACGGGAATCTGAGCAAAATTTCTCTCTAAGTAATAATATCCATACAAAAGCTATATTTTATCAGTGTCACCGAACATTGAGAACATAAGTCATAACCAGTAAAGCAATTCAGTCGACTGGAAACTATCGACGATTTAATCGATAATGCCCCTCACTAGCCAAGGTTTCTTCAATGCTTTCTTTGTTTATTTTGGCCCACCTTCAGCAGCTCTTTTCCATTAATAATCTAATCTCAAAGTTTCTATTTCAGAATATATTCAATGAATACCTTCAATTTTTATTTTTAGATTTATAATTGAAATTTGTTCCTGAACTTTTAAAAATGCCTCTTTTCAAAATCGATATTTTTTACTTGAAATTGTTATTTCTCCGATCGGAGGGTCTTTCGAGGCTCACTCGTGGATGAGGCCTATAATCTAGTCCTTAAACTATATACGTGTATATACATATATGTAAACATTAAATAATAGTAGAGGTAAACGTTACACGATGGTGAAAGCTAAAAGCTCATGTCAGGTGTACTGTGCGTAAGCTAAATTATAATTAATAAAGTGCAATCGTTCTAATTTTAAGATTACACTTTTACCAATAGTGACAATGGGGAATCGTTTTTGGCCGAAGTCTTGTTAGAACGAATATACTTGGCTAGTCATCATCTGGCGCACGCGTGATACATGCTACATATTTTAGATGTTTTGTGTGTTGTAACAAAAACAAAATTATTACAATTAGTTTCTAAAGTTTTAGATGTTGTTTGTTTATTTTAATTCTAAAGTGAACTGGTACAGTTTTGACAATACAAGAAGATAATCAGACTATAGAAAAGGCTATTATAGATTTTGTACTGTGTATATCATACCAGTCATACATATGTATTCCACAGTGTTGTTACACACCTAACCTTACTTAACTAAATTACAAGGTGTGTGTAAAATTTTACATTATTCTTTAATATGCCAGAAAATAAAGAAAAAGAAGAGGAAAAACCGATCGTTGCAAAAAATGCTATTGATTTGCAACGATTAAAACTTCAAAAACTAATGAAGAATCCAGTAAGTGTGATAAATTAAAATATATTTTGCTTTTTGGTAATTACATTTCTGTTTTATAAGTATATAAAATATTTTCTGCATAATTAATAAATTTTTTTAAAAATTATATGAAATTGTATGGTTATTACAATAGGAGAAGCCTGTTATACTACCAGAACGACCTAAAGCTAAAAGTACACCAACAGTACCAGAATTTGTACGAAATGTAATGGGAAGTAGTGCAGGAGCAGGTAGTGGTGAATTTCACGTATATAGGCACTTGCGACGTAAAGAATATGCCAGACAAAAATTTATTCAAGAAAAGGGTCGTAAGGTAATTTTAATGGAAATATCAAAACGTACACAATAAGTACTAGCTGGTTTCATAAGAATAGAAGTGGAACTTCAAGTAAGATCCATGGTTTTTGCAATGAAGAAGTTGTCCAAACAAACACATAAGATTTTCTGCTTAGAACTTGCCCTATTCTAATTCTACAGTAAACATTCGGTTGAAATATTAAAATGTTTTTTATTAATTTTTTAAAAACACTTCAGTGTTGGATACAACTTTAAAACATATGTGTTGTATTACACCTACACTATACATACATGAGACACATTAAAATTCATAACTCATATATTTTGGCCCCCCCCTTGTAAGCATTTGATCAGTATTACAACGAGTAAATATCTATTGTAATTATATTTTCTTTGGTTGTATATATACATTGAACAATTCTAGAGACAATAAGAAATTTTACTGACTATGATATTTCATTAGGAACTTTTGGATGCTGAGTATCATCAGAAATTAGAAGAAAATAGAAGGGCAGCTGAACAAATAACAGCTAAAAAAAGAGCAAAGAGGCAGAAGAAAAAGCAGAAATGGAAGGGAAAGAAGAAACTAAGATTAACAAATGATGAACCAAATAAAATTAATGAAGACAACAATTCAGAAGATAGCCCAGATCCAGAAGATACAGATAATAATGAAGCTGCAGTTGTATCTAACAATGAAGTTGAAAATAATACAGCTGCACAATGTGCAGCAGAGATAACTAGTTGTAAAAATGTAGTTAAGGATAATATTAGCCAAAATGAGTTGTTTTTACAAAATGACGCAAATACAAAAGATTCTAATGCTGAAATTATTAACAGTGATGACGTACTAACCTCTAAATGTAAAACATCTGAAAATAATAATGAGAATGACGTACATAATGATACAGATAGTGCAAATCCTGAACATTTAGTGGAGTAAAAATTAAAAACATTTACTGAGTATAACTTTAATATTGTATTTATACTTAATTATAATTACTTCTAATATAATTTGAAGTGATATTTTTTATAGACATGATTGAACAAATTACAACAAAATATTAAATTCTTTTATATATCTAAATGATTTGAAAGTAAGCTTGAATTAATTCTATGCATAACATTTGATGGCTGTTAGAACAATTTCAGTGTACAGATAGCAAATACACTTTTTTTCATTGTTACAATGATTTGAATGTGTTTTGAAAAATAATAATAAAATATAAATACAAGAAAGATACTCTATGATATGACATGTAACTAAAGTAGTTCCCATTTACATATCTTTGTAAAAAATTGATATACTTTTTATGTTATAGTAATTTATATTCTATTCAAATATACAGAATTGATATTAATGTATATTGAATTTATCCTGCTTTAATAGTTCAGTATCACAATGCTGGAAGAGTTGTATCTAAATTGTCATATCGTTTAGTTCTTTCAAAGATGCTTGCCAATGTGCGAGCAATCTCTCGATCTTCGAATGAAGTGGCACTTTTCATATATTTCTCTAGTTGAGATTTTGCTTTTATTAAATCTCCAATTTTTTCAGGCACAAGTGTTTCCTAAAACAAGCACAAAAAACAATAGTATTAATTCAAATATTACATTTTAAATCGAAACTGTTAATAGTTATTCTTAATAAATCATTGTACCTGAAACTGTTTCATGTAATTAGAAATATCATCTACATGATCACCAATCTCTGATGAAAGATTTTGTAAATCAGACATACCAGTGCAAGCAGCAACATGACTAAGGGTAAGGCACAACTATAAATAAATTGTATTAATTAATATATATTATGTCATTAGAATATTCTCTCCGTAATTATGAAAACTTCAGGTCTCAGAGCTATAGAAAAGCATAGAGGAGAATAACATTTGAAAAAGAAGGTGGGACTGAAATTCAAAGAATTTGGAACACATTAAAGAACTTGTGCAAGCTCAGCCTTTTAAATTAAAACAACAATTTATGTATTTTTGATTTTTCATCAATGAATCTTTTACCATCATAACAAGCGATTAAAGTATTTCATATTACACACTTACAATAGAGGTATTTACACGAATTTTTAACTTCATTCATTTGGATTGGAGCAGTAGAGAGAACACAATCATGCAATTCTTTATGCAATATATTAGTAATTTTATTATTTAATATGACTAATATCATTTCTTTATAAAATTCATAGATAATAGTTACCTATAATTAACAATGTTACATATGTACAAACTTTGCATTTTCTTCTTACTGGCTGCTCCCTAAAATTGATAATTTCAATGCCTGCAGCTGTAATTCAGTAGATAATGGCATTCGTGGGGCAAAATCTTCCAATTCTTTAAAAATGGAATTTAATCTTCTTCTTTCTTGGTTATTTAATTTTATGCCACAGTCTTCCAATTTTTGTTGGTAGTTTAAAATTGTTTTGTTGTCTTCATCTGTATTTTCTACATCATCCCCTTCTTCATCCTTGTATTCGTCCACAATTTCTGTCATATCTACATCCATGTATGGATCATCATCTAGGTGTCTTCTTTCTTCCACTAGCATCTTCACAGACAATCTCCTTTCATTTTGATAACAATCATTTAAAAATTTTTCAATATCATCAACTTCTACACTTTCTTCCAAAATGATACTCATCATACCCTGCATTTCTTGTATTTCTAACTGTTCTTGTTCTTCTTCTTTAATCATTGGCATGGGAACTGCAATAATTTTTCTCCATGCATTGCTTATATTACTGCAGGTTACTGTATTCCATGCTTCAGATAATAATTCTAAACAATTATTAATAGAATAATTTGAATAAAATGACTGCATGCCATCATGATATTGCAACGCCAGTCGCATCATTCGACAACGAAAACTTCTTTTGGTTTTTTCACTAATTCCTTGGTCCATAGGTTGAATTAAGGATGCTGTGTTTGGAGGTAAATACTTAATTTCAAAATTATCATCTTCTGGATAATTTGGTGGCATTTTATGTCCTGAACAATTATCTAATAATAAAATTGTTTTCCCAGATATCCCCTTTTCCATTTGAAACTGTCGTACACTTGATTTAAAGTGATTGATATACCAGTCTACAAACAAATCTTGATCCATCCAAGCATTTTTTTGTGATTTAAAAATTACAGGAAGATTTTCCATTACATTTTCTAATGTTCTTGGTTGTTTATGCTTGCTAATAATTAAAGGCATCAATCTATGTGTCCCAGTTGCATTTGTACACAAACTTATTGTAATCTTTTCTTTCCTTTGTTTATTCTCAGTCACTTTCTCATTCCTTCCATTTAATGTTTTTGTTGGTAATGCTTTCCATAGCAAACCACTCTCATCCATGTTATAAATTGTTTCTGCGCTTAGTTCATTTTTCTCAATCAAAGTTTGAAAATTATCAACAAAAGTTTTAGCCGCATCTTCATCAGCACTGGCTTCCTCTGTATAAATTCTAACTAAGCGAATATTGTGTCTGTTCTTAAATTTTGAGAGCCACCCATAACTTACTTTGAAGGCAGAGCAGGATGGCATGCTCTCTTTTAATTCAGATGCTTTTTTCAAAAGTAGAGCGTCAGTTACACGGTCCCCAAACGTTTTTCTTTCTATAAACCAGCTATATAAACGTTGATCTATTTCTGAATATACCGGAGCTCTAACACGTTGACGTTTCTTTTGCCGTCTATCTTTGTTTTCAAACTCCCGAATTTTTGGAGCATTTTCTCTTATTCTTCGAATCGTCTGCTGGCACACACGATATTTTATGGCAACTGTTGATACTGGCAGTGTTTCTAAATCCTTCAAAACATCCAGTCGCTGCTGCATAGTTAAACAGACATTCGAAGCTGCCATGTCAATTAATTTATCACTACTATTTACACTATTATTTACAGAAAATGAACATTACTATTTACACACAATTAATGCTAATGAATGTGTAATACAAAAGTATCAGTTAATTAATACTAACTAATGTTCACAGTTAAAAAAATCACAAGTATAATGTTCACAGTTCGAAAGTTACAAAAATACTATTGACAGTTTAAATGTCATAATAATAATGTTCACAGTGCAAAAGTCACAAAAATAATATTTACGACTTGGGATAATGTTCGTTGTGGGTAAATCACGTGTAACGTATAATAAACTATAATACATAAAACAATAACAATAACGATAAAAATACTTAACAACGAATAAAACAAATAAAAATCCGCGAACGTGTGTAGAATAAATGCAAAACAATACTAAATGTATCGTGGTCACGAGATTGAAAAAGCTCCGTGGAAATATCCATGTTAACGTGTTGACTCTCGGAGGAATTCTGCCTGCGTTTTCGTGGACGTGTTAAAGACACTTTAAAAACAGAAGAGGGGGGAAGCGAAAACCCTATGCGTTTCAAGGATGTGGAAGGAAAATCCTTTTCAAGAAACGCCATAGACTGTCAGAAATCTTTCCGTGGCAATTAAAGATTTGACAATCATAAATTTAATTTTACACATGAGAGTTCGATCGCGCACGATGTACACATAAAAAAAGAAAAATGTCCTAAGAAAGGATATCTTTGCCCACGCTAAAAGAATATAACACAAGTATTACAAAATCGCGCAAAAAAATACAACATTAAATTGAAAGCTAGAATGTAGCATAACAACGTTACGTACGTTCTATGAACTCTAGCAGGGATGAAATGTCAAGACGGAAACGCTTGGTGTTAAACAAAATAAAGTAAAAAGAAATGAAATAGACATGATCTGGCATAGTAATCTTCGGATATTTATAAAAAGATGATAACTTTTTTAGAATTGGACAAAATGACTAATTTTTTCTTGATATTAAAAGGGTTAGTTTCCTAATGCATAAAAAGTTTTTTGAAAAAATTGCAATTGGTTCAAATTATATGTAGAAAAAATTTTAAAACTTACCATTTGCAATTTTTTTACCTAAATCCGTATTGAAAATAAAAAAATTTATATTCAGTAAATATGCGTACATATATATATGTAAATATTTTATGTATACATGTGTATATATGTTTTGAAAATTTCATCGAAATTGGTTGATACGGAAAACGAATAACAGACATTCAAAACTGTGAACTGTTATGGACCAAAAAATGTAAAAAATTGCGATTTTCATAATCTTTAACAATTTGTAGCATATTCCGTCGCTGATTGGTTTTAACATAATTTTCGGCAAATATAGAATTCAACTGATCTACAAAACAAAGTTTTTTAAATTTTCAATATAGGCCCACACAAAAAAGTTGTAGAGAGTCACCTTCAAAATTTTTCCCATGATTTTTACTAAACGCAATATAAAAAGACCTTTTTTTTGACAGTTAGAATCCTTATTATTTTCTCCTTATCATTTTTCAAAAGTATCTTAATGTTATTGTGACAGTCTAGATATATGACTGATGTAGGGGTAGAAAGTGTGAGTGGGTGTAAGCAGCAATAAAATGCAAAAGCTGAAAAGACCTATAAAAGTTTGGTCAGTAAACATTAATTCGTCTCTAGCAGGATCTTTGAAGAGACATTAGAAACAGGAAATCTAGAGAAAGATAAAAAAAGTGAAAAATAATGTAAATGCAAGCAATGCATGGAACCATAAGAATAAAAGAAAACTAAACGTTCAAACTAGCGCTTAAAAGCGTGTTTTTATATGTACATGTACAATATGTACAAATTAAAGAAATTACCTGTTCAAATTTCACATTGTATGTACATATGTATCTGCACACACACACATATATATATATTATTAATATTTTATTAATTTATAATATAACCAAGTGTGAAATATGTTAAAATTATACGAAATTCATTTAGTAAAGGTTCAATCATTTATTGCACGAGTAATTATGTCGTGTTGGTTGTTATTTTAACCGAAAAAAGGGACGAATACGATGGTAAAATTTTCATAAAGAAAAATGAGAGTTGCAATTCTTAACTTGAAGTAGTGTAAGTCTCACCGGTACTTGATTCCTTGTTCGCTCGGTCATCGAGAATGTTTACCACTTGACTGATTCCAAAAGAGATCCTACCAGTGGTAGAGATCCTATTCACATTTACGAAGAGAATATTATATTTAGGGTGTCTCATTTAACTTTGCCACCTTTAATAATATTGCTATATAGACAGATATGAAAAATGTTTCTAGAGAAAATAATCATATTTGGAAGTGCATGCGAGTTTATGTGAGTGAAGATCATTTTCCAAGATTTTATGAACAACAATATTTTTTTCTTAATAAAATGGTCTATCTTTTGTATCATGAATCGATAGAATTCCAAATTCTGCGTAAAAACGTATCAAACTTCTATATGTTAAATTTAATAGTTAACAAGATATTATCAAAATAATTTTCAATACATATTTACTTACTACCTACACATCTATAAGCTAGTACATATGAATGTAGATGCACAAACCGATAGGTTTCTTAATTTGAATATAGTACGTATATACAGGAAATTATTTCAATAATACTTCAGTAATTACAAAATTTAGTATATAGAAGGTCATGTATTTGTAGGCAGAATTTAATACTCCACCGAATCACGATACAGAAGGTAGATCACTTCGCTTAGAAAAACATTACTGGGTCTCCATATTACAGTAAACATTAAACGTGTTCGCAAGATCTCAAAAAATATGACCTTGAAACGACCTTCATCTACAAAGACTTATGTCCTTCTCCAAATACGATATTTTTTCCTTAAATATTTTGAGCGTCTATCTAAATAACAATTATTGGGAGTTAACAAGTCAATATGACACCTTGTATAATTCTATTGGAGGTGTGCGAGAATCTAAAAATATCAAGTTTTACATGATTGCATCAAAAGTTTTAAGATTCTCAAGTACATCGATATTTCCAAGATCTTCTGAGATTCTTGTGCAATTTTTGGGATTATTTCCGGGAATTATAAAAATTTTCAAATATTTTGATATATTTGATAACGTGAATATACTCGGGGATCCCGAAATTTTCAAAAATCCGTCCCAATTTTAAATAAAATTCCCGATTATCTCAATCCAACATTTTTGGGTTCTCGCATATGTCTAAATTCTATATATTTATAATGGTAATTTTAATTACTTGTTGAACAAGAGCATCCCGATGTGGATATTCAATGTAGCTTGGTACATGTTGAGAATTCTCAAATGCTACAATAATGCTCTTCCACAGAGTTACAATGTATTTCCCATAAAAATCACAAGCGCATAACGCCCATGCTGCATTGGAGCGAACTTTAAAATTTGGACTATAGCATATTAAATTACATAATGCAGGAAATACCAAGTCCTACTAAAACAACAAAACTGCATTACATAGTCACAACGAAAAGTAATTAAAAAAGATGTTCATTCGATTAACTACATACCCGCCAAGTAGGTGGGAGTATGTTGTCTGGATTGTTATTTAAAACTAATCCTAGAGCACGACAAGCATTCCAGCGTACCTACAACATTTATCGAATCAAAATATATTAAATTTTATGGTTTTGATAATCGTTATGTTCATCAGTGTTGACTACAAAATGTATTACATCAAATGTATGGAAAATTAAAAATATGATATAAATTCCATTTACTTTCATATCGTGTCCTGAAGTGGCACAATTTATAAGGGATTCTAATCCTGATAATGTATCATTTAATATGTCTTTGCTAGGACATATATTGAAAATTGTTCCAAGGGCTCGAACAGCATTACATTTTACTTTATCACTATCTTTCGATGCCTTTATACTAACATGATAGAGTTTTGGTAATAAAATTTCCAAAGGAAGAGGTTCTACTTCATCATTTCTGAAAAAATTATATACAAATAAATGTAAGAAGCAACTATTTAGCATACAATTATAATAGGAGAGAAAGCTAATATTTTAGTAATTATATATACTTGTAACTAACTTTTCTTTGGTAAAACAATCACATAAATTAGCTAATGCCCAGATTCCTTTAATACGAACACCAAGATTAGTATCATCGGCAGTTGAACAAATTGTATCTGCTAAATCCATTAAAAATCCAGTTTCTTCTTTTAATGGGGGTAATGTGACCAACATTCCTAATGCTCTTAATGCTGCAGCTCTTACAGCACTTTCATCGTCATGAACTGCACCGAACAGTACTGTGATAATTATAATGGTTTTTTGCCTCTAAAATATTTTTACAGAAAAGATATATTGATATTGTGTTTCACATGATTCCTACTTGCTTACAGTTACTCACTGGTTGTTGAGTAAGAACAATAGGACTAATGCTGCCTAAACAATCACATGCTGCCTCCCTTAATATTGTTTGTGAATGTTGAAGAAGTAATGTTATGTGTTCAAATATAATATTCCAGAATAATAAGGCATTATTATTATCCAAGTCATTATTTAAAAAACATCCAGCCATTATTTCTAAAGTACGGCAAGCATGTAGTATTACTTGTACTTCGTAATCTTGTATAACATTCACTAAAGTTGTTGTAATTAATTCTACATGAGGAAATACAAGACTTCCAGTATTGAATGCCATTCTGCCAAGAAGTTTCAAAGATTGTACCCGAACAGGAGTGCTCATCGTCTATAATCAAATTTATATTATGTAATTTTGTAAAATTTCGTGTTTCTTATTCGTATGAAGGATGTCCACGATATTACTAAGCGACATTATCTCGCAAATAATAAATATTAGAAAAAGATAAAAGAGGAAAAAGTGATACTGTTTCTTGTAAGAAACGTAATGGCATATGCTTTGGGATTACACCATTATTTTATAAATGAAGCTAACTTAACATTGATGTAAAACATATATAGTATTTCATTTATAAAATTGCAGATCACCTTCATTTCTATAAAAATAATGGAAATACAAGAAACTTACATACACTATTATGCTGTATGCAAAAAAAGTGTTACTTTTTTTCTTTTAGTTTTTTCTAATATCTAGTATGTTACAATAGAAGCGCTGACTAGTAATAACGTGAAAACTCTGCATATTTTTCGTAATTATAAATATAGATATACCTTATTAGAAATGTTCTTTAAACAAACATGAATCAAAAAGCATATGTTTGTTTCTTTTAATAATTTGTTGTTATATTCAGCAGCTATATTATTTTTCAGATCTTCAATATCTACTTCCTCTTCCTCTTCTTCTCCTCCTGTATTATCACTAAGCGAAGCATTCCAATGCATTTGTTCTGATTCCATGTTCAACTCTGATTGCTTTGCAAGTATACTAAATATTTCAGGTGTTAGTGGATCAGAGGAAGCAACAGCTTCAAAAGTTGATAGTGCTGCTACACGAATTGTTGCATCTAAAATAATATAAGAAACTCAATGATTTTGTCATAAGAGTAGATAAACAATTACAGGTGTGTAATAACCCGAAAATGTCGAGCACCATCGTGCTCGTTGGGACGTGTAAGGAAGGTATCAAATGGAGACAAGACGGGTTTCTGAAAATTTCAAGATTCTCGACCTGACATTTTACGGGTTACTGCATACCTCTTCAAACAATACAGTAATGTAAAACTACCTTTGTGAAATATGTATGGTTTACAATTTCTTAATAATTTTGTAGCAAGTCCAGTTTTCAAACGTGCATATGGTGTACCTTGGATTAATGCAGCAGCACATTTTAAAGCATGAGTTAAAACAGCAATATTTTTATCACTGTTTAACACCAAGGCTAATGTGAAATGTAATTCTTTAATCATTAGACCTACTGTACCAAAAAAAGTTATAAAAGATGTATGTTGTGTATCCTCTGCATGAGACAAAAACGATTTAGCATCAATAAGTAATTCAGTGAGAGTGCTTAACATGCTATGCTTCACTATGGATACAGATTCTTGCAAGATACATCTAGTTAGTACTCTTGCATTGCTTTGTGACCCAGTGGCAACAATTTGTGGCCAAAATCCAAATATTTCACGGTTTTGTGAATTTTGAACAAGAACTTGCAATAAATGTACAGCTTCTAATCTAACTTTAGAATCTGCATATATAGAATTATTACTTTCATTGTCTGAAGTATCAGAATCACTGGAATGCATACTAATGCCTTTACAGTCTGTTGCAGTATTGTTTTTCAGTTCTGTGCTAGCTTTCTTAGCAGGTTGTTTTTTAATCTTTGTTTTATGATTCTTAAGATTTTTGCCCTTAGGAATAACATGAACTTGTTCAGGCAGATTCATAGCTGCTGGTCGTAGAAGCTGTGGTTTTACAGGTGGATATTCCTCAACACCATAAAATAAGAATACTTGCACTATTCCCAAAATTTCACCTATAAAATCTATGGAATGTGGTAGCAGTTTGTTTACTACTATGATATAAATAATATGTAAACAGGAACTTAAAACCTAAAAATTTAATGTAATTAAATTTAGTAAACAATAATTGATCTTATTCAATTTTTTGATATTACAGATTTATCACTTACTCTGGCGAAAAGGAGTTTATTGTCATTTAATTGTGAAGAAGATGAAAGGATATTTAGCATAATATTCTTAATGACAAATATAAATTCTTGATCAATGGAACTCCCATCAGATTTCTGTTTTAAAATACCTTCTAAGCAACCAAGTGCATAATAATGGGTTTCAGACCATGGTAACATAGATGGATTTAAGTATTTCTTTAAGAATTTATCATTTCCCAATAATGATTGTAAGTACTATAAAAGTAAACTATTTTATATGTGATATAATTGGAATCTTTTAAGTGAGGATAATATACAGTAATATATTGCTTAATAAAAAAGATAATGCTTACACAATTGGTGTCTTTAAAATCTATATTAATTAAAATGTATTTCAAAAGATTGATGACATCTTTGTGCGTAATAGGTGAAGCTGACTCCAATATGTCTAAAATCCATTGTTTGACACTTTCAAATGTCTGATACTGAAGTTTTACATTGTTTTGAATTAAATTGACTAAAAGTTTTGATGTGTTTTGTATTAAATCTGTTTCCGTAGGTGTAGCAATTATACATAATTGTTCAATTAATGATTGTAATATCTAAAACATTGACATGAAGTAAAACAATTGTACGCTTGAAAAAATTTATTTAAAAGAATAGTCAGAGATGAATAACGGTTGTAACAACTTAAATATTACAATGTATATAACACAATATTATCATGTATAAATGTTTAACATTGATACAGTTAAAATGTATTTTAAATCAACTTACATCACTTTTGAAACTAGTAACAAATCGATAATCGAGTTTATTAAGATCACAAAGATAATTGTTGATTAATTTTATTTCATTTTGTTTCTTTCTCATCAACATAAACAATTTTTCTGTAATGAAGTCGAATTTGTCTGTAGAGTTTGGATAATCGACTTGTGAGATTGCCATTTTTCAAAAGATGTTATAGAGATAGTTTAACAGATAGTGTGATTAAAGAAATACAAAAATACTACAAGAATACATAATTCGATACTATGAGAATTTAGTCACAGAGTATTCTTATATACATGAGAGGAAATTAGAGTACTCATGCTAGTAGGGGTTTACGTATCCCCACCTTTTTCATATCAATTTTAGTATGGAATAGAACCTACATCGACTTTAGCATAGAGCGGAATGTTCATCATTTTTAGCAAGGAACAGAACCCGTTTCAGAGATAACACGAATGATATACGCCACACGATGAATTCTGGTACTAATCTATATCTATTCATATTGAATGACTTCAATAACAGAAAAAATGTTTTATACTGTTACAGTAACTCATCGTTTCAGTATTGAAAGTTCAAAATTCGAAACTTTAGTATCGTATCATATCGTACAGCAGAATTTATTGCATAGTATGCAAAAGTCAATATAGACTATTTCAGGCTACTCTCACTCAGTAGAATTGGTAAATTTATATACAGACCTCTTTTCTCACTTTTTTGTGAATGTTAAAAATGATTAATAGAATAAAGATGTATAA
>CM052092.1:17513576-17526286 GCA_028453745.1 Agapostemon virescens
AAATGATTTTTCACAAAACGGAAATTTAATGTTGAAATACTTTTTGGCTTCACTGTACATGGATTATTGGTTACTGAATTCGTCGATGGTATAAAGACTACATAAAATAATACCATAAAGAAATTTGCAATTCGTTGATAGAGAACGTTGCTTGCCACGGCGTTTACTTTGATACTATTTCGTGAACCGAATAGGCTTCCTTTTGCAAAAAGTTTGATCGTTTCATCGATGAGAAAAGGGAGTTTCATAGCGTATTCACCAGTTTTTCGAACGAATCGCTGTTCCAGTTGACGATGAACGACTTCAGTGTGCATCGAATAATTGGCAGAGGTGGCTTCGGAGAGGTTTATGGCTGTCGGAAAGCGGACACGGGGAAAATGTATGCCATGAAGAGCCTCGACAAGAAACGAATAAAAATGAAACAAGGTGAAACGTTATCTCTCAACGAAAGGATAATGCTGTCAGCGGTTAGCACAGGGGTAAGTTGCATTTCTCTCAAATCTATCGTCACTCCAGAATTCGGACATTTCATTTTAACACTTTAACTGCCCAACTAACAGCCTCAAAAATTTCACAAAGTCAAAATAATATATGTAACAAAGCAACAATTAAAAATTTTAAATATATGACAAATGGTTCACTCTGAACTTTCTTGTATTCTCCAGATATCAACTAAATTGAGTGCAACGAATATATTAACGTACAAATTTATTTTTAAACATGGACAAACAATTCTGTCACCCATTTATGGGTAACGTGGCAGTCAAAGTGTTAAAAGGGTACTGAACCAACAACCTCAAAAATTGCACAAAGTAAATTATATAATGAAACAATGATTGAAAATCTAGAACGTATGACACAAAGTTATCCTTCAACCTTTTTATATTCTCCGGATATTAACTAATTGTAAGTTGAGTGCAACGAATATATTAACGTACAAATTTATTTTTAAACATGGATAAACAATTCTGTCACCCATTTATGGGTAACGTGGCAATCAAAGTGTTAATCATTGTTAAGTGTTAAAATTACTTTTATCTTACGCTCTCGTTATTCAATTTAACAATTAATAAATAGTATAAAAATATTAATATTGGTCGTTGACACGAGCAAGGACGGTCGATGCTCGAAAACGCGCATAATTAACACATTAAACGTTATGTCAGTCCCTGGGGATCGACGGCATCGAATTTGAAAATTAATATGTTATACATAATCCAAATAATATTACAAAATGATAGTTGAAAGTAACAAATGAAAGTAATCAATATTTTGTACAAATTAAAAGTAGATCTACCGACTTGGATTCTTTTAAATAATGGAATTTAAAACATGAGTTTCTTTGGGAAACATTTTAATATTTTGTCATTTAGAAAATTTTCAATTTAGCCATACACTAGATCGCTACACGTTACAATAAAAATAGTCGAGATAATGCTAACCTGGTATCAACAGTCTTTCATTTTTAACCCTTAACACTCGAATGGCGACTCTGAGACACCACTGAAAATTGTCACACTATTATTTAACATGTTAAACATATTTCAGTGGGACTGATGGTATCAAATTTATAAATTAACGTATTATGTTTAATTTTTATAACATTAAAAAATAGTGACACTATTTTAATAGATTCGACTGACACAGAAAAGCACAAATGGGGTAAGCGAGTCTTTTTCTCATGCACAGTTGCATTCTTTCGATTTATAATTAAATAAAATGTGACGTGGGAAGCTGAACATAATAAACTAGACTGTCGTCTTTAAAGAAACTTTTCGACTCTTGATACACTGCCTACGCGAAATCCACAGGGGCTGATTATTTTGAAAATATTGGAGATACAAAGAAGTTTTGTTACGAGTATAGAATAGTATAAGGGAGCAATTTTTCAGATGAACTTTTTCATGATACATAAAAAACTGAGGGACAAGTTTTATTTTTAAAAATGTCTTTAATTCATAGATTATTTTTCTAAGAGATCTGCAATATTTTGTAGCGAATAAATCGTTACCAGTTGTATTTTGTGTTAGTTTCGTTTTTCTATTTTATGTTCACAAGGTTCAGGGACTTGTTTATCGTCATTGAGATATTATACGAATCTCTTCCGCTCTGTGTGGAATGAAAAAATGTACTGAAGTTTTAAAACAGGCTTTGCCTCGTGTATAAAGAACTGCGTCTGATTGGTTAAAACTTACGAACGTCTTAAGATAGACAATGGTTGTTTGTTTTGATTCATCTACTTTTAGGGATGAGGTATTCCTGACGCACGTAGGAAAAGTTCTTTGCCATTCTGCAAGTTAAGACATCGTTTCCGGTAAATTATTTGTTAACAAATGGAGGTACGATTTGTATGTGGATGTTTCTTTTTGGTCCTTGCAGTTTTGACATACATTGGAAGCGACAGAACATGTAATGATTTTATATATATTATAAATAATATAAATGAGTTAATAAGTAAATAATTTTACAAACAGATTATTATTTTTCCTTTCGTAATTTTTTACACTACACCACGATCAAATGACTGATTTTAAAAAATTTTTCGTTATTAAAATTGTGGAAACATTTCTTGGGAATTGATTGAACAATTCTATTATTTAAGCACATATTTTAAATAATTTTTACAACAATCAAACTTTAAATAATTTCTAATCTCCTCACTTTTGCAAAGCTATACGTTACTTTTAGTGCTCGGTAGATTGCGTTGGAAAAATGAATATTTTATAATTAATCGCATATATGGCAAGGGAACACATTCACATGCGAAAATCTGATTTTGATGAAACTTATGGGAGCTTATAGTTCTTTGAAAAATATTTGACACATGTTTTTATTATCGCCAACCATCCACTTTGAAGGAGTGAAAACAGCCCTCAAAGTTGGGGGTCAAAACCATATTTTTTGAGATATCTCGGAAACCAGAGATCGAAAAAATTAGAATTTTTTCTAAATTGTGTGTCTTTCAATGGGAAATGCAGTCGCGCAGGAAAATTGTAACAAAAGTATTTTGTTTACACAATATATTAAAAATTTAACTTTTTTTGCACTTTCTCTTATTTATTCTTAGTTCATTTTAATGTAAACTTGGGTGTGTGATCTTTGATCCAAAATAGGGGATACATGTTTCAGGATTTTTTTTTTTTGCCATTTAACAATAATTATGCATAATGGAAGATAGTCTTGCACCTGGCGTTAGCTAGTTTTATCGGAATATAAGCATTTAGTATAAACGTGTACAGTATTTTAAACAATACCACTGGGTTATGCGTCGTTTATTATTTTTTTAGTAGCTAAAGAAGGTGGCGCGGGTAGCAACGTGACGCGGTGCTAATTACCGCGGCGAAGTAAGGGTACCGACTTTTATAGCCAATTCACTTGCGAATTTCTGCAGTCGTTGGGCCTTCGTTCAAAATATACTTGCAGCCTTTAATCAGGCTTAACACTTTGCCTGCCAAACTAGCAACCACAAAATTTCTAAAAAATCGAAATGAGATATTGACTGAAATAAAAATGGGAATAATAAAATGTAGCCGTAAAGTGCTCGCCCTACCTTCTTGCACTTTCTGTATAACCATCGACTTCGGCACAAATGAATATATTAATGTAAAAATTTAATTAGAAACCGTACAAATAATTCCGTCACCTACATATGGGTGACATGGCAGTCAAAGTGTTAAAGTAATCGAAGCTGGAGTTTTCCTTGTCGTTTATGGTAGGTCTGAAAAGAGCTGATTTCGAATAGTTTATTCTACATAATTCTGGGAATAATGATACTCAAGAATAAAATAAGAAAAACATAAATGTTCATTGCACCAAGAACATTTAAGTACAACTACATTTGAACAATGAAAACACGTTATACCGCCTAATTTTGTAGAGCAACGCAAAGTGATTTTGCTTCATGTTGGTGCACCATCGCACACAGAGCTCAACGAAAGAATTGAAACATTTGGTTGGGGAATAATTTCGCATGCGGATTGCTGACCAAACTTGTCTTCATCCAATTATTACTTATTTGCGAAAATGTACGAAAATGGCTCGATGCCATCGATTTGCCTCAAAAGAGGAACAGCTTTTTTGGCGTGGCATAAATTTTCAGGGAGTTAGGAAAAATACATTTACAAATACAATTACATACCTGGTATATAACTACTTTTGTTTTACTAAATACGTACACATTGTTATAAATCAGTGTAAAAGTTATTGGTCCGCTAAAGTATCACGATTCCGGACAACAGCTGGCTCAATGTTAATTTATCGCGTGAACAAACGTCACATCGCGAATACAACAATTTTCACGATGTTGGTAACGCTACAACGCTCTGTGCATTCTAATTTAAATTTATGATACACTGGTCATATTTTAATCTTAGGTATACCATATACGGTAATATAATCTTGTGGCTCAGAACGATATTTCCGATCCCAGGAATGCTTACGCATGTTTAACGTCAATCAACATCGAACGATTCGTGATAGTACTGACATGTACTGATTGCAACTATAACTGGAAAACATCGCAGCAACGGTCTGCGATATTTCTGCGATAGTTTTCTGTTTACTACATCCAACCGGAACGAATTCTGAGTGTGCGATACTTATTCATTCTATACTATATGAGCCGTTTATTTTGAAAGTGGCCTAAGTCCATTTATACTTAAATTGAGATATTTAAGGGTTTGTGTTTCAATGCAATTAAAAATATACGTACAGAATACTAATGAGTCATACTGCTTAAGTGTATCTAAAGGTGTTAAATTTATAGTTCCTATTAAAATAATAGCAATTATTAAGTGAATAATATGCGTTTTTTTACTAAGAATGAAGTTAGGCCACTTTCAAAATTAACAACCAGATTCGTTATAAAATTTGAAGGAACCCAAGTCCATTCAACATAATTTAAGATGCTTCAAATTGAAAAAAGCAATACTCATTTTATTTTACATATCTTTATGCGATTCAAAACATTTTTTACAAACATAAATTACAAAACAATTTACTACTCCTCTACATTTTGTGTGTGTGAAAGGGATTTGAAAAAATCATGATGTTCCGGTGGTATATATCGTAATAGGTCAATTATGTCCTTGAATTTTGCTGTTGTAATTTGTCTGATTTTTGTACAATGGTGGCAATACAATATTTTCGAACTTTCTTGGTCTACCCCGACGTGGTAATAAATTCAGGACCTTAAAATTTTCGTTCTCATTCATTGATGTCGTATAGAAAATTATATACGGTTCATTTCTGACAAAACGCATCCAACATATTTTTAACCAGTTTATTGATTCTCCGTTAGAACTCTTTAACTTTTTAAAAATCTTTGTTTTGGAAAACTTTTGAAGGTACAATATTTCCGGTTTGAGTACAATATCTTTTTCTTGAATTCCGTTTAATATTTCGCACTTTTTGAATGTATGTTTCATCAATCTTTTCTCCATTGTTATCTGTATCTTCATCCCCTGAGGACGAATATTGTTCTATAATTCTCTTTCTTTTTCGATTTTCTTTGAAATCATTAGTTACTAATTTTTCTTCACTATCTGAACTAAATGGTCTTGTCGTTTTGTTCTTCCCCATGGGTGAAATAATTTCTAAAATTTAATATTACATTTTAAGTTTTATATTTAATTGTAAGTACACAATATGTATATTGCGTAAATTTTGTTTAACTGCATTAATTAAACGTACTGATTATTCAACTAATGCAATTGTCCAAAAACTGAGGTTAACTTGTTGAATACTAATTAATTAAAATTACCTTCAGCACTGCCTTCGGACATTATCAATGATAAATGTCTTAATTTAAGTATAAATGGACTTAGGCCACTCTCAAAATAAACGGCTCAATTATTGAACTAACTCTGAAAACTTATGTGTCCAGAATTATCGTATTTACTCGGAATATAAGTAACCTTAAATGCTTTATTGATAGATAACTTGAAGTTGTACATGTAACCACAGGCAACCGGAAATAATTGACAAATGGGCTTAGGCCACTTTCAAAATAAACGGCTCATATATGTAATCTTTATTATTGCTCAAACTAAAATGTTTTTGGGGTTTTCCATAAATGTAAACGTAGATTTGCAGATAAGCTAGGCTTACGATATTCAACTGAAACGAATTCATAGTGTAAGATACTTATTCACTCTATACGATATAAGTAATCTTTATCATTTCTCGAATTTAAATGTTTTCTTAGGGTTTTCTGTAAATACATGCATAGATTAAAGATTAGTTACGTTTACAATACTGAGTTGGAACGAATTCATAGTGTACAATACTTATTTACTCTATACTGTATATGTAATTTTTATTATTGCTCAAATTAAAATACGTTTTGAAGGTTTCTTTGTTTAGACGTGTTTTAATTTATAATTTCTTTGAAGTTTACGAACACCTTGTATGCGTATAAGCTGCAGTCTAATAGTCTAATTTCAAATTTCAACTACCTATCGACCTGCGTGTGTGAAAGATTAGATTAAGTTAGAAAGGATTAGATGTATATTCTAATAAGTTTAATATTAGTTTTGAATGACAGTACGATTACGATTAATCTTTCAGGTGGATTGTCCCTTTATAGTGTGCATGACGTACGCCTTCCAAACGCCGGACAAGCTGTGTTTCATTTTGGACCTGATGAACGGCGGCGATCTCCACTATCATATTGGCCAACATGGTGTGTTCAACGAGAGAGAGATGAAATTCTACGCAGCCGAAGTGATATTAGGATTAGAACACATGCACCGTAGATACATCGTGTACCGGGACTTAAAGCCTGCGAACATTCTCCTAGACAAGCATGGCCATGTCAGAATATCGGACTTGGGATTGGCCTATGACTTCTCGAAAAAGAAACCGCACGGAAGTGTGTAAGTACAATCCAACGATTCCGTTAAATTCATACATATTCCTTCAATGACACCTCTGGGGTGATATAAAAAAATGATATACCGTTAGATTTTCTGCTTTGCCATTGGCTGTACGAACTCCACTATAAAAATGAAGAAGATGGTTGGCTATTCTCCACAATACTTGCGTCCACTATATCTTTCCTACTCGAAAAATGGAAAACCGTTGGTGAAAGAGACTTCGGTGCATCTACTGTGTCTTTCCTATCTTTTACAAATGGCAACTCGTTGGTGTAAGAGACTTCAGTATGCCTACTGTGTCTTTTCTACCTTTTACAAATGGCAATTCTTTGGTGAAAGAGACTTCGATGTGTCCACCGTACCTTTTACAAATGGCAATTCGTTGGTGAAAGAGACTTCGGTGTGTCCACTGTACCTTTTCTATCATTTACAAATGGCAACTCGTTGGTAAAAGAGACTTTGGTGCGCCTACTCTATTTTTTCTGCCTTTGAGAAGTGATAACTCGTTAGTAAAAGAGACTTCAGTACGCCTACTCTATTTTTTCTACCTTTGAGAAGTGGCAACTCGTTGGTAAAAGAGACTTCGGTGCGTCTAGTGTGTCTTTTCTACCTTTTAAAAATGGCAACTCGTTGGTGAAAGAGACTTCGATGCATCTACTGCTTCTTTTCTACCTTTTACAAATGGCAACTCGTTGGTGAAAGAGACTTCGGTGCGTCTACTGCTTCTTTTCTACCATTTACAAATGCAACTCGGTGATAAAAGAGACTTCGGTGCGTCTACTGTGTCTTTCCTATCATTTACAAATGGCAACTCGTTGGTGAAATAGACTTCGATGCGCCTACTCTATTTTTTCTACCTTTGAGAAGTGGTAATTCGTTATGAAAAGAGACTTTGGTGCTTCTACTGTGTCTTTTCTACCTTTTACAAATGGAAATTCGTTAGTGAAAGAGACTTCGGTGTATCCACTGTACCTTTTCTACCTTTTACAAATGGCAACTCGTTGGTAAAAGAGACTTCGCTGTATCCACTGAACCTTTTATAAATGGCAATTCGTTGGTGAAAGAGACTTCGGTGTGTCCACTGTACCTTTTCTACCTTTTAGAAATGGCAACTAGTTGATAAAAGAGACTTCGGCGGGTGCGCTGCCAAAACACTCCCATAATATCAAACAATCCTCGGTCATCATCATTATAGGCATCATCTACTTAGTTCTCGTAACAAGTAATTAATCCTCAGACAGTGGACTAATCTTCCATCTACATTACTAACGAAATTTTTACCATTCACTGATTTATTTATCAACTTGTGAAGAAATTCTTGCGCTTGTACTTCCGGTCAACATGTAAATCTTCCTTTTGTTTGTAACGCAAATAGATCATCTTTTTGTTTCAGTGGTACGCACGGGTACATGGCGCCAGAGGTACTCTCTAAAGGTGTCACCTACGATTCCAGTGCAGACTGGTTTTCGTTTGGCTGCATGCTGCACAAATTATTAAAAGGTCACAGTCCCTTTAGGCATCATAAAATGAGAGGGAAACATGAAATAGATCATATGACATTAACTAAGGTGCGTAATTCACGCTTGCCGTTCTACGTGTTCCCATTTGTTATTATATTCGTACAATAGCATTCAGTTTTGCATACTCTATCCGCGTGAACTATATTCCCGATACTTATGACAATATATTTCTGACATTTTTCTGTTTCAAATAAGTCCAAACATATAATATAATTCGGGGCATTGCTTGTTTAGAATCAGTGGAACACTGATGTAATAATAAAACAGTTGACTAGTTACAGTTATAGAATAAATGTTTACCCATTTGTTAACGTGCGAAACATCTATTCGGATAATGAAGATTTCATGATAAATTAAATCAAAATAATTTATTTAACGAATCAACAATTGAAAACTTAAAATGTACCACACAAAGTTATCCCTCAACCTCTTTCTATTCTCCAGATCTTAACCAAATATAGTGCAACGAATATATTAATATACGAATTGATTTTTAAACATGGAGAAGTAACTCCGTCACCCGTATATGAGTGACATGGCAGACAAAGTGTTAAACAATCGAATACACTTCGAATTTGTGTTACGTTTATAGCCCTTTTAATCAAATATTGTCACAAATACGTTTATAAAAGTTTAACCCTTAGCACTCCAAGCAATTTTAACTTCAAAATCTAAACGATTTTTTATGTTAAATGATTTCATTGAACATGGTTTATTTCCTTTCGTTCATAAGAAGTTTATTACTATTACTCGTACGCACAGCATTTCAATTTTTATTTTTATTTTAAATAATAGTATGGCAATTTATATTGTCCCCTCAGCGGCACCATTGGAGTGCAAAGGGTTAATTTGAAAGATCACCAGAACACGAAAAAGTTTGCTCACTAATATCGGGATCAAGGAATTGTGTCTGTACACAAAAATGGCATAGTTGTTTGTGTATTGTTTGTCTCAAAAACAGTTTTAATATATTAGATAGCATTTTAAATTATAAATTAAGTAGACAGATGTAGTAGATTAAGTTATAGATATAAATAGTAGATTAAGTTAGAGTTAACAGACTTATTTCTGTGGAGCTGTAAAAAATGGCCAAAACCGTGGATAGACTTGTTATTTTATATAAAGAAATGTAAAATAGTCTCTTTCAATATTTGAAACTCATTGGATAGATACAGCTTACAACCTCTTTTGTAATATCAAGTTGTTACCAATGAAAGGACGAATCCGGCGACTTATAATATGACCTTGAGTTAACCTTCGGGGGCTTCAAGGCCACCTATACATTTCAGAAACGGAAAAATATAAAAGAATTAAATTGTACTCGATCGATGCGTCTTTAAAATTCTACATAATTTGTTAACCCTTTGCACTGCAAGTAATTTTACTTCCACAATCAAGACATTTTTTTATGTAGAATGATTCAATTGTACATGGTCCATTTTCTTTTATGTATAGAGTTTTGTTGTTATTACTCGTGCGTGGAAATCTTCATTTTTTACCGATTTCTTAAATGCAAACACAGTGATGTAAAAGTTGTTTTAGATAATATTATGGCAAATTTTCTGGGGCCTCAGAGGAGCCATTGGAGTTCTAAGGGTTAAAAAGTCGTTAAACACTTAGCACTTGAATGGCTCCTCTGAGGCTACACTGAAAATTGTCAGACTATTATTCAATAATCAACAAATGATTTTAATCAAGAAGTTAGTGTTCCCGTATTTTTTACATTGTCATTGAAGTGTTGCCGTGCAATTAACAGTAACGATATGCGCGAAAGGAAATGAATCACCGTGCAATGGAATTATTCTAGAACAGAAAGATGTCTCGAGTTAGGAATTAATATTGCTTGCAGTGCAAAGGGTTAATGCAACCAGTTAAATTGTCTGAGTAGCTTTTTACTGAGTCGCTATGTACGTGAAAAACATGACCGGTAGGGTTTAGCTTGCGTTAGTTTTAATGATCCGTTTCAACGAATTTCCACGATACTAACGGGCTAAAATCATTTCAGAAGGTTGAGCTACCGGAAACGTTTTCGAAAGAGTTGCGATCGCTGATGGAAGGCTTGCTGGAACGGGACGTGAACAAGAGGATCGGTTGCCGAGGTGGTGGAGCAGACGAGTTGAAGGAACATCCGTTTTTCAACGGCATCGACTGGCAACAGGTTTATTTACAGAAATACACGCCGCCACTTATACCACCGCGAGGCGAAGTGAACGCCGCCGATGCCTTTGATATTGGTTCCTTTGACGAAGAGGACACGAAGGGTATCAAATTAACGGAAGCGGATCAAGAACTATACAAAGATTTTCCTTTAGTCATTTCGGAGAGATGGCAGGCCGAGGTTGCGGAGACTGTGTTCGAGACGGTGAATCTCGAGACGGACAAGGTACCGTTTCTTAAGCCATTCAGATGTTTTTGTCCTGCTAGAGAAACTGGCAAGGGGACATATTCAGATACGAAAATCCGATTTTGATTTTTCTTTTTCTTGCGCGACTACATTTTCCATTGAAAAACACACAATTTATGTATTATATATGTATTTATATATCACGAATCACACGTCAACTTTGAGGGGCTACTTTGACTCCTTCGAAGTGAATGGTTGCCGATAAAAAAAGAAACACGTGTCAAATATTTTTCAAAGAACTATAAACCCCCATAAGTTTCATCAAAAGCGGATTTTCGCATCTGAATATGTTCCCGTGTGAGGCTTCATTGCATCGTTATATTTTTAATTCTTCTTCGTCTTCTTCCTCCTTGCAGATAGAAAGTAAAAAGAAGTCGAAACAGAAACAGAGGTTCGACACGGATGAAAAAGGTAACAGATAATGTGCTGTTCTGTTTGCATCCTTTGCACTCGAAGCCATTTTGATCCTGGGATTCGCATACGAGGTGTTTTGTGATTCGTGGTGTGTCAGAGAGCGTCGTAGGGATTCTGTAGACAATTATAAATAAATAAAATAGAATACAATTGTTTTCGTAGGATGTTTTGTTTTTAGAGATAATTCACGCGGAAAAATCACCATTCGAGTGCAAAGGGTTAACTCTGTTATCGTATTTTGAGTAAAGAGATATCATTGTAATTATAGTTATTTATTACAGGCTCGGATTGCATTTTGCAAGGTTATATCAAAAAGTTAGGTGGACCTTTCGCCAGTGCGTGGCAGACGCGCTATGCGAAATTATATCCCAATCGATTAGAATTGTATCCTGAATCCACAGTGAAGCCAGAACTTGTCTTTCTTGATCAGGTAAACCAAGTAAAATTTTATTTTACTAATATATTTTTCAAATAATACTGAAACATTAACTTAACGGTGCTATAAATTGTAGGTATTTAATGTTCTCAAATTACAATGAGTCCTATAAATATTCGGACACCCTTAAAATTACAGTAACTTATTTAATATCATACAGACCCTACAACGTAGTTTTATTTTGAAAAGTTAGAATAATCAGTTTACTGCACGACGTAAAACAAAATTATTGAAACAATTGCAATTGATCGGAATTCAAAACTAAAAGTTATATTTTATAATCTCTCTTATAATTTTTATTATTATTCTATGTTATGTAATGTTGTATTACGGTGAATATATTGAATTTTCAGGTAGAAGAAGTCAGCGCGGATCTTCAACACGTAAAAGGAGAACAATGCATTATCGTTCGCAAAAAAGATGTAAAAATAGTGCTCACAAATCCCGTAAGTAGATATGTTCTCTCCTAAATTACCTATTTTTCACTGATTTTTCTTATATATTTTCTTATATATAATAAATAAATAAACAAATGTACCCTAACAGATAGAAATAACGAAACCTTACAGTATATGTGGACAATGAGAATACTGCACTATGAAAACTCTACTTTAATCTAATCTACTTTAATTACATGAAAATATTAATTTTATAATAATTCACATCTGAATATGTTCCCTCAGAATACTTATTGGAAAGCAAAGATTATCTTTCAAATAAGAAACATATTTAATACGTTTAATCAAGCACCGCATTTTTCCAGGACGAAATCAGTTTAAAGGAGTGGGCGGTATCGTTAAGGTCTGCGCACAAGTATTCTATGGAAATGTTGGGCAACATGGCGAAGAAGGCTGGTAAAATCTACGGGACGAACGGTAACTAGCCCAATGCTAATACCTGTGTGCCGTTGTCATACTCCAGTCCCACTGCCTACCAGCAGCAACAGCAACTTTTTTTATACTGAGAATCAACACGAGAGAGAAAGAAAGAAAGAAAGAAAGAAAGAAAGAAAGAGAGAGAGAGAGAGAGAGAGAGAGAGAGAGAGAGAGAGAGAGAGAGAG
>CM052092.1:17574743-17586248 GCA_028453745.1 Agapostemon virescens
CAAATCTTTGTACAAAATGAAAATTTTCTACAATTGCATCAAACAGATAAATAGAAACGTGTTTTTCCTTACTAATTATAATCCGTCGAAAGTAATGCATATCTTTAAACTCTTCCAACATTTGTGCAGTTAATTCATTAATTTGCACTCGTGTGCAAATTAATTCGTGGCCCCACGATTGATCAGTCGTCATTCTGTTTATGTTGCAATTCAATTACTCAGTGAATTCTCTTCTAAGATACTGTAAATATACAGGATGAGTCACATAGCGTTTGTCATACAAATATGTTTGTTGTTTCTAAAGAGCGATTAAAAGTCGTCAGGACAAAGTTGAATGATTTAACGAGGTTCGCACGATGTCATAAAAATCGTCGTTTCTACGTAATTCTTTGTAAACACAATTTCTTTAGCAACATTAGCACCTGCAACGGCTAATCGAATAATAAACTTTCCCAAATTTTTTTATTTTATTTCCCTTCTGTTTCTTGTAATCGGATCAAAAATATAGTGAATATTTTTTTAGAGATAAAATTATGTGCTTTTGATATCTAGACTAGTTTTAAAACTTCAAGTCTTCGCGTTTGCCAAGACTTTAGTTTTATTCAAGTTGTTCGTTGTTTATTCAAGATATTTTTGCATGTTACATCGACTGGGAATCTGAAGGTGCTTTTTTGCTCGAGATTGTTGCAAACTGATACGTATGTGAAGACATTGAAAAATCTTTTTGTAACTGCAACCATCGTCAACGCGTTCAATGCCGAGCGAATCTTTTTTCAAACAAGTTTCATTTATTTAATTCGTAGAACTTGACAGTGTTATTAAAAGAATTGTTCGTTAGTGGATAACAAAGTTCTCGACTCATACTGCAATTTGTTTGATTTCGGCATCAGTTGATGTACAACGTTATTGATTTAATGACGATCATTTTTAAACAATACGATGGTGCCGGTCACCGGTGACCATCGTGGCATTCAACTTCAGTTTAAGATTATTTAAATTCTTAATTAATATCAACTTTAGATCGAAATATTGACAGTTCAAGGAGATAATTTAAAGATTGAAGCTGCCCCTTTCCAATAAACGCTTAAAACTTGATCTAAGATTTCTTCCAGTCGATTTATTACGCCATCAATGTAAAGTGTGCCGCCATCTTTGCAATGACATAAGGTAAGTACACCGTGAAAGCCCTGCACGACAAAACTTGTTGCTCCTTTTAGTTTCATAAAACAGCTAGAAAGATCGTAGAATAAGTTTCAAGCAATTGTTGCAAAGGGAGTATTCGATCTTCGACTCACTTATAGATTGTAAAAACGAAATTTCTTATGCTCTTACAGATGATTTAATCTGTATCAATGATTTAATCTAAAAAACATGTACTATGTTTTTCACCTGCATTGTCGACCAAAAACGTCTCCTCAGTTTTTCACCTGCCAATCATGTACAAGTATGTTACAGAAAGACTTAAGTATAATCTGCGAGAGTAAAGACTTTCAGCTAATAAAATTAGTCCAAGTTTATTGATACACATATTACGACGAGTCAGACTCGTGTCGATGATTTTAAATAAAGTCTAACAAATCTAAATATTATACCCTTCTTTTTGGTCGAAATCAAATGTTGTTTATTCGCAATCAACATTTAAGCATTGAAGTAAATGCAGTACTATGAAAAATGTAAATTGTCTTTTCTGTTTTAGAACATTTTTAACGATGAAGATGTTAGAATAACTTTAGTTACAAAGTATGACAAGGGGTTAGTGAAAAATGTATTTAAAAGACATTCGTGGCAATATTCTTATCACATCGATAACTGTAAATGAAAGAACGAGTACCAGTACTGGTGTTAAATATGGAAAAATTATTCTGTCACCCATATGTAGGTGAAATGGTAGTCAAAGTGTTAAAACATAACCGTTGCGCGTTAAATCTTGAAAGAGTCGTCTATACTCGGCCTCGCATTATGACGTGATGCTGGGCATCTCGTATCTTTTTATATTTCTCTTCGTTCTTCGTTGTTTACTTACCAATCATTGCGTCTGTAACGGATATTATTAGCTCCAAAATACAGAGTGTATCAAAAACACTGTACGACTCAAAAAAAAAGTGAAACTATGCAGGAAAAGTCATTTGAAAACGGAATCAAATTCATGTTTCACAATATTAAATTTTAATATTGTGGAATAATATGATTGTGTATACTGTGTATATTTATTATTGTCTATATTGTGTATACTTATCATTGTGTATATTTATTATTGTGCATATTGTGTATATTTATTATTGTGTATATTGTGTATTTTTATTACTGTGTATATTGTGGAATAATGTTAAAACAATGCAGGAAGAATCATTTGAAAACGGAATAAAATTTCATGATCCACAAAATTCAATTTTAATGTTGTGGGATAATATTATTGTGTACATTTATTATTTAATAATATTGTAGAATAACATTAAAACTGTACAGGACGAGTCATTTTAAAACGGAATGAAATTTCATGTTAATATTATTGTACAATATCAATTTTTAATATTGTGGAATAATATTACTGTGTCTATTGTGTATATTTATTACTTAATAATATTATGGGATAATATTAAAATAATGCAGGAAGAGTCATTTCAAAACGGAATAAATTTTCATGTTCCACAATATTAAATTTTAATATTGTGGAATAATATTATTGAGTATACTGTTTATATTTATTATTGTGTTTATTGTATATACTTATTATTGTGTATATTGTGTATATTTGTTGTTTAATAATATTGTAGAATAATATTAAAACAGTGCAGGAAGAATCATTTGAAAACGAAATAAAATTTCATGTTCCACAATATTAAATTTGGATTAATACAAGTTAGTATAACACACTGTTAGCATTATGATTTGATATAATCAAATTTTGCACAGCTGTATTTATGCATACAGAAATAATTTGTAGTATTGTATAAGTTGTGTTTATATAACTATGGAAATAATAATTATACAAAACATGTAGAATAAAATTATTCCATTTTAACCCTTTGCATTCTAAGCAATTCCATTTTAAAATGGTAACAATATTATTATCCATAATAGTTCCATTGTACGTAGGTCATTTCCTTTCGTACATATGAAATCAATTACTATTACACGTACTTAGAACATTCCAAATTTTTAACGATTTCCGAACTGCAAACCTAGCGATGTTAAATTTGTTTAAATAATAATATGACAATTTATAGTGATCGCTTAGAGGCGCCATTCGATTGCTAAAGGTTAAATCGTCATCTTCTTCGAAATGATCTGGAAATTAATTATATACACCTGGGAAGCCAAATTAATTTTCCAATTAGAGTACAAATGAAAATTGCCGGAAACAATTGTGAAATACTAAAATTATCTAAAAACGTGTTTCATTTTTATTTGAATAAATCCAAGATAATGTAACAATACTAAAACAATAAAATGGTGTCACTATAATTTTGTTTTAATAAAAACCACTTTACAGTCTATTGATTATACTACTTTAATCACTGTTACATGTTATCGTCATCGTCGAGTTAAACAATTATTAATTTAAATAGTAATATGTAGAAATTGTTTTAGAACAAATCTTGAAACCTGAATTCACCGAATGATTTAAGATTACATAACATCACGTTCGCGAATCATTGTCTTTTACAACGACATTATACAAAAGTAAACACTGATAAGATTTTTCATTTTCAATACCACCGTTACATATCCTCGAGGAGATTGATACTTACAAGACAAACTAATTGTACTGGATTAATCTCGTCTAACATCTGATATTTTTGTAGACGTAGTTGTTTAATCTTGGTGGAAAAGTTTTCTATCGAAGCACAGAGAGACACGCGAACTGTCATCAGTAATTTCGGTCTGTGACTTTTTCTATGAACCATAGTGATACGATAAAACGGTGTTCTCTGGTTGGATAAACTATTCCCGAATTTACGTAATGCGCAAATTCGCAAGTTAATGTGTCTACGATAACAAGAGTGACAACATATATCATAAAGTTAACGTATTTATATATATATATCTTTTTTTATTGATTAAAAATATGGTTTTATCAAATGTTTTCACTAACACTTTTTACGCCGGAAGTGTGGCAACAGTCTCCTCAGCGACTGTACCGTAAAAGCAAGAACTTAAAAATATTTTTAAAAATAATTCCAAAAGAAATGATTAGCAAATGACTTACTGGCCATAATTCAAGTGATTGCATAGAAATATTTAGTTGTGCATCAAAGCGTTTTGAATCTTAAGAATTTAAGAATATTGTTAGAAAATAATAATTCCAGAAGAAATTATTAGAAAATTAAATTAGTTATGAATCATGGATTTGTAAACTTAATAATGTAAGAATATTTTTGAGAATAACAATTCCAAAAGAAATGCTTAAGAAATTAAATGAACCAAGATGATTTACCGTCCATAATGCAACTGATCGTACAAAAATCTTTAGTTACGAATCATGGATTTTTAAACAATTGTTACATAACCACCGGCACACAACATACTGCAACAACCATGGTACGTATATGAAAAATTTAAATGTACATGAAAATTGTGCTTACAGTGTAGATAAGCAATTCAGTGATTCATGTATGCTGAATGTTTCCTTTATCTGGAAAACTGAAATATCTCGTGACTCACTGAAGTTACAAAAAGAAATTTGTTTACGAAAGTTGTTCGGTATGAAGGTAGCAATCGTATGGTGTCATTGTTTTTCAGCCCTCGAAAGATAGGGGAGAAATTTTCAAATATATATATTTGTATCATAACACTATTGGAAAATGTATTATAAATTTCTACGTTCTGAGACATGCCTGCCTAAATGGAGTTTAGTCTCTCGTTGTCAGTCAGTAGGTTCCTCGCTGTAAACAAAGATCGACCTCGTTGTCATTTCTTTTGAAGAGCTGCCTTATTTGTCTCGAGTCTGATTTATTTCAGTTGAGAAAGTGCCATACTAGAGACAATAATAATTCCGTTGGAGTTTAGTGCTGTCGGAATTATTTCATTCCAGAAGATACTCACAGTTAAGAAAATTAACCATTTGCAGTGGAGACAATTTTAATTCCAACATTAATTTTAATTTTCTTTTAACATTGAACATTTTTATTCTGTGGAAAGCCTTCTACACTGTGCATTTGACGTTAAACTTGTTCTCTCGTTCGACAGTTGCATTTTTAGCAATTCATAGAATTCAGACGAATTTTGGTGACACGAATAATATTTTGAAAAATATTGCAATTTTTACCGATGCCCAAGGATCGCCATTCGAACGCAAAGGGTGAACTGTTCAGGAAAAAGTGGAATTAATTCATCTACGTGGTGATGGATATTTATCCTATGCAGAAGTGACTCAGGAATTTCTAATGTTTTCTAACGGTAAATAATCTAGTGTGATGTGTCGTTGAATTCGTTCCAGAAAATGTTCTCGTGTTAGAAGAAAGCGAATATATGGTTTCATTTTGAAAAATGTATTTAATCTTGAAATTTCGCATCGACCATTCGATTCCTAACGAAATGACATCCTTATTAGTACTGAATAACTTTGGTAAACAAATGTTGTTTGTAACATCAGTGCGTCACGAAAGATTTTAGTTTTCCAATCAAACAAACTGCATTGTAAAGCGTTGTTTGAACGTATAAATATTCTAATAATTTTTAACCCTTTGCACTCGAAGCAATTCCATTTTAAAATGGTAACAATATTATTATCCATAATAGTTCCATTGTACATAGTTTATTTCCTTTCGCACATATTAAATTAATTACTATTACTCGTACTTAGAACAATGACATTTTTATTGATTTCTTAACTATGGGTTAACCCTTTGCACTCCAAGCAATTTTAATTCCTAACTCGAGACATTTCTTTGTCCTAGAATAACTCCATTGAACGTGGTTCGTTTCCTTTCGTGAATATCAAATTTGTTAATCTTAATCGTACGTGCGACACTTCAATTTTTACTAGCTTCTTAAATACAAACATAGTTTTGAATAATATTCTGCTAATTTTTAATGTCCCCTTAGAGGAGCCATCAGAGTGCTAAGGGTTAATATCGTATATTCTTTTAATTTTTTACGGATTTCACTAACTCATTATGTGTTTTTCAGGGATTAGAACTTTCCAACGAGGAATTTAACACTGGACCTACCACAGCCGGTGAAATTACCATTTCCAGATCTTTCATAATTATTAAGCTTACAAAATTGTCTAAAAGTAGCAAAATATCTAAATCAATTGAATTTCGTAATTTTTATGAGACAATATACGCTAGCCATTTTTATGTAAGTTTATTTATTGCTATTTAGTATATTCCAGGGATGGCTTGGGACGAGTGGTGCACCCGGATGAGGTCTTCATCGGCCGTAATTAAATATTCATGGGTCGGTGGGACTTTCGTCCGTTTGCAAAACTCTCTGAATACGTCGAAAATAATAATTTCTGTATTGTTAATATTGGTACGGCGGCTGTCCGTATGAAGTTGCCGTAATATAAAATTACCTTGTAATGATCAACTCCTAAGGAAATAATAGACGATACTCTGGTTTCACTTCAAAACACGAAACACAAAAGATTTCCGTGGAGGAAAACGATTGATGAGTATAGGAGTTGTCACTGTTATAGTTATAAACTAAGTGATCTCATTTGTGATTTAATTAAACAGCACTCTATTAATATAAACATACAGAATACTCTTAACACTTTGACTGTCATGTCACCCATATATGGGTGACAGAATTATTTGTCCATGTTTAAAAATAAATGTTTATGCTAATATATTCGTTGCACTCAATTTAGTTTATATCTGAAGACAACGAGAAGGAGAAAGATAACTATGTCTCAGACATTTTAGGTTTTCAATTGTTGCTGCGTGAAATGAATTACTTTGATTTTGTGGAATATTTGAGGTTGTTGATCTGGCAGTTAAAGTGTTAATTATAATTTTAATCGATACTTCTGTACATCTAACACATCGAATACGTAATAAAAGAAGTGTAACCAAATGCAATTATTTAATATGACGCGCGAATTAATATAAATACAACATCCACGGATCTGTTGTGCCGACAGACAAGCGAAAATACTCGAGGTCTGTCTGTCGAATACATTAGACCAGATCTTCTGTATACGCATATTGTTTATGTATAAATATATATGTATGTATATTCTTCTTCTAAGAACATTTAACCCTTTGCACTCGAATGGCGCTTCCAAGACGTCACTGAAAATTGCCATACTAATTGTAATCTAACATCTAATTGCCATCTAACATTGCTTTTGTAATAATAACGAAACCCTTCCTATTTGAACTTCATACAATTTTTATCGTAATGTATGATTTTATTAAAAAAAGCACATCCGAAAATTTCTGATAAAACATTTTTATAACTTCGACAATTGTGAAAGCAAAAATTGGGGACCAGTCATTTTGACTGGTTTGGTAGTTCTAGTGTTAATTAATTTACTTTACATCACTATGTTCGCAGTTAAGACATCTCTAATATCTTTAATTTGCGAATATTGAAATTGTAGAAATACTTCTATGAAGAATTATTCGATAAAAATGATTCCTATGGTTATGTATTCGAAAAAAACTAGCTAAAACTTTGATCAAACACGTTTTCGTTATTTCTATAAAGTAATTTTAGTGCTCCGTACACCTAGTGTTAACTCTTTGCACTGAAAATTGCCATAATATTATTTAAACTTAACTTTTATAACTTATATAACTATAATAACTTATTATACATTATAACTTTATATGGCTATAATAACTTTAATAAATTATTATGAGTTATAATAAGGTATAACTCTTAAATCATTATGTTTGCAATGCAGAAATCGTTGAAAATTTTAGTGTTATAAGTACAAGTAATAGTAATGAATTTCGTATGCAGGAAAGGAAGTAATTTATATAGAATGAGAGGAGTTGCAGAGATTGATTTCAATGATTTAAAACAATGATTCCGATATGAAGGACAAGTATCGTTGGCGGTGAACCGAAGAAGTTCCAAGACGAAGAATTGGAGGCGATATTAGAAGATGATCCACTTCAGACACTTAAAGAATTGTCAGAAACCATTATTGCTAATCGTTATCGAGAACGATTAGTGAAATTAAGTCGACTGTTCAAAGAAAAACGCTCGGAATAAGCCAAAAGACTTGACAAAGTGATTTTTCAACATGATAACTAGATTACGCATTGCAAAACCAGTTGAGGAAACGTTCGAACTACAAGGATGGAATGTCTCACCACGGCCGCCATATTCGCCAAATATTGTCCCATCAGATGACCATTTATTCCAATGAATGTACCTTTCCCTTCGCCAGCGGTACATATTATTATATTTATTATTTAATAATATTCTGGAATAACATTAAAACTGTACAGGAAGAGTAATTTTAAAACGAAATAAAATTTCATGTTAATATTATTGTACAATATTAATTCTTAATATTGTGGAATAATATTACTGTGTATATTGTGTATATCTATTATTTAATAATATAAAAATAAATTGGTAAAATAAAAATAAATTAATAAAAATAAAAATAAATTGGCATGAACTTTCCGAACAACCCAATAGATCATAAATTCCTTTATATTAGATCCCAAAGATCTAATGATTTGCACAAAACTTTCACGATTTATTTTTGAAAGTATGAATTTCTCAAAAGGAATGTAACATTATTGGCACGTCGAAGAAGTAGTAAAAAATCGACTAAAATATCAATTTTAAGACCATGAATTTTACCATGATCATCGTAAATACAGTATACATGGTTCCCACCGATATAGTTACTAAGGCACATTGAACTGAAAGAGCAATGCAACAACATAATACAATACACGACGACGTTTAGTAAAAATAGTGTAGAATTTAGCGAACGCGCGAAGTTCCAATAACTCTAAAATTATAGGACAATCAATCAGTTGATTGATAAGATTGTGTACAAAGAGTAAACCAGCTATAGTTCGTCGTTGCGCAAGAGTCAATAACCCGAAGCGAGACAATACAGAATGATAATCATGGCAATAAACTAACAGAGGTGTGTTGGTACGGTAAGAAAGGAGTCTAAGATCAGACAATGGAACTATACACAATTTGACATGCATTATAAAGTAATAGGACAGTCGAAGTGTTTGAAATTTGCAGATTTAGATTTTTAGATTTATAAAGAGAAACTAGAGGTGATACTTGCATCGTTGTTCACTATTAATAATAGTGAATTGTTAAGTGAATAATACCATGTTGATTAATCATCGAAGTGATGTAAACATTTCATAAGAAACAAAGGAAAGCTAATATATATTTATTGTGCAACCCACTTGTGCGAATTTGTAATCTTTGTATTAAAACATTTGTATTTAAAATATTTGTATTAAAACGATAAATTTTTAAATTATTATATTATTATCTTTGAATAAAGCCACACTAGCTACACTGAATGTTTCTTACTTTTTTATTTTAAATAAAATATCTTTCTGAAAATAAAAAATTTTTGGCATTGTACCTAGAAAAACATCACCCACTGTAAAACACGAATTCATAAATTCCTAAAAATGTTAAAAATCGAAGGTATTATAAAATTTGTATAGTATTTATGAGATTTAGGTTCATTTTAACCTAAGGATATGAACGTCCTATTTAACATTAATTTTATTAATGACCAGGTGGGATTATTAGTTATTAACCCAGGAAGATAATCAAGATTCGTTTAGAAGGAATAAATTAAAAATATATGAAATAAAGTCGTTATGTAAGAATTCGATGAAATTTAGCATAATTGTCACGTAGTTTTTGTAATTGTTCATCTATCATAATAATACATTCTGTTAGTGACGCGGTGATTTTCCACGAGCAGTTTTTTACATTCATATTTTTCTTATCAACATGCTTAACCATCACATCGCTAGTTCTCTCACATAAGTTAGTTTCTTTAATACTTCATTGCCGAAGTGCAAAAAAAGAGCAGAAGTATTTCAGTTGAAAAATTATAAAATGTTTCAACTGTTGTAACTTTGTAAAGATGAATCGTACAACAATAAACCTCGATTTAGTTTAAAAGTTAAAAGCAATACTTCTATTATCTATCGTTGATTTCTTCTAAGATGGTTTCACATCGTAACAACAGATCAGATGACACGTTTCCTTTAGGAAAATGCTACATATTACGTCTCTAGAAATATTAAAAATTATTTAATGATTACATCTACAATAGTACAAGATTTACTAGAAATATTGAAAATTTTTGTAATGATTCAATCTATTGCAAGATTCACTAATAATATTAAAAGTTCTGTAATGTTTCAATCTATTGCAAGATTCACTAGAAATATTAAAAATTTTTTAATGAGTACAACTATTACAATATTTACTAGAAACATTAAAAATTTTTGTACTGATTCAATCTATTGCAAGATTCACTAGAAATATTAAAAATTTTGTAATGAGTACAACTAGTACAAGATTTACTAGAAATATTAACAATTCTTTAATGACTTCATCTATTACAAGATTTACTAGAAATATTAACAATTTTTTAATGACTAAATCTAGTACAAGATTTAGTAGAAATGTTAAAAACTTTGTTTATTTGTTAAAACTGTTACAAAGACTTTAAATCGTCGTAACGACCTCCCAAAACTTCAATATCACGTTTTTTCATTTATTCTGGTATAAATAAATAATGTACTGTTAACTTCGCAATAATTTTAATAGAACATTTTAAACTTTTCAGTTTATGTCTAGTTTTACATATACTTATACTGATATTTTGTATGAAGAATAAAATATTAATTCATTAAATGAATATTAAATGATTTATTCATTGTGTGTACAATAAATTATTGATTTTTTAAGTGAACAATAAATGTTTTATATGGTATGTTAACAATAAAGTATTAATTTATTGAATAAACAATAAATTATGATTTTATCGAGGGGAAAAATAAATTATATATTATTGTATTATGAAGCCAGGCCAGGTATGGCAATATGAGCAACGCGAAGCAATAATTATTTATTTATTGCATAACCTGGATATACTAAAATTTGCTAATCTCAGCTGGACGAAGCAACAATTGTTAATTTATTCTATGATTTAGGTATATTAAATGTGGTAATCTCAGCTGTGCAAAGCGACAATTATTAATTTATTATACGATCTAGATATATTAAATATGGTAATCTCGGCTGTGCCAAGCAACAATTGTGAATTTATTCTATGATTTAGGTATATTAAATATAATAATCTCAGCTGGTCGAAGCAACAATTATTCATTTATTGTACAATCCAGATATATTAAATATAGTAATCTCAGCTGTGCCAAACATTAATTGTTAATTTATTCTATGATTTAGGTATATTAAATATGGTAATCTCAGCTGTGCCAAGCAACAATTATTAATTTATTCTATGATTTAGGTACATTAAATATGGTAATCTCAGCTGTGCCAAGCAACAATTATTAATTTATT
>CM052092.1:17601993-17629963 GCA_028453745.1 Agapostemon virescens
ACCACTATACTATCGAGGACCTACCGTGGGAAGCTATTTGTTATAAATTATTTAACTATTGTTATTGTTTATTGTAGCCACCAATATTTGTCGGTGTCCTTCCTATGTTCGTCTGCTAAGTCGTGTACTGTTAAATTATAGCGGAATCGCATGTCCGGGTGGTCCAGTGTCATGTTACTGTTGTACAATATTTTCTTATTATAGTTTTTTCTGTTATAATGATAGATGATGGGGTGTCCGTAATTGTTTTGTATGAAACCTGTTGTATCTAGATGTATAAAGGATTCCGGAGGTGTATATCCTGTTTGTCTGGCGTTTTCGAAGTATTGTTGGTTTGGATACACCGAGCTAAATATGAGGCTATTGTTTTCAATATTTCTAATATTTGCCCAATGGTTTCTAATTAGTTTTAACATGAATAAATCTATTCTAATGATTTTTGCTCTGAGCAGAAGATTGTAGTTACTGACCTTTTTTGTATAGTTGGACCCGGGTGTCCTATACGCATTAAGGCAGGCTCTAAGGCACTTGCGTTCGAACAATCGTATTTTCTCCATTGTGCTAGCGCTGATATTAAACCAAATAGGTATACCATACGTTATAATTGGTCGTATTAAAAGTTTATAACACAATATCTTAACTTTAGTGTTCAGATCTTTACAATAGAAAATACGTTTGTTCGCTGCAAATGCCTTTTGCGCTTTTTCTAATTGTATATTTACATGATCGTTAAAATTAAGCCGGAAATCTAGATGTACGCCTAAATAACGAACAACCTGTTTGTGCGGAATTTTATTGTTTCCGTCGTTACTGTCCTGTAGTTGAAAGTGCTTTGAGTGCTTACGTACGTCACAATTTGCGTCCGAGATCATTGAGATATAAGGTCTGAATAGGATTGATTCGCATTTATTTATGTTTATCTTTAATTTCCATGTATTAAAGTAATCTTGAATTTTGTTAAATAGATCCTGTAATTTTACATTTATCTTAGATGGTTTATTGTCCCTGATGTAAACGAGTAGGTCGTCTGCATAGGCTATGGCCCCTTTACGGTTGTCGTTATTTAGATTGAACATTTGTAACAAATCGCTCATGTATAGGCTGAACAGGATGGGGGAGTTGACTGTTCCTTGTTGCAAACCGTTTCGGACTTTAAATATTTTAGAAGAAGTGCAATGTCCTTCTGATACGAAGAACTTTTTGTCATGTACCATGTTCCATAACATCTTTGTGAGATGTCTGGGAAAGTTCTTTTTAATCAGTTTAAAGAATAGTCCATCCAACCAGACCGTATCAAACGCTTTCTCAAGATCTATGAGGACTGCGCCGACGCAGTCCCCTGCATTCCTTGCCCAACATATGTCGGATGTGAATTTGGTGATGGCATGAATTGTCGAGTGCTTGAATCTAAATCCAAATTGCGTTTCTGGTATTAAGCTGTTGCTTGTACAGAACGCATCTATTGCATTATTTATTGTAACTTCGAAAATTTTGCCGATGTTGGGCAAGAGGCTGATCGGCCGATAGCTTGACGGGTCATCACTATTTTTTCCTTTTTTTCTAATGGCTATGAGCTTTGCTGTTTTCCAGGCTGTCGGAAAATACGCTCTGTTGAGGCAATTATTGAAAATTATGCTATAGTTGTAAATGTATAATGGTGGCAGGTGTTTTAATACTATGTTAGGGATGTTATCGAAACCGGACGATTTTTTGCTATTTAATTTTTCGAGAATGAGGCGTAATTCGTATTTCGAAGTGAAGAAGTTTGGCGGTATTGAATCTGTGTTTGGGTTTTCGGCGTTGTTTGTATCAGAAAATAAGCAAACGGTTCTGTCGTGTCGTTTGTCTTCGTCCATTTCATCTTTTAGCGTGTTTATTTTTTGTGCTATTATGTTGGTCAGTTGGGGTTTTCCCATGTGTTCGTTTTGTGTGTGTGCTTTTTCAAAGTGTGCTCCTAAAACGTTCAGTTTGTCGTTTGTGTCAAAAATTTGTAGATTGCCGTCGTCGTCTGTTTGTGCGTCGTTACAATCTATGTCGGCGTTTGCTATTATTTCTGTGTTCGATCTATGAATTTTTAATGTATCAATATTGTTTAGTTCTTTCGGGCGGAAAATTGTATTTATTGCTGGAAACAGCTCTTTAGGTTTTTGTGTTGAGATATTTGCAATTTTGTTTCTCCAGTAGTTGCTTACAGAGTTATGGAAGGCTTTTTTTGATTTCTTGTCTTACTTTTTTTAATGTGTATTTTACTAACGATATGTATGTATCGTTCGCGGAGGTATAATTGTTGAGCGAAGTTAGTCTGTGGAGTCTAGTTATTAGCGTGCTTTTTAGCTTTCTCAGTTTTTTTATGGCCGGAGTGATGTATCTGTCCGTCGAGTTATAGTCGTTCGTTATTCGCGGTATCGTACGGTCAATGGCAGTGTTGATGTTAGCATTTAATTTTTCTATGTAGTCGTCGATTTCGTCTATTGTTAAATTTCTTTCGTTTGGAATTTTTGTATCGTCTATGTCCACTAGATCAGTTTGAAATTCGTACCAATCGGCTTTAGAGAAATTGTATTTGACAGTGGGGTTTGCTTCGTCAATTTGCATGAGATCGTCGGTATCGAGGGAGACTATCATTTCTACCGCTCTATGGTCGCTGTCGTATTCGTATGATTTTAACCGTCCTGGGGAGGGGAGACTGTGAAATTTGAGTCTACTATCTGCAAGACAAATATCTATGAAGGCACCACTTTTCGGAAAAGACGGTACAGTGGTGTTTAGTAAGGAGATTCTATATTGAATTTGATTTTGGTGGAGCCAATTTTTTAATGTAAGTCCTCTATGATTATTAATGGGATTTGTTGGATTTTTCATATTTAATTAAATATATATATAAGCAAAAATAATCTCTGTGTTGAGAAACACTTTCCAGTGCCAGGAACGCGGAGTCTATTATCCTTAGCAATGGGTCTCTGGCAGTACCCCGACTTTCTAAGGGTTTGGGGGAGTGTCGTAAACACATGTCAGGCCCAGGCCTTTTCTCTTTTCGGTTCTGGTTTCAACCTAAGCAACGGTTTTCCGTAGCACATTTTTCTTTAGTCTCGTTCAGAGCATCGAGGTATCAAGAGTTAAAAGAATCCTTCCGAGTCTCTTTAAATAAATTAGTTTTCTTATTGAAATCAACTGAGTGTTTATTATAATAAACCCCATATCCCAATAGGATTGTTCCAATCGGAATGTTTGGCATTCAGATCGCCTGCTATTAGAAAGTAATTATTTGTTTTTTGTAGGTCTAGTTTATCGAACAGAACTTTAAGCTCTGCCATAAACTCCTTCTTGCAACTACTGGTCGCGTATGCGGCTATTAAGAATAGGTTACATTGTTGCACTCTAATCTGAATTATTGTAGTTTCCAGGGTCGTCGAGTGAATACGATTCAGTTGGATGCGCTTGAAGTTAATGTTGTTTTTAATTAAAATGCCTGTTCCCCCAGCCTGTTTTGCGTTTGGCCTATCGTTTCGAAGGAATACATAATTTTTAAAATTAACGCGGTGTTTCGAATTTAGCTTGGTTTCGCAAAGAAGGACCGCATCTGGCTCGTGTTCTTCGAGAAATTCGGTGAGAGATGCTCTTCTCTCGTTTGTTATAAGCGAATTGACGTTAATTTCTATAATTTTTAGTGAACGTTGCGAAATCGATCCGGAGGGGGGATCTTGAATAATGTTATAGTTGTTGTTCGCGTTTGGGTCCATTTAAATTTCTATATCTATATCTATATCTAGGGCACGTGCGATTAGCTCGATTCGACTACTATTTGCCTGAATTTTAGTTAATAAGTGTGCTGTCTGGGTCTCCATTATTTGTTTAATCTGTTCGAGTAGTGTGTCTTGTGATTGTTGAGTTGGTGGTGTCTGTGGTGCTGGTTTGATTTGTTCAGCTTCAGAAGCTGGCTATTTGGGGATGTTGTTTGTGAGTACCGAACTGAATGAGATTCCCGGTTTTACGAAATTTGATATAATCTTGTTCTTTTTAATCTTTTGCTGCTGAATAAGTTCTTTACGAGCCTCTATTTTTTCCTTGATTTCTTTAAGTTTCGGGCATCCTCTGTATGACGCCGGGTGCCCGAAGTTTTTACAATTGACACAAAACGGAGGGGATTGTGTGTTTTCCGTGGCTGTAACGGCGGAGCGCGGGCACTCGCCGGGATTATGATCGTTCTCGCATTTAACGCAACGATATGCTAAGTTACAATTGGACGCTACGTGTCCAATTCTCTGGCATCTTTTACATTGGATGCGGTCCTTCTTTACGATGTTTTCCCATTTTACACACGTGTGCAATAGGGTTTTAATCTGTTTTAAATTATTTATGTTGCTATTCGCGTCTATCTGTACTAGGAAGATGGGCAGAATTCTGCCCTCTTCCGAGGCCTTTTTTGTGACAAACCTCTTAACTGAGAGGAAGGTGACGCCTTCTATATTTTCGGCTTTCAACGCGTCTAAAACTTCGGTCGCTTCGAAGTTGCCCTCAATATTTTTTAATAAGACCGTGATTTTCCTATCGCATTTTGGTGTGTATGTGAAGAATTGGGTGTCGCATTGTTTTAGTGTTTCGCAAGCTATTTTGTACTCCGCTATGGTTTGCGTTAATAAAATGTGTTTGTTATTGTTGATTCTTTTGATAATAAAGTTTGTTATTTTTTGTTTCAGATTATTGATTGTAATTCTAACTGTGTTTGTGTGTAGCGTTATGGGTGGCGGTTTCGGGGTATTCGTTTTGTCCTGTACTGTGATGTTCTCAACGTTCGCGGTTTTTCGAACGGTGTTACCTGGGATGGTTGAGGTCTCCGGTTTGTTCCCTGTTCGGGAAATCCCTGGTTTTGCCGGTTGTAGGGGGGTGCTGCTGGGCCCTGCGCCCTTTCTTGATGGCTGCTTTCCTGGCGTGGGTTGCGGGGTTGCCTTGGTGAGCAGCGTCCGCGGCTGTTGCTTTGTGGTTGGTTCGCTGGTACGTGGCCGCCGCCGTCCTTCGGCAGAACTCGGCGATGTCGACGGTCGCTGCCTTTTCTGGAATGCTTCTACCTTTGTCCATCCCTCCTCTGGTTTTTCCGGTGCGGGGGTTCCGCTGGAAATTTCCAATTTTTTCCAGGGGCTTGCCTCGGATTTCGTTTAGCTGCTTCGTCAACGTCTCTACAAGTAAAATTAATTTGTTATTTTGTGCAATTACTTCCTCGTACGAGGGATTAATTGCAGACTGGGTACTTCCTTTCGTGTCCATTTTGTTTCCGGTCGTGCGTCCTTTGTCCGTCTTCTGTTTTTTACCAATCACTGATGGTACTGGTTGAAGCCGTTTTGTTAGTCTTTTCCCAGTCAGGATGTCGCTTATTTGTCTGGTTAGTGTCACATTACTTGAGTCACTGTTCACTTGGTTTTTAATTAGTTTAAGAATTTCAGTGTTCACTAGTTTGTTTTTTTCGACACTTTGTTTGAGCGTCACTCTGTGTGGATCCTTCACATTGTTTCCGTCTTCGGCTGTTTCCTCTGATGTCCGCTGCTGCTGATATTCCCCTTTCGGGGAATTAATGTCTGTAGTATTCACTTTGGTTGGAGTTTAATCTATTTGTGATATTATTTGGTTTTCGTTCTGGTATACACTTTCCACTTTGTCGCAAATCGGTATATTAAAACCTCGGCGGGCAAGTTTTCTTGGTCTGAACTGTGGATGGGGGCGAGCGCGCAAGCGGGGCACGTCCGTCTCCTTCGGTGGTCAGAGCCGTACTGGGATACTAACCACTATACTATCGAGGAGCTACCGTGGGAAGCTATTTGTTATAAATTATTTAACTATTGTTATTGTTTATTGTAGTCACCAATATTTGTCGGTGTCCTTCCTATGTTCGTCTGCTAAGTCGTGTACTGTTAGATTGTAGCGGAATCTCATGTCTGGATGTTCGAGTCTCATGTTACTATTGTACGTTATCTTCTTGTTATAGTTTTTTCTATTGTAGTGATAGATTATTGACTGTCCGTAATCGTTTTGTTTGAAGCCTGTAGTGTCTAGGTGTATAAAGGATTCAGGAGGTGTGTATCCTGTTTTCCTGGCGTTTTCGAAATATTGTGGATTTGGGTAAACTGAGCTAAATTATAGTAATATGAGGCTATTATTTTCAATATTTCTAATACTTGCCCAATGATTCCTAATTAGTTTTAGCATGAATAAATCTATTCTGATGATTTTCGCTTTAAGCAGAAGATTGTTGTTACTGACCTTCTTTGTGTAGTTAGACTCGGGTGTCCTGTACGCATTAAGGCAGGCTCTAAGGCACTTGCGTTTGAACAATTTTATTTTCTCCATTGTGCTAGCGCTGATATTAAACCAAATGCATATGTTATAATGGGCCGTATCAATAATTTGTAACATAATATCTTGACTTTTGCGTTGAGATCTTTACTATAGAAGATACGTTTGTTCGCCGCAAATGTCTTTTTCGCTTTGTCAATTTGAATATTTGCATGGTCGTTGAAGATTAATCTAAAATCTAGATGTACGTCTAAATAACGAAAAACCTGTTTATGCGGAATTTTATTGTTTCCGTCCCTGCTGTCCTGTAGTTGAAAGTGCCTCGAGTACGTACGTACGTCATTGTTTGCGTCAGATATTTTTGAAATATATGGTGTGACTACAGTCCGCGACAATAGAATAGCACACCTTCTAAATTTCGTAGTATTTTAAAAATAGAACAGAAATGAGAGCGTTCAATCCATATGCTTCTTGAGTTACTTCTTATATATCCATCTAAGTGATTTTGACACGTAAACACTGCCCCTAAATTCTTAGAATCGTTGTTTTGGTAGATTTCATGGAAACGTAATCCGACAAAATAATAGCACACATGCTACACTCTCACTTCTCAGTTGAACACGAGCAAAGGAAAGTGGCTAAGTATTTGATATATAGTGTGGTGAATTATTGCGGAGAACTTCTAAAAAAATGGGTCGTGGAAAGAAGTTAACAGATAGTGAAATGAAAACAATTATGACACTATCTAAAGAAAATGTTTCTATTTCAAAGATTGCGAAAGTAATTCATAGAAGCCGGAAAATTGTCATGAATTATTTGAAAAACCCCGAGAAATACGGTAATACAAAACGTCCTGGACGACCTGCGGCACTATCAGCACGAGAGAAACGTGCTATTCTAAGGGCAGCATCGAATGCACCAGTGACTACCAGGCAGACTGCTGAAGCAGCAGGCGTACAAACAAACGTCAGAAATGTGCAACGTGTCCTGCAAAGATCTAAGCACCTGCAGCGAAGGAAGCTTAAAAAAACCGCCTCTAACCGAAGCGCATAAGAAGGCAAGGCTGCAGTTCGCAGAGCAACATGCTCACTGGAAGAAGAAGTGGAGAAAAGTCATGTTCACCGACGAAAAGAAGTTTAATCTCGATGGACCTGACGGGTAGAGTTATTATTACCACGACTTACGTAAAGAAAAAATGTTTTTGATCCGTCGCCAGATGGGTGGCGGAGGAGTCATGGTGTGGGCCGGTATCGGCTACCATGGAAAGACGGATATTAATTTTATCAGTGGAAAAATGAACAGCTTGAAATATCTAATGTTAATCCGTGAACAAATAACCACACACGCAACCAGAATTTCCGGGGAAAAACACATATTCCAGCAGGATAATGCAGCGGTTCACACCGCAAAGGTTGTGAAAGCATTCTTCGAGACGGAAAATATTCAAGTCTTGTAATGGCCAGCTCGTTTCCCTGACTTGAATATTATAGAAAACTGTTGGGGAGACCTTGCTAGAGCAGTTTATGCTAAAGGGAAACAGTTTAATAACGTAAGCAAATTAAAAGAGTGCATTGCACTCGAATGGGAACGAATGAAGCAGAAAAGGATTAAAAAATTATTCAAGTCGATTCCAAAGCAAATAATTTCTGTTATAAAAAACTCTGGAGGATCTACAAAATATTAAATATTGAGTTCCCTTCGTATGTATGCATAAATGTTAATTAATTGCAATAATGTGCTATTATTTTGTCGCACCGGTTTATCAAGATATATACATTTTTGCAGATGAAACAAAAAGGACCATCCTTGTATATAGAAACTTAGCGCTATTTGGTGTTCAACACTTATGTGTACCTGTCTACATATTCAAAATTATATTTTTATACTTTAATAAATAAGAATTAACAAATTTTACGGGGTGTGCTATTCTATTGTCGCGGACTGTAGAATTGTCTCACATTTACTTATGTTTATCTTTAACTTCCAAGTGTAGAAATAGTCTTGGATTTTGTTAAACAAGTCCTGTAATTTTTTATTTATCCTGGATGGTTTATTGTCGTTAATGTATACTAGGAGGTGGTCTGCATATGCGATGGCCCCTTTATGGTTGTCGTTATTTAGATCGTACATTTACAATAGATCGCTCATGTATAAACTAAACAGGATGGGGGAATTGACCATTCCTTGTTGTAATCCGTTTCTAACTTGGAAAATTTTTGAAGAGATGCTATGTCTTTCGGAGACGTAAAACTTCTTATCGTGGATCATATTCTAAATCATCTTTGTCAGATGTATTGGAAAGTTCTTTTTTATCAATTTGAAAAATAGTCCATCCAACCAAACCGTGTCGAACTGGGATACTAACCACTATACTAACGAGGAACTACCGTGGGAATCTATTTATTATAAATTATTGAACTCTTGTTATTTTTTTATTCTATATTGTCTCTGTGAATTTTTAATCTATGGTGTTTAGATCTTTCGGTCGGAAAATTGTATTTATGGCAGGATACAGCTCTTTAGGTTTTTCAGTCGAAATGTTAGCGATTCTGTTTTTCCACTAGTCGCTTACAGAATTCTGGAAGGCTTTTTTAATTTCCTGTCTTATTTTTTTCAAAGTATATTTAAGCAAACGTATTTCTGCATCGTTCGCTGATGTATAGTTGTACAATGATTTTAGTCTGTTTAGTCTTGTTAATAAAGTACTCTTTAGTTTTCTTAAATATTTTATAGTCGGGGTGATATATCTTTCTGTCGAGTTAAAGTCGTTCGTGATCTGAGGTATTGTTCGTTCTATAGCAGTGTTGATGTCTGTACTTAATTTTTCAATATATTCGTCTATTTCGGGGATTGCTAGGTTTCTTTTATTTGAAACTTCCGTCTCGTCTATGTTCATTAGGCTGACTTGCAATTCTCCCCAGTCGGCCATACTGAAATTGTATTTAATGGTGGTGTCCGATTCTTCAATTTGTATTGTCTCATCGTCGAGGGAGATTATTATTTCTACCGCTCTGTGGTCACTGTCGTATTCGTATGATTTTAGCCGTCCGGGGGAAGGGAGACCGTGAAATATCAGTCTGTCGTCTGCCAGGCAAATATCAATGAAAGCACCGCTTGTCGGAACAGATGGTACCGCGGTGTTTAATAAAGAAACTCTGTATGGAATCTGGTTTTGGTGAAGCCAATTTTTCAAAGTGATTCCTCTATAATTATCGATGGGATTATTCCAATCGGAATGTTTTGCGTTTAAGTCGCCTGCTATTAAGTAATAATTGTTTGTTTTTTGTAAATCTAGACTGTCGAACATGACTTTAAGCTCTGCTATAAATTCTTTCTTGTAACTACTGGACGCGTACGCGGCTATTAGAAACAGATTATTTTGTTGAACTTCAATTTGGATGATTGTTGTCTCGAGGGTCGTAGAGTGGGCACGATTCAGTTGGATGCGCTTGAACTTGATGTCATTTTTAATTAAAATGCCGGTTCCCCCAGCCTGTTTGGCATTCGGTCTGTCGTTCCGGAGGAATACATAATTTCTAAAGCTAACCTGATGCCTACAATGCAGTTTCGTTTCGCAAAGAAGGACCGCGTCCGGCTCGTGTTCTTCGAGAAAATCCGTTAGAGATGCTCTTCTCTCATTTGTCATGAGTGAGTTGACGTTAATTTCAAAGATTTTTAATGATCGCTGCGCGATTGTTGTGTTGTTGTGTTGTATTGTTGTTATCGCGTTCGTGTCCATTTGTATATCTACTTCAAGGGCTTGTTCAATTAAATTGATTCTGTTGCTATTTTCCTGTATTTTTGTTAACAGGTGTGTAGTTTGACTGTTTACCGCTGTCTTGGTTATTTGTTTAATTTGTTCGAGTAAAACGTTTTGTAGCTGCTGGATTGGTGGAGTGTGGAGGGCTGGGTGGATTTGTTCTGTGTGTACTGGTGGTGTTGGTTGTTTCGTGGCGTTGTTTGTTAGAACCGAGCTCAATGAAATACCTGGTTTAACGAAATTTGATAATATTTTGTTCTTTTTTTCTTTTGCAATTTGAATGGCTTCTTTCCTGGCCTCTATTTTTTGTTTAATTTCCTGAAGCTTCGGACATCCTCTATACAATGCAAGGTGTCCGAAGTTTTTGCAATTTACGCAAAATGGGGGGGACTGTTCGGTTTCGGTGATTCCGGAGGAGCGGGGGCACTCGCCGGGATTGTGATTCGTTTCACATTTCACGCAGCAATATGACAAATTACAGTTCGAAGCGACGTGGTGAATTCTTTGGCACCTTTTACATTGTATGCGGTCCTTCTTTATGATTCGCTCCCATTTCACATACGTGTGTAAGATGATTTTTATTTGATTTAAGTTGTTAATATTACTATTTGCCGATAATTGAACGAGGAAGATCGGCAGGATTCTGCCTTCTTCCGAAGCTCTTTTAGTTTCGAACCTCTTCACCGAGAGGAACGAAACTCCTTCTACATTTACGTTATTTAGCGCGTCTAATATTTCTGACGCGTCGAAATTTCCATCGATATTTTTTAGGAGAACCGTGACTTTTTTGTCGGTTTGCGGTGTGTATTGTAATTCGGCGTCTGTAATATAAAAAAAAACATTAATTCTTTTAATACTAAAGTCACTAATTTTTTGCTTTAACCGGTTGATAATGTCTTTAACCGTATTCGCGTGAAAAGTAATTGGGGGCGGTGTCGTTTATTCACGGTGTTGTAAATAAATACGCGTTCGTTGGGTAGAAAGAAAGACGTGCTTTAATTCTAATATTTACAACAACCTTTGTCGCCGGCCGAATTAACTTTGGGCGACTGATTAGATAATCTCGGAGCAGTGAACTCGGTGCGGGTTAACAAGAAAACAATGCGTTATGTCGCGTACAATTATAACGATTGATGCGCGTTTGTTAAGCAAGTTGATACGTTTGTAAGACGTATATATGCGCGTATAAAACGAGACTTAGTAACAAATGCGAGATGTGTAAAGACGCTGCGTGCGTATAAACGTGCGATAAAGAATGAGACTTCTACGTAAAGAAGACTAAGAGACGTGCGTGTTTCGTTTCGAATAAGACGTGATAATTAAGACGTATGCGTAAAGTAAGACGTGCGATGTAAAAGACATGACAACAAGACGCGCAAAGACCTTCGTGCATAAAGTAAAACGATAAAGGAGAAGACGAATAAAGACGAGCGCGTTTCTGGGACCGTCACCTTTATACTTGTCGCATGAGGCCTGCGAGGTGCGTTTTTGGAGGAAAATCATCCCCATTCGTTGGTTGACTGGAGATGGTGGATCTTCTCGCACCACCCTCGTCGGTGGAGGAGGAAGTCTCCATTTCCAGTCGACCTTGAAAGTTCCCGTTGGAACTTTCCGTGATTCGAAGGGTTGACGAGTTCCCAGAATTCGCTAATTAATTTTTGGCCCGTGTGGCCTGGTTTCGTGTTTTATTGCACCCTTGCGCCTGAGTCCGTTGACAAAGGCCCAAGAGGGTTACAATTTGCTATGCGCGTATGAAAGGCCCCAAGTGTCCGGCACGTCCGATTCAAGGCGTCCGTTGCCTTGGTCGTCGCTTATGCAGGCACTTGGTGTAATTGTGTCCTTTGTAAAGGATTCGAATGGTCGACACGTTCGGCTGGTCTAATGATGCCTGGGCCGCCGCGTATTCCAATTCCGTCGGACCCTCGCCGTACCTCGCGAACGGTACCTGGTCGAGAAACGCCCGGAATGAATTTATTGCCCCTTTTCCAATGCCAGTGCTCAAACCATCGAATGCCTTTGATGCGGCACTCACTGATTAGCATTACTTCCAATTATTACGAAGTAGGCCAAAAATCGGAAAAGGGACCCTTCGGGGGCAATATCGTATCCGATTCTCGTGTCGACTTGCGTGTTAGCGAGCTGTTCCTTTTTCATGTATCGTTCCTTTAGCGGTTCTGGGGTAAGTGCCGTGGGGTTCATCACAGTCCTCTTACCAAAAGGCACAGCCTTCCCCACTCCGTGGCCAGATCCTTCGGGACAAAGAATCCCCTGTCTTTAGCAATACGACGTCGGGTCGCTTGCCTTTTCTAAACATTCTCACTTCCGATAAACAGTGAATGATGCGACAATCGATAGCCGTGAGACCCAACGTGGTCATCGGCTATCGCGTCGCCCGCCGCCGGGACTGTTTAGACCCACGGGCCGCAGACATTACAAAACCCTACCCTAAACTTATCAAGGGATAAACATTCGTTCGGACATTCTCACAGAATCGTCTCGTTAAAAATGCGTCGCTTGCGACCCTTAGCCGTCCGTAAAATACACGGACGCTAACATGCGTGTATTGTTTGCGCGTTTTCTAAAGATTAAAGAATTCTAAAGACTAACGATTTCTAAAGATTGAACGTTTCGCAAGACTATAGATTTCTTAATGCGCGAGACGGGAGGGTGAGCGGACCCTTTCTCGGAATCGAACAGGCGGTTTCGGGGTGTTTCTTTTCTGTGGCTGTGCAATGTTCGCGAAATTCGGTAATTTTCGCGCTTCTTTACCTGGAATGCTAGTTGACGTCCTAAGTTTTTGTCCTGACAGTCCTGCTTGGCGGGTCGACGTCCCTGGTCCTGCCGCCTTGTATGGGTGTGGTGCGGGGGTTGGGCAGAGCCCTGCGTCCTTCCTTTGTGGCAGTTTCCCTGCTGCTATTACCTGCTGGTGGGCTGATTCAGTGGGCTGCGATGCCGTGTCGCTGGTACGTGGCCTGCGATGTTCCTCCGTTGCATTCGGGGGTATTGTCGGCCGCTGCTTTTTCTGAGGTTCTGCGACCTTCGTCCATGTACCCTCCTCAGGTACCTCCGTTGCTGGTGCGTCCGTAGAAATTTCCGTATCGGATTGGGGTTTCCCTCGGATGTCGTCTAGCTGCTTCGTAAGCTTCTCTACAAGCAAAATTAATTTTTGATTTTGGCTTACCAAATCCTCGTATGTGGGGCTTACTACGGAACGGGTACTTCCTTTAGGTTGATTTTTCGTCTCCATCGTGTCTTTTGTGGTTTTCACTCCTTTGTATTTTTTTGTTGCCAGCGTCGGTGCTAGATGCAGTCTTTTTATCGGCCTCTTTCCGTGCAGAATGTCACTAATTTGTTTCGTTAACTGAGCACTATTTGCATCGGTGTGCTCTTGGCTTTTTATTAACTTAACAATGTCACTAGTGTTTATTTTGTTCTTTGAACCGCTTTGAATTTTGGACGAGCTAGGTGATTCGCTCGCGTATTTCTAACTTTTCGTAGATTCCCGCGCAAACAGCTGGTTTTCTCCTTTCGGGAAAATATCACTGTTTGTATTCACTTTAAATGTTGATTCACACTGTTCGTGATACTTTTATTTTAATTTAAACTGATGGTAGTTCGTCCTATGGTCATACTTCACTCAGCTGTAGTTAAAAGATCGTATCCTCGGCGGGTGAGATTTTTGGCCTGAACTGTAGAGGGGGGCGAGCGAGCAAGGCACATCCGTCTCCTTCGGTGGTCAGAGCCGTACTGGGGGGATACTAACCACTATACCATCGAGGAAGGAGATGCTCACTAATTTTTATTGTTATTACATATGGTTAGTTTAGTTTTTGGAAATTCTTTCGTTCAAAATTTTACTATTACATGTTGTAATCCAATTTGGTAATGAAATTTTTAATACACAACTTTTAAATAAACTTTTAAATACATATTACACCCATTTGTGCATACCTAATCTTTTAATCATACTTGCATACCTTATGTACTCATATATGTATTTATATATACAATATTTAAAATTGATCAACCCAAAAGATCATTTAAACAAGAGAAACAATGTATTATGAACATTATTATAAATGAGAAACAACATAAAAATATATGTTTGTATATATTGTACATATGTTATACATATAAATATATTTGTATATGTGTTTATATCGTTAAGGAACGATTCGCTTTTCTTTTTATAATCAATTTAAAGTAAATCAATCCACAGAAAGATAAGCGAGATGCAATTGGTGTGAATATATGTATCCGAGTGCGCGTGTGTGTGTATGTTTTGAGATTTGGGGAGGAACGAAAATCAAGGACGAAGAGGACGAAGATCTTGAAGAGAATCACATCATAGCGAGCGTCGGATAGTAATAATAGCAATTTTGTTCTTTTTAACACGTTAAACGTTACGTCAGTCCCTTAGGATAATATTAAAAAATATTTACATTATTACAATAGATTTAATCGAAACAGAAGAATACAAATGGGTGTAAGCAATTCTTTCGCTTAACTATATACAACTTTATACATTAACTATACTGTGGCAATAAGTGTACAGTCTTTTTTATACTTATCGTATATTTACCGGCGTGTGAAATATATGCATACAAATTATTTTATCGTGTTACACGGAAGTATACTGTACGCACATTTTGAATCGTAAACCAAAAGAAAAAACTTCTTAGCTTTGGTAATCTAACTGTTTTAACTGTTCTCCAAGTTTTCCATCACATTTTTTGCACTTCCACAAAATTATGCTTCAGCTACTTAAAAACCAAGGCCTTCCGTCCGCGCATATCATCCTCCGACAAAGGTTGAAGGGATACTAACCACTACCCACTGTGCTAACAACTAAAGAGGCTCCTATGTTATATATTATTGTATATATTATTGTATCTATTATTCTATATATTATTGTATCTATTATTCTATATATTATTGTATATACAATATTATCGTATATATTATTCTATATATTATTGTATATATTATCGTATATATTATTCTATATATTATTGTATATACAATTGGATATATTATTGTATATATTATTGTATATACCATTGGATATATTATTGTACATATTATTGTATATATTATGGTACATATTATTCTATATATTATTGTATATACAATTGGATATATTATTGTATATATTATTGTATATACCATTGGATATATTAATGTATATACAATTGGATATATTATTGTATATATTATTGTATATACCATTAGATATATTATTGTATATATTATTGTATATATTATTGTATGTATTATTCTATATATTATCGTACGTATTTTTCTATGTATTGTTGTATATATTATCGTATATATTATTCTATATATTATTGTATATATTATCGTATATATTATTCTATATATTATTGTATATACAATTGGATATATTATTGTATATATTATTGTATATACTATTGGATATATTATTGTATATACCATTGGATATATTATTGTATATATTATTGTATATATTATTGTATGTATTATTCTATATATTATCGTACGTATTTTTCTATGTATTGTTGTATATATTATCGTATATATTATTCTATATATTATCGTATATATTATTCTATATATTATCGTATATATTATCGTAAATATTATCGTATATAATATCGTATATATTATTGTATACATTATTATATATGCGTTCTTCTGTATCACCATGATAACTTATGCTTGGCGTCATATAAACTAACGAGGAAGAATCTCTGAAATGTTTTAAAAATGAAGGTGGTGTTTTATACCGTTTCAACCAGCGAATTGAATACATTTATACGTGAAGTTCTTAATTTATGATGTATTTTGTTTTTCTAAATAATTCGTTTACCGTTATAAAATTTTCAAAATATGAATAGTTTTATATTTATGCGCTGGCAAGGTACAAAGCAACCGTTTTCGATTCGCAATTTTTTTCATTTGTACAGTGAACGATTAATTGATACTTTATACTGGGTTTACAGGATGCGCTACATCCAACAAATGTTGCTGTACCACGGAAGTATCCACCTTTGTCAAAGCCATTGTTAAGCGTGCGTCCGCTTGTGTTGGCGACTCATTTAGTGCCTTCGTTACCGATTGAATTGTTCGAAGTACTTGTAGAAGCTATCGAAGTTGCAACTGAAAAACCAGTTGTGTTGATGTACGAGCCTAGAAGCCATAGACCAGTTGCGAAGGATGTCGTTGATATCGGTACGTTGTAATTGCTACGAGCAGAAGCACATTTCGTTTAATGTCTCTATGAAAAGTATACAAGGCTCAAACTTCTCAAAGTTTTAGTACACTCTGCACTTATGCTACTCTCGTTACTTAAAAAGGGTCCCTTTGAAATTTGATCTCAATCAATCGATACATTATGAATTTACTAATTTCTTCAGAGATGTTTTCTTTTCAGTTAAGAGTCTGCGACTTTATTTCGATTTAATTATATTCATGTATACTTATTTTTCAAACATTAAACAAAATATTCTGTGGTACCTATGAATTTGTGGTTGCACCTTCCACGATGTTTCTTTTAATTAAAATTCTTTGAAAATTTTGTTATAATGAAATTGCATCAATATTTATTATTCACGCATAATTTTAATATTTATAGAGTACTGTTTCTTTTAGCTATTTTGCCAGCAAGCGAAGGATGGGAAGACGGTGAACTTTTGCCCATAAGTTTTTGTTTCCAACATCATTTGAATAAAAATAATTCGCCGTGTGTTTACGCCGACGTGATCGTAGCAACCGACCGGGCCCCACATGTTGAAGTAAAAATCAAATTTCAGTAGTCATAATAATCGGAAACATGAACATATTAATATATATGTATTCGGTTTTAGGACATCATAGATCTTCGTGGTCATCGATGTTCTCTGCCAGACCGGAAAAAACAGATTGGCGCAGCAGCATTGATATTTAATTATTTGTATGGTAGAGGCGAAAATCCTACATTCTTCGGCAACACGCTGGGTTCGTATGTTATTACAATTGATTACAGAAAAGTGTAACTTTTTAAAATGTGGACCAAAAGACTAGAGATTTGAGATGTCAGAAAGATTAGTTTACAAACTGGTTGTATAAAAGGTATTTTTTAAGTTTTCATTACATGCACAAATAAAAAATTTTAAAGTAAATATTTCAATAAAAAATAATATTTACTCATTACTTATTAGATTAATCCCTTTGATATCTAAAAAAAAAAAACTTTGAAAATGTTTGGTTCAATGTTTAAAATGTTATTCGTTTTTAAAGGATGTACAAATACTTGTTACACTGGCTGTATGCATTAACGATTCGTTAAAGAAAATGGAATCTACATCAGAAATGGATTTTTAGATGCAGAGACGCAAGTTGCAGCTTTACAGATGGTAGCAGGGAAGCAAGCAGAAGTTGGAATCCTAGAATCGCCTGTTATTACATGCCAAAAGAATGCGCTTCCGGGAATCGACTCGGTTCAAATTTTAACAAGTTTAGGACCTTTGCCGCCTTATCGCATCATGGTGAAAAGGACACTTTCAGGTATGTTAAACAAGGCCGAATAAGTTGAAGGGAGTGCAGTAGTATTGAAACTTCAATATATTAGTTTGACTTTTATTGTTGATTTTATAAATATCTTTGTGTATATATTTTAACAAAGATTTTATGTAAACTTATTTAAAATCTTTCCCAAAGATACTGTGTCATTTTTTATAAAGTAGGATGCAAGCGAGCATCAATATCGCGTCAAGGTAAAATGAACCATAAATTATTAAAAAAATTATTTTGTATGTAACTTCCACAATTTTTGTCTGTAATCATCCAATAGATCTCACTCTTTAGCTTCAGTTGCAAAGATTACTTGGCCCAAAATATTTTGCTTTCGTACAACTGTATCCACTGCAAATCAAATGTGTCCACTGTAAAAATTAATTGAATAATATCAACATAAAATTAACTATAGAATGAGTTAGTATGTTTAATAAAAAACCATCTATCTCGAAAGAAACCGTTGATATTAATTACCTAATACTGCTGGTACTCCTTTAAAAGCAACTGATAAATAATTTGTTGAATCGTTCTCACGCTTTATTTTATGCATACAATAAATAATATTTATTCATTCTATTTACAGGTGATGTAACAAAACAGATCACAAATTATCTGTTGAATATACATCATGATAAAGAATGGCTTGACAAATTTGCTTCATTTGGCGTTACCAACTTCGCAAAGAATTCTATGGATTATTATGATCAAACGGATGTAAAATCTGTAGTTACAAGTGTACCATACTATTAAGATTTATTCTTTTTTACTAGATTACATAATAGATACACACAGTCATATCATCCACTTTTTTTTTTTACATTTCTTTACTTTTATACTTTTCGTAAGTTGAAAGTTTAATAAATACAATATTTTAACATTAATTTTCGATATATACAAATTATTCTAGGTTACATTTTCTGCAAATTATATCCAATAATATCAAAGAATTTGTAATAACACTAGATTGTAATATTATTTATGATATCAAAATGCTTACAATTTGGAACTACTAACAAAAATTCAAAGAATAACTGAGGAAATTCTCCACTTATTAATAAACTGTAAAGCATTTTCCTAAAATATCATACTATAAAAACATGATTTCTATTACTTTACAGTGGAAGTAACCATTTTGAAAATTTGTTAATGTATTTATGGTAAATTAAGTTCTTATTTTAATTTTAATTGCATTGAAGTTTTAATTTTTATCAACGATGACAGCACAATCTTGATCCACCTGATGTCGGTACAAGTAAAAAATGTTACGAATTATTAAATTTCCTTTCATGAATAAAATGTAAAAATCAATATTATTAATAAAAAATTTCCAATAAAAATTTCAATTTGTATAAAAAATACCACAGCATTTTCGCATAAATTCACGTTAGAATCAACAAAATCAGTGGAAATAAATATAAACTAAAAAATTATTTAAAATTATTTGGCAACTAAATACTGCACAAAAAATGACTAAACTTCTAATTTTATAAAAATAGGTTCTTACATACAAATTTAAGCTCGATATTTGTACTAAACTGTATTTATAAATCTATTTAATGTAAGTATGTATTCATTTCTTTCAACCAAATATTGTCAAATTAAACAATTTGCAGGGATCCTTTCTTGTCGATGGTTTACTCAATTTAATCGGAATTTCTTTATATCTAAATAAATAATTTAGACAATACCATCTTATAATATAAACAATATAAATCTAAAGTATTTTACAAATCCTTACTGCAATTCCCGTAGCATTAAAATATTATAAATCACCTTATATCGATTAGAAATCACCAGAAATTGGGAGAAAGCTGACCATCAGGTTGCGGTATAAAACCTTTTACTAAGCTGTTTTTCAAAAATTCTTGAAGCCGTACTAATGGACCACCGCCAATGCATCCTGTAGTTTCCATACGTGTGTAATATTCCTCCGAAAGCAAAATTAGAAGTTTATGAAATTGTATTGAATATGCAATCCACAGTGCGTTTCCGGCAACTTCGAGCATATCTAACAAAAGAGTTGCACAAAGATCGACTATTTCCGCTCGTGGTTCTGAAACAGAATTGTATACATCAGAAAATGTAACAATTTACATATACATATTTTTTACACCATAATTACCAATATTTAAAACAGCGGCTAACCATCGCCACGCATATTGCAATCCATGTGGATTAGGTTTATTAACTCCTTTCCTCTGTGATGTTATAGTAATGGAAGCATACAATCTCATTAAACCAGACATTCTTTTCAAAAATTTATCATGATTCTCGACTGTACCATCTTCAGCATATTTATAGCCCATCGATTTGTAATAATCTTCATTTGATTGCCCATCCATTTTGGGTAAAAACACAGGAACAATATACGGACAAGCATTATGAAAATGCGCCAAAAGAAAATCACCAAAATCGGAATGATCATTCCAAATAGCTACAATAACTGCAGCAATTGGAAATGCCATTTTAGATTTACTAGACACGAGTGTTTCACCTTGATTCTGTAAAACAATATGTGTTCAAGTATCAATCAAACCTTTACAAAAGTAAGTGTAGTATACTTAGTTTAAGAATTGTATAAAATTACGTACAACTATCTTTTTAGCCAATATATTTTTACAAATCGTTGCACCCTGAGGATATTGGTTAACGTTTGGAGAAGATTGTCCTATGAGAAAATTATGTAATCTTTCATATTTATCATATAAATGTTGTCTGTTAATACCAGAGATTGCATTTACAGGTATGTTTATTGCTTTTTGACATTTAAATCTGAACTTTTTCATGGATGCGGACTGCAAAAATTCATCGTAACTTTTCATATAATTTTCCAAAAACTGTTTACTATTCGCATATATTTGTAATGATTCTTTGTCAACATATTCAAATAATTGAGCTATAAATAAGGAAAATCTGATGAATATGTATTCTATTATAGATACGAGATATTTTTAAATGTGTGCGAAAACCTGAAAATATCAGGTCTGGTCGAGAATTTCATTCGGAATTAGAGTGGATTCTTGAAAATTTCAAGACTCTTGAATATGTCAAGGATTTCCAAGGATATTCATGTTCTTGATAGTATCGGAATTGTTGAGAATTTTCGTAATTATTCTAATGAATTTTTGAATTCGAGATTCTTGAGCAGATTCCCAAATATCTCAAGCGAAATTTTCGAGAACCTGATTAATCACGATTCAATGATTTCTTGAACTGTTCCGAACATCGGGTTACTCAACATTTTCAAGTTTTGGCACACCTCTAATTATTATACTTATCAAACTCACATTTGCTTTCACTCTGTTCATTTGTTGGAACAAATATTTCTTCAGCATGAACAGTTGGTGAAGTTACTGGTGGAATGTTTGAAGTTGTATTCTCTACAATTTGTACATGTTGTTGTTGTTGTTGTTGTTGTTGTTGTTGTTGTTGATGATGGTGGTGGTGGTGGTGGTGGTGGTGGTGGTGTTGGTGTTGTTCTTTATCTTCAAGCTTGTTTTCACTATTTTGGATAGGACTGCTATCAACTTGTTCCGAAGTAAATATCTCAGTATTAATGTAAGTAGCATTAGGTTTTGGTACTTCTAAAATTTCAGGTTCTAACTGAGATTGCTTTGAGGTCTCCTTATTAACTAAAACAAATAAGAACTTCAAAAATTGAAGTACAAAAACAGACATAATCTCTTACCTATTTCTGCTTTAATTGTACATAATATTTCATCCATCTGTTGGACAGCTTTTTTCATACCACTTAAATCAGCTGTTGTTACATCTCCTGTCTATATAGAATATATAATTATATGTTCATGTTTTTTCATTGTATTTAGACAGAAGTTTTTCAAGTTATACTGCTTACCATAATTTTTTCATCTATAAGCCCTACTAAATGAAATAACTCATCTAATTTTCCTCTGCAGAATGAGAACATAAGAGAAACAGAATTTACATTATCACAGCTCTGAGCAGCCACTAAAATAGAATCGTACTTAGTTTTAAATATATTTCTCAAATTTATTATTGATTTGGTCAATTCTTGTTTCTCTTTCATTCTTTTTCTGTATTCCTCAACTTCCTCTTGTCGTTCGTGTCTTTTTCTTAGTTCTTCCTGCTCTGCTCGGTTTTCCTCTGCTAATATGTCTTCATAATTTTTTTTGCTTTTACATTCACGTTCTTTTGCCATGTGTGACCAAGAATTTTCCATATCCTCCTTTATGGCTTTTTCCTTTTCATTCATTTGCTGCCAATGACGCTCAATTTCTTTCTGAATGTAGAGATTTATATTTTTTACATTTTATAACCTATGTTTTACCTATTTATACCTACTTTAGCCTAATTTATACCCTAATTATTATGCTTATACAATGGAATTCCAATTATCCAGCATCCGATTTTTCGGAAAGCCCAATTAATTAGCTCATTCGCTCAACCATCGTTGATTATATTTTACATATATAAGAAATTTCCCATTGTATGCATCCAACAATGACTAAACAGTTGACGAATGAATCTAAAAAAATCATTCATTGTTTAGTCACAACATAATTGTAGCTCTCTTAGAGATTCCTCTGTTAGACAGGCTAAACTCCGTTTTTCTTAAGAAGAAGAAAATACCTCCAATAATATCACTTGGCAAGATCATTATAGAAATAATGAATTTACATAAACTCCAAAATGAATTTTTTAATAAAAGGTAAAAAATTATGAAGCAAACCAACATACCAACATTGTTTAAACAGCTATTGTGCAGTACACAATTTTCCTCTTATTACAGTGCACTAACATCCACTGCTGATAATGTTTAAGCAATGAAAATACATATGCATATTACAATTACATATATTTTGTATTTTCTATATTCATATGTTCTATTTCATATATTTCACTCATGTTAATAATTTGCATTATTACATCACACAATTGTTTATTAAATTATATTCCTTTCATCATATAAAAGGATTTTAGAGTATTTGATTATTTGGCACTGTCTAGGTCTCGAATATGCCAGATAATAAGAATTCTACTGTATTTATATTATACCATTCATTATGCTAAATCAATATTGTACCAGTATTTTCATTATCTTGTAAAATTGAAATATTAAAAAGAATAATTAATTTTAAAATTGGTCCCTCCATCTACCCTATAAAAAATTAACTTATACCATATTATGTTCTGCTTTGTATCAAACAATTCTTATTTCAATATTTTTTCTACGGGTACAGTCCATCAGTTCAATTTATCAAGATAAAGGAAATATCCTGCATAAAACGCACTATATGTACTTTAAATTGGAAAAACAATTTATATTACCTGAACTTCTTCCTTCCTCTGGTACTCACTTTCCAAGAGAATTTTTTTTACAGAAAATGTAATACCACTTTGCATAGATATTTTATTATTTTTTAAATAATTGGTCTTTTCAGGAGATTTAATATTACAAGAATTTTGCTCATTTTCTATATTTTCTGATTTTTTGTCTTCATTTTCGATCATTGTAGATTCAGGACCAATTGTTATTCTGTCTACATTATTTGATATAAGCATGGCTTTCTTTAAAACTGACACTTTAAGGCCAGCAAAATCAGAAGTGATATCATTCATGTTTTGCATCTGTTAATGAAAAAATAATAATACTGTAATACATAATTATAATAAACAATTATAGATTGAAATTATACATACAATGTCGTCTTTGTCGCTAAAAAATATGGCATGTTTTCCAATCGTGTTGAGAAAATAGATTATGACGTTGTAAATTTGAGAGATTCGGTTATTTACAGAAATTTATAAATATTATTATAACCTACAAAATTTTATCTGATCACATTCACTCTAAATACATTCAAACGTAGTTTTAAGAATTAATTAACGTGCTGTCATTACAATAGAGTTTACATAGACTCTATTTTATTTTAAAATGTTAACGTTTCTTTCATCATTCGAAAATATTTGAACAAATACACCATTCACCCTTCAAACATGCCAAAACTAACTGCAAATATATTGTGTATGCAGTATACCATTTGACCTTCTGAGGGCGCTTTAAGACAATTAAAAAATTCGAATTACTTCAACTACTTTTTTAAATGACGAAAGTCCGCAAAGAATAAACTGTGAAATCAATAAATGTTAAACTCAATCAATTTTTACATTATACTATATTTCATATTTAAAATCGTCATTTTAAAGGAGAAAAAAATTAAATACACCGAATCGATTTACAAAAATTTATTTTCACTATATATTCTAAATAAAGGTGTATAAATAAGAAATTAAGTACAACATGCGTTTTTAAACAATTGTAATAATTGAATTTTTTATTATGGTAGAGCCACTCATAACAGAACTAATAAGGAATATTCAGATAAATGAATTTGTTGAATAACAAAACAGTCGCTATTCTGATATTAAATTCCATTTATTTGAATAAAAATAAAAAACCTTTACAGTTTATATAGTATTTAATTATCTCAAAACATTTTGACTACTAAATCATATACGTTTTTCAACGTAAATAACTGTGTAGAATTACATTTTTTGTGCTTCAAGCTATTATTGAAGTTTTACTTCAAGTGAGAAGATATATTCTCATCAGTAATTGCAATTTTAGCTTATGAATTACAATTTATGTGTGTGATAATATTACCATCTGAGAAATCTCTGCATATAATTTTCAATATTAAGGTTTTATTTTTTAATGTCTGTGTTTGTAGAGTTTCTAACACCATGTATTCTTGCCAATCTTGTTTTACTTTTCCCTCTTTAAGTTCAAGTTCTTGAATTATTTCATATTTTATTTCAATACTGAGAACTACGCGATTTTTTAAGTTTGTTGGACCAAATACTAAAAACTACACATATACATTGTGTACAAACATTGTTGCCAAACGCTTTTCTAATAATAGAACGTTCGGATATTAGGATATTCGGATAATAAAAGTTTGGATGTGAGAGGCTCTACTGTACACGTAATACATTCTGTTTCACTCTGCTATTATATCTTAGTTCAATATTCTTTATAAAATTTATGAAATCAAGAGGTAAAATTAGTCTTGTTATCCCGCAGTCATAGTTAATTGCATTTTTATAAAAACACAATTGTATTTGATATTTGTTCGATTAAAGTACAGAAAAACTATCTGTACAATTTAATATTACAATAAAATCATTAATATTATTGAATAATGAAATAATGGTCACACAGAATTTGGCAAAAAAGTGAAATTTGAGAAAAATATATAAATAATAGTATGACTTCTAAAATTTATAATTTTAATGATATTGTATTTGCTTTAATATTGAATAACTCGTTATATTTCATTATTTCAGTATAAATGAGAATTCTGAATTGAATTCTAATCTTACAATTAGTTCCAAGCTCTACGTATACAATGACTTACTCCATATGAAATGATGGACTTGTTTGGCACAATTTCATTGCTTTTTACTGCTACAAATTATGAAATCTTTTGAACGACTAATTAGTTCTTTTCGAATGTGTGATATTGCACACCATCATTATTATTATTATTATTATATGTTATATATATTATATTACTATTATTCTCAAATGGTAAAGTAAACTTAATTTTCACAATGATCGGAAAGTTGTATTACTCAATCAAGTCATAGGTTAGATGTATAGGTGACAATAGTGGTAAATATTGCACTTTCAATAATCGCATAAATCGACTGTTGGTATGGTACATATGTAAAGTGTATCTTACAAAATATATAGGACCTAACAAACTAACTTATGTTGGCAACTGTTAGGCGTGCTTAATTATGACTACAGATACTCAGCTAATAGTCATTGTACCTGATACTACTTGGTAAAAGGAATAAATAAAACTTCTACAGTTGCCCCGAAATGAATTAAGTCGAAGTGGAGAAAAACTGTTAAACTCTACCTTTCAGTCAGTAAAAAAAATAGTACCTTGGAGACTTTCACAAATTATTATACTGTTCATTACGATACAACAGTGTATACGCGATTAGTATTAAACCTTATTGATTAGACTGGGTTTCAGCAAGGATCAATTACACTATCCTTACTCATGTTCTTGTTATCCTACACTCCCCTTTGGACTCAATTCATTACGAAAGGTGAACATTTCTTCAAGAATGTGATGCACGTGAAAAAATAAATAATTTAATACAATTTTATTCTTGTTGTAATGGAAACTTTTAAAAATTATGTCAATATTCAAGCAGTCTCTTCAATTCCATTATTATTATATTAATCTACACCAATGTGCATTGTCATCATCCCTGAAGAATTTATTTTTCCTATTATATTCATTTCACATAAAACATTATTCATTTCAATTATTTTTTTATTCATTATTTTCATTTCAAACCACAAACGAGCTGCAACTGTTCAAAAATGTAATACTCATCACCACAATCTTATTTTCAAGTTTTCTAATTTGTGTGGTTTAATATTAGTACCATAGTTCGCGGGTGCACATATATAGATCTACAAACCTATGAAAGCAGAAAATGATCTATGTCTGAATAATTTTTCATGTAAAACAAATTCCGTTCCTGTAATCATTGAAATTCGTTACTAACTACCTTTATGTGCTGTTAATACGTTCATAAAACAGAAGATACGGTGTAGCACATAAAACTTCAATTAAAGATATGTTCTCAACTACATTATCAGAAGTATATAGCCACTGATTTGGTTTATTTCCTTGTCTGTAACAAACGAAATGCCCCGAATCAACAGGTCCACGATGTTCCACTACCGCACGTAATTGATACTTATATTTATCGAATTGTGTTGTCCGAGGAGTAAGTAACATCATTGCTTCAGGATCTCCCTGCAAGTAGTTTTTATACTTGTACATTTCTAAACAACATTGTTTTATTATACATAGTGAGTTTTATAACATAGCAATTTAAATTAACTTCCAAGGTATTTGTTGTACGAATAAACTTTTCAAACAATTATTGCATAATTTCCAGGAGAGCATACGGTGCTTTAACCTATTTTTTTGTAACTTTTTTAAAATGGAATGCCCAATGTTTTTTCTTAAATTCGAGCTAAGCACCAAATTCCATGTAAAAATATGTTATACTAAGTAGGGCTTAAAATTAATAAATTACTGAGATATTCTCAAATTTATTTTATTTTTGAAACATTAAAAAAGCAGATTGTAATAGACTTTAGATTTGAATATTTCTGAAGATAAAATTTGTTTTATAATTATTTTAATTCTTTAAAAAACTAAAGGTGACTCTTATGTCTCAAAAAAAAAAAAAAAAATAACAAAAACAAATTATAGTACTGGATGCCCTCTGTAATATTTAAACTAATAATAAACTATGTAATATTTGTTCGAAAAATTTGTTCATACAACAAATAACTTACGAGTTATTTGAAATTATCAAGTTACATGACTCAACCTGTATATAGAAATACAGTCAGACTTCGGTTTACGAACTTAATTCTTCCTGCAGATTGTTTCTAAACCAAAACCACTTTCCTCATATAAATTAATGTAACTCGAAACATAAGTCAAGACATAATACATAGGAGGTCAATTATATATTAATTACAAATAACTTAATTTTATATATAACTAATTTTCTTTAAACCAAAATAAAATTTGATTTCGTTATAGTTGGTACTCAGCCATTAAACAATGTAACAGGCATACAATAAATATAAATTTTATCTTCCTCCTGGAAGGTTTCAGATGACAAAGGTATTATATTTACTGTAACCATAAAATAAGATGCAAGTGAATAACCGTAGTTTGACTGTATATTAAATAAAATAAAATATACCCGTGCATTTCGTTTTTTTGTTTCTGAGAATGTATAAGGATCCAATGTTAGTACTTGAGGAAATTTTACTGGATCATCCCTTTTAATTGGTGTTCCTGAAGGACTCCATGTAGTTCGTGATATATGTAAACACAAACATTTAGGAAGTTTACCAAGAGTTAAAGTTTTAGTAGCTGAACAATGCATTCCACATCCATCGCAAAATACATTTTGAACCTTTTCACTAGTTACAAAATGCGTTAATAGTTCTTCTAATGTGTAGTGTATTCTAATACGTGTTTCCAATGATGGTAAGGGTAGGAAAACTGTTTCAAGTTTGTCATAACGAACAGGAGACTGTAAAAAGTAAAACTTATTCGTTTTATGTGATTAATACTATAGTAGCTGAACAATGCATTCCACATCCATCGCAAAATACATTTTGAACCTTTTCACTAGTTACAAAATGCGTTAATAGTTCTTCTAATGTGTAGTGTATTCTAATACGTGTTTCCAATGATGGTAAGGGTAGGAAAACTGTTTCAAGTTTGTCATAACGAACAGGAGACTGTAAAAAGTAAAACTTATTCGTTTTATGTGATTAATACTATA
>CM052092.1:17629973-17641766 GCA_028453745.1 Agapostemon virescens
CAAGATTGATAAACTATATAAAACTGACCTTCCAATTGCAGTTACTGCATTGTAATTGACTAGTTGACAACCCTGAAAATGGATGCACTTCTATGGACATTGGTTGACAATTAGGAACAGGTATGGCACATAAAGAGCTCCATGTTCTAAGTGACTCTTTATTTTCTTCGTTTCCAATACTTTTTGAAAGTAATTCAGAAGATCTAGCAATAATCATACCAGGCTTACTATGAGCCATGGATATATCAGATAATGATGATGAAGAAGACATCACATGATTGTTACAATTTCTATCAAATCCATTTGGCATATTTATAATTTTGTTAGCTGATACAATATCATTACAACATACACTTCTGAGGTTTACAGACTCTCCAAATTTATTTATATCTATCAACATTGTTGGACTTTGTAGTAAAGCATCAGACAAACAACCTTTCTGAAATGATTTTTATCATTCATTTGTATTTGTTCATAATACCCATAATCTAAATTCAATAACCCTCATTTATTAAGCATACCCTATTTATTGGTTGAGTTTCTGTTTGTATCGCATCAAGTACGACATGAAACAATTCATGTGCATCTTGATAACCTGGTGCAAAACTCCATAGGTTACCAAGGGATGAAATTATTTCAATCGGTGTTACATCACCATAGAGGTCCTCTGCATATCCATTGATTTCTAACAAAAAATAAAATTGTAATTGTATCTTATTTTTTATTTTAGCTTCAACTTAACAGTTTGATTACATGAAAGATACATTCTTCAAGAGAGATCACATATGGCTACTAATCATACTATAATTTATATTTAAAGTACATTCTTTAAAAATATTTAACATTCTTTATAGTTTATTGTTAAAATGTAGATATCAAAATTTATATACAAAGAATAAATAATTTGAACTATATCGAAAAACTGTATCTACCTAATGATTCAGAGAAGAAAGTAACTTTCAAACCTTAATTTTGGTTTTTAATTGTCACCAAACAATTACATGTGTCATTTAGATTATAAGTAACAAATACACATTAACCCCTTGGCATACAATGACGTCTGTTAGACATCATCTATTTCAAGTGCCAGTGTAAAAAATGTCTAGTTCCTTTACATATTCCAAAATGCTTTGAAATGTATCATATTTTACAGAATTATTAATTTACTATTTTATAATGTTACTTAATTACTGTCCATTAATATTATATATCAACCTGATTAAATATTATATAGTAATGTAAATTTCGAAATAAAATGTTCTGTTTCTGAGCGTGCATATAACAAATTCAAATTTGTTTAATTGTTCAGTCAAATTCCATTTTATTTGTATGTCAAGTGGTTAATTAAAATGTATGCAATATTTAAATGATAATCACAAACATATTTGCTTTGTATTGTTTAGCACACAACTTATATACTGTACAATTTATCAGTGATTAATAAATTGATCAAATAACAGGTAACTTATTTAAGAAATTACATACTTTTAAAGACACAAAGCAAAGTTGAAATAAAATTAACTTTGCCATTTTTTTCACTCCGTTGTTTCAACCATCCAATAAAAATTGGACACGCAGCCAAAGCTTGTAAAAGGGAATTTAAGAAACAAGTATATCCCAAGTTATTAATTCCAATAATTTTTCCTATGAAAAGATTGTAATATTATAAAATACCTCTTCTAAAGACACATAAATAAAATACAAATTGTATAAACTAAAGAATATTGTTATACCTTTTTTTCTAGGCTTAGGGGAAGGTCCCCATAAAACAAACAGGACAACGGCTATTGCAAATCCTACACCAACAACTACAGCAATTTTTTCCACATCCATGTCTCTTGAATATTCGTAAAAATGTTTTTCTTGTATAAACTAACCTACATGTCAATGCAGTTGGTAAATATACTTGTGTCGGACGAGCACATATTTTTCCACGAATGCTTAATCGTTTCGTAACATATACGAGTACTTTTTTATAATTTGTTTGAAATCATTGTATTGAACACAGAAATCGGTAATATGATTTGGTCACATTTCGCAACTTCAGTGAAGAATATAATAGGATTAAATTATTTATTATTTAAAAAGCACGTTATATATTTTCAATTATCCAATAAAGAAAAAGATATCTTTTTAATGAGAAATGTACTTTGATTACAGAAACAATAATGAATGCATCCGTACGTACAAATTCTTACGTTCGAACACTCGTTTGGTGCCGTAAATACACGAGTACATAGTTTCTCATATAGGTTATACCGACATTCGTATTATATAAACAGTACACTGTAAATACAGAATTACACTGATAGTTTACGAAGTATTATAAACATAATAAAAAAATCAATATAATAATTGACAGAAGAATTAAATGTATTCCGTATTTTTTAAATTATTTTTAACAAAAGCAAAATCATTCAAAGTTGTAGAAAATGGTTGGCACTGACAATAATATATTATTCACGAAAGTGATAATACCATTTGTAATACAATTAAACAAATTTTTACTTTTATTGTATGTTAAATTTTTATTTTTAATGAATTATGAACTCGTAGTGGTTTAAATAGTTCTTTGAAATTCGATTATCGACATTTCGATTAATCGAAGTTTAGTATCTCGAGTAAACTTCACATCTATTCATTCTTGCAAATACACACGATTTAGAGTGACGTTGCCATTGACATGATTTTTCTGTCGGTTCTTCCTCAAGTTTATTTCTATATGCTACAGAAAGTTTGTATTGTTTATTAAATGAAAATGGAATGATTCGACGTTAAAGTGCATTTCAATTAAATTTACGTAAATGCAGTGATACGTGTAATTCGTGTAAGAAGGAAAATCAAGGTGACCGTGGGACTCGAAAATGTTCCCACGTTCCCGCTTCGCAAGTGTGTGTTGCGCGTGCGTGTGAAATTCCTAACAATAAGCGAGAAAATGAACGCCCAAGGACAGGAACATGGTCATGCTGTGGTTGTATGGGAGTGGGAAAATCGTCATGGACGTTGGAGACCTTATAGTCCCGCAGTATCCCAACACCTAGAAAGAGCATATTGCAAAAAACTTACACGGGTCTTTCTTAACGATGCAGACCCTAATTTGGATAGGTTTGACAAAATATTCTTCTTCTCAATTCTTATAATGCCCCGGTCACATTTTGAAAATGTATTTTATGTGCAAGCATAAACATTACAGCATATCGGTACAAACATATAATGTATAAATATTTTTTTGTTAATCTTCTTATATTTTCTTACATTAACCCATTTACATCATAAACTTAAATATATGCAAAATTTTCCTGGTCGCTATCACCGAAGCGCAGATATGCGCACTGGTTTTTTGTGCATTATAGTCACAGTACATAGCGAAGAGTAATGATTGTAAACGGATTAAAGTCTTTCTTTCGGGAAAATTTGATAAAAATGGAGAATAACAATATTGATTGTGATCAAAGCGTAAATGATTTTGAATGGGAAGAAAAAAATGATCAAGCTAAATTGCATAAATTTATCTGTTAGTTGTGTAAATAAGGATAATATAAATTTTAATAGAGAGAATGTTTACGGATTATTTTTAATAGAAAAAATTCATGAATACATTGCAATGGAAACTAATCAATTTGGTGAAAACATAATTTCTCAAAAATTTCTTTATTCTATATACTTTGAATTTGCAATAATACTGTACAAAAGGAAATCCTGTTAATTGACCTGTTTTCATGGAAAACGTATTTTGTATTGCACAATAACTTTTATAAATTATTTGATCTTCTATTAAAGTTTGATAAAGTTCCAATTTTATGAATATGATAAAATATGATTTCTTCCACTACTCTTTCAAATGGTTGTCTGGAAAGTTACCAAAACTTAAATGAGTTGCGTTTCAACCTTCCATAAAAATCAGCATGAACTTTTTGGACAACCCAATATTTCACCTATGTTTGGGGCATTAAAGAATACCATAATCTAGCCTAATAATTTGCTACTTAATAGTTTGTCTTCTCCTTCATCACATTTGAATACATCTTCCACTATAAAACAAGCATATTCACATTTGTGTTTCAAAAGCTACTCTTCTAATAGTTCATTCAATACATACATACGTTTAGTACATATATATTTTATTCAAACTATTAATTAATTATATAGTTAAAGTACTATAAAATATTGATACAAATAGAATGTGTACATAGAACATATACATAGAATATATACATAGATACAAATAAAATATGTAATTATTCTTAATTTACAAACATATGGAATTATTAATACAAACCACCATGTGTATGCATGAGGAAATCTTATTGCAAAGTGTTGTGAGATACAATTAGTAACTAAGAAGACGATAGTTTGTTGTTTATTTTGTTTTTGAGATATTAACAGCAATTGGTAGGGACTCTTTATTCTATGGGAAAATATTCCTCTACAGTATACTGAACTATTGGGAGAGAGTACTGTATATCAAAATCAATATTGAATTTTATTGACTTATAGTTTAATCAAAGTCATACAAAGTAGCAGCAGGAATCATTAAGATCTATGAAAAAAATCTTTAAATGAAGAACAAACTTTCACTCATTTTATTTGTTTCTAAATTAGGTATTATATAAATTTGAAGACTAAAATGCAATGTAGCGAAGATGGGAATGAAACACACAATGTTAGAAGGAAGTTTTATCTCCCGAATTCACCAGCTGGAAAAGGAGCTAAATGGGAATGGGCTGGTGATACAGATGATTGGCATACCTACGATATGGAAGTACAATGTCTTGTAGAAGAAGCATGGGCAAGGGTGAATATAAAACTAGCTTCTAGAGTAGGCACGTCCAACTGGATCCCATACGAGTAAGAGCACTTTTTATAGCTCATGAGCAGAGCCGAGTATATGTATACTGTGTACCTAATGTGTCCTAAGTCAGTTTTGTGTTTAATTTACTTTACTATTTGTTATGTTCATATGATTAACTTTGTTTTTAAAATTCAGAAATTGTGCTTCATTATATGTTATGTTTTACATTACACCATATATGTAACTCTTGCTGCTAATTGTTAGCAGTGTTACCAGACAGGTGTGTGTTCCTCTCGAAATACTTCCCCCTCTACCAGTAAATGTGGCTCAATTCTCTTCATAGTGGGAATAATGTAATGTCATGTATCCCCTCGTGCCACTGATATGTGTCTCATACAGAGAGTTGCAAGAGGGGAATCTGTTGGTGGAGAGGGATGTGTACAGAATGTATGCTGGCAATGCTGATTGTAAGAGGCTGTGGTCCTTACATTCATAGATTACTCTGCCATGAGACTGTTACCCTTGGGGTGTGACTTGATTGTCTTGGCTGCTTTTCACATACTTGCTCGTCAAAAACTGCTGACATACCTGTTCTAAAGTTATATAAGTTGCATAATTTATAACAATTTCAAGTATGAATACAATCATATTCTTTTATTATAGGGTGACAAAACTATTGACATTTCTAAGACTTATTTAGGCTTCCCATATATTATAAACTTTTGCAATTTAACTCAAGTACGTTGTTGTACTGGATATGTGAGGCCAATACGACGTATTCAGCAAGCACCTTATCCCTTAGTTAAAGTTGCTTTGGAAGAGCTACAAGTTATTTCAGAAAAGAAATCTGTGTGTGTCACTACAAAGAGTACTACAGCAAAAGTAACACATAAAAAATCATCCACAGGAAATACCAAAAAGAGTAATAAAAAGGTATAAACAACAGAATTCTATTATACAGATATAAACGTACTTTTATAATTTTAAATTGTATTTCTGTAGGGTAAAAATGGTGATACTGGTCCATCAAATATAGCACGTGTTATACTGAGCAATTTCAATATATTTAGTAACAGACATGGTATAGAAAACAGTAGTTCAGTTACAACCATTGAATCTGGTCAGAAAAGGAAAACATGGGATAATGTGCTTGATGTAGATTCTAGTAGTACAAAAAGTGGTCGAAGACCTAGTGTTGACACAGTTTCTACTTACTTGAGTCATGAAAATCCAGTAGATTTATTAGATAGCAGTGTTGGAAGTGATGATGCATTTAAAGATTCGATTCTAGGTAATTCATTGATGATTTTTATATTTTCTTTTTATATGATGTGAAATATGATATGTATATACATGCAATTTTATTTTACACAAATATAGATTCAGAATCGGATGTTATTTCTCAATATGTGAAAGTGGTAGAAAGCAATGACTCTGATTCTTGTCCAGTGTGTCTTGGTATTCCTGAACCTTTGACTGTAGAATTGACACGTTGTAAACACAGATTACATTTAGCATGTTTGAATGCAATGCTTAGTTGTCAGCAACCACCTATGTACATACAATGTCCAGTCTGCCGATTAATTTATGGAGAAAAGAGAGGAAATCAACCTCCTGGTACTATGAATTGGACAAGAATACCACGTGCTTTACCTGGATTCCCAAATATAAATACAATTCAAATTACTTATGAGTAAGATCATGTTAATTTTAACATTTTTAAAAGTCTATTGGAAAATATTTGTTTCGTTTATTTTAACATCTCAGATTCTGCTTTTATTAGTCCTTATGTTACATAGAGAAAATATAATTTCAGCATTCCGTCAGGAATTCAAGGAAGGGAACATCCCAATCCTGGACAGGCATACTATGCAGTAGGTTTTCCACGAGTATGCTACCTTCCAGATAATAATCTAGGTCGAAGAGTTCTAAGACTACTACAAATAGCTTTCGAGCGAAAATTGATATTTACAATTGGGCGGTCAGTGACCACTGGTCGTGAAGATGTAGTAACATGGAATGAAATTCATCATAAGACTGAATTGGGACCATCAACGTCTGGTCATGGTTATCCTGATACAAGTTACCTTGAAAGAACGTTGGCCGAACTGGCAGCACAAGGTGTAACGGACGGACAACCAATGGCTACACTATATCAAGAGTTGCACTAAATAACACTGTGTATACTTAGTGACTTCACTTGTGCGCATGTAACAATATCACGTGTATATAGACTTCTACTACAGTTTTTTAATAGTTAATAATAATGAAACACTGCAATAATTGTCTTCGATAGAATTAGAAAGTTGTATTAATACTTAAGCAATGGACTTCTAAGAATATATTTTAAGAATAATATCTCTTTTTCCTAATAAAGGAAATGAAAAAATGAAAACGTACTTATAACTCAGTTATATTTACAGATTATAATCCTTAATAAGGTGTTCAAAGAACATTATTTACAACTACAACATAAATAACGCATATCTAACTGTGCAATATCACGTGTGAGAGATTAATTTGTAAATTAAAAGGTACTTTATGAGTCAAATTGAATGATCTAATATAAAGGAAAGATAACATTGAATCAATTCGGCTAATGTTCAAAATTATAAAAACTTTAATGTTCTTGCAGGATTTTATGTTTTTTAAATTAGATACTTTTATATTTTTTTAAACAACATACTGTTTAAATTATAATTTTGTTTAATGTATCTCAAATAATTTACATGTGTTCATCTTTTTAAGTTTGTTTAAAATTTTAAACTTTATATGCTTGAAAGATTTTATTAGTTATTTTATGATTAATATTAAATTAACGAATTGCTTTCATGATCTATATATTTTATAATGTTTACATTACTGAAGTACATACCATTTCTAGTATAAGTTAATTTTTATAAAGATTTTTTTGTGCTGACAATAATATGAAACGTTCTCTATTACATTAGATTAAAATATGTTTATTTCAATGTATTTGAGATGCTATAAATACTTGAACCCACACGTAATTAACAAATTTCGTATGTATGGATTTGCACACATATTTATATAACTTTGTTTACAAGATATGCATGTGTGTTAATTATTTTTACATTCAAATACTATTTCGTAAATGAGTTATATATATGTAGGCAACATATGCATATAAATGTAGCTCATATGTGACAAAATATAGGAAATTCAAAGGATAAATGTAAAATATATGCGCATTTTATGTAACAAGTTCCCATTTCTGCAGGTAGCATGTTTCATTACTTATATCGTTTCAACTAAATCTGTTTATAAACTTCGTTATGCTATTTAAAAATATGAAATAATCATGATACAAAATATGAGCATGTGTACAAAATCCTTTCATTCTTTTTTGTATTGGTAGATGATAGGTGGCGCGACTTTCAATACAATAAAATGGCCGAAAACTGATTTTTCTACGCGGACGTGAGTTCTAAAGATTTTTAACGTTTACATATCAATGAATTACGTGTTTAAGTGAAAAATAATAATGTGTTGGAAAAATAACAATCGTATTAGTGCAGGTCGTTGTTGATTTTAATTACATTAATCGAGATTGGTTTACATTGTGCGAGAGATTTGTGTATTGTCTGACGTCGAAACGTCTAGCAAAATTTCTGATGGTTTTTCTGAAGAATTTGTGTTTAAATGAGTGCTAAAAGGCAACACACGTGTGTTTTTTGTGAATCAAAATTGGAATCCAAGGAAGCCTTACAGGCACATTTTAGGTACCAGCAGAAACTATTATTTTTCATTTTATTTGTAAGCAATTAATCGACTATAAACTACTCATACATTTTATAAAATCTATATTCCGCATTTCGTTTATATATCTAATTTAAAATATTGACATGCAATTATCAAAAATGTTTTTAAAAACATTAAACTGCATTACCGACGGAGTTCTATTATTCGCGCTGTACTTTCGTTCCATTTTTACATTTAAATATATAATTACAAAGTTGTTACAAAATAAGGTTTAATAATAGCGGCAGATACATTTGAAAAAATAAGTAAAGAAGAATTTATAAAATTGTTAATTTCAAATTGTTCATGTGGAATGTTTTTTTTAAATACTCTATAATACTAATTTCTTTTTAAATTATTTAAAAACTTTTTAATAAGTTTGAAATTATTTATTGAACTGACAGAATTATGAATTTGATTGTTAAAGTATCAATGCAGTTTTGACAGTTTTTTAATACTTATGATAATTATGGTGTCAAATAAAATTTACAGCAATTTTATACAATATACTTTTTAACAAAACAATATTCTGCTTTTAATAATAATATTATATATAAAACATTATTATTACATATTAAGTGTTAAATACTTTATACAGAAAGCATGCGAACAAAGAAATAGATACACGTGGCAGACCTGTGAAAACTAATAAAAATGCTGATACTCAATGTGATATGTGTGGACAAGCATTCGAATCAATCACAGCCACAATAAGACATAGATTTAAAGTCCATCCTAATTCACCAGCAAAATTTTATTGTCATTACTGTGGAATGCAGTTTCCTCTAAAAGTATGTTTTCTCATTGACTGTAATTGTATTCATTTTTTAATTTACTAAAGTAATTGTATTTTTTAATAGACACATAGAGATAGTCATCAAGCATCACATGATTCATCTGAAAGTAAGATGAAAGAGCAACACAGAAAATGTGAAGACTGTGATGTATTATTTTATAACGAGAAAGCATTAGACTATCACTATCGTTCTATACATAAAAGGTAATATGATACATAGTGCTTGTTATAATAAATATATAATAAATATTGTATTTAACATACAATTTGTTTATAATCATATTCTATAAAAGTTTAATTTACAGAATGGTCCATCTTTTTCAACCAATTGCAACACCACCACCTAGCAATAAAATCAAAGTGAATTCTATGAATGATGCTCTTAGTGTATATTACTGTCATTTGTGTGGAGCAGAGTATGTTATAAAATACAATTTACAACAACATTTGGAGCGAGCTCATACACAAGTAAAATAATGCATATGAATCATTAGAAAGTTTCCTTGCTATATTTCTCTATGATGAGTACACTGCAGATTTTATGCATTTATGACAAAAATGAGTAGGTGCAATTTAAAATAGGGGAACCATTACAAGAATTTAGGAGTCTCGATGCACTATTTTCGATTTTTTAGAATAATTAAAGAAACAAATTTTTATTTGGCTTCAACTTTTATTTTGCATAAAGATCCATAATCTAATGATGAGAAATAAATAAAATTCATTTCTATGACTTTAACTTTGTGTTTATAACAGGAAGAGAGAGAAGCTGTCCCAGAAGACTTAATAAAATGTACAGTGTGTGCTGCATTATTTTGTAGTAAGAAAGCTTATGATGTGCACAATAGCTATCATCAACCGGATGATTTGTATGTAACATCAGAGGAACAAAGATTACAAACAGTAACTAAAGTAGATCAAGATTTTGACATTAGACGTGTGGAAGGTGTAGCTGATAAGTATCTTCCAAAAATAAATACACCTAAACGGCCTTTTAAAAGCTGCAGACAGGTATAGTAACTAAATTGATTAAATCTTTTATTATTGTTACGAATCAAATATTTATTTTACAGACTAAGAAGATACCTGAAGTAGATGTTAAACAAACAGAGAACTATCCCTCCTCTGATGATGACCCAATTGTTGTTAATGATTCAAGTGATTCTGAAAGTGATCTTCCATTGAAGCAAAGGATTTGCAGCTAACGGAAGTCGTTTATTGTTTATAAGATATTTACGTATATTCAAAATTTTAAAGTGTCATGATTGTGTTAATATGGTTGTCAGTATGAAATTTTTATCATTTATGTTTTTAAATTTATGCATTGATAAATAAGATGTATGTACGAATAATTGTAGATGATCAATACTATATTAGTATTTTTGTATCAAAAATTTATATGCATTATCATTTTTTTTCCCTTTCCATAAACTCACTTTTTCACGTTAAAATTTCTATGTGAGATAAATAATGTGATTACACCTTTAACCCTTTGTGGACAAAGATGGTTGAAAACATTGGAAAAATTTTCTCCAAAAAGATAGATCTTACATCTTTATCTTAAATAAAAATGTATAATTATAATAATAAATAAATACAAAAACTGTAATAATTAAATTATAATTTTTGCAACATTAAGTTTTGGAAATACGGACCTGATGTCGCCAATGTGACGACATGCGTCCTCAAAGGGTTAACATATTCAGTCAAACAATATCATGTGTATACAATACTTTTTTAACTATAAAGCATTTACAATTGAAAGCTATTAAATCATGATAGGTTAGTTCACATCGCACATCAAGTATTCTAGCGTAAATATATAAACATATGTTACAATTATGGAAAGTGTTATATACAAACCAAAAAAATAGTTAATTAAACTTTTAAGACGTTGTTCAATTTAAAGAAAAAATGTTTACATATTATAATGAATGAATAGAATCAATTTGAAATTCAATAATGATTTATATTTTATTTCTATAAATACGACATAACCATAACAAATTTATGAGACTATAACAAGAATTTAATTCTGATTTATATCTTTGTAAAAATTTGTTGGTTAGCAGACAGTTAAATTAGTAGTGATACGATTTTACAATTTTATATTTACACGATTAATATAGCGATACTGTTTATAATACACTAATCACGACAATATTCTTACACAAATGACAATATCAATTTTTGTAATATCTCTCGGTAAATATCTGTACAAAAGACTCTTATAGAGGCAAAACTCCGGTGTTTCAAGAATCAATTTCTAATGCGCATGCGTATGTAAGTGTACTTGTATAATCATCTTATAGAGATATTTTTGTTTCACTATTCAAACTTGAACAAAATTAGTGATGGGCACCATCGACTAAATCGATAGTAGCCAACTACTATTTTCAGTCGACTGATTTTTTAAACTATCGATTGAATTTAGCAGTGGTTG
>CM052092.1:17642166-17653506 GCA_028453745.1 Agapostemon virescens
TTTTGCCTTTATATTGCATTATTATTAAAGGATAAATAATAATTTATATACATTTTTAAACTATTGTTCATATTTATTTATTATTTATTCATTAACGATTTACATTTTGATGTATAAAAAGTTAAACAATGTTATACTGTAGCAGCAACACTTATTGGAGAATAAAAAGAATATTTCAAAAGCGAAGCAAATTATACCTCGCATATAACCTATAATTGATTTTGACACAAAAATTTTTTAAATGCCAATAATAAATAGCTTACGGTAAGTGGAAATATTAGTAATTGTTAAAATAAAAAACTTGTTCACACCTGGTATTTTTGGAATTTAAATTATGGAGTAAGAAATTTATAAAAATAATGGTGAATTCAGATTCTTGCACCACAGTCTGGTATATTTACTCCAATTTACTATTACTGTGCCTATAATACTGAGTGAGCACTGCAGTACAGTGCTGTAAGAGTGAGTGAAAAATGAGATCTATATGTAGGCATAGACTATAGCCCGCAATCTAGACGTAACCACTAAAACAAAATTTCATTAAAGCAATTCAGTCGACTAAAAACTATCGACTAAATATTCGATAGTATGTAGTAACTAAATAGTAATTAGTCGATAGTTGAATTTAGTCGATAATGCCCATCACTAAACAAAATAAATATAAAAATTGTGCAAAATGTGCAAAAATATTCAGTATATTTGTTTCATGTTTGATTTATATGCAGTCGTATAATTAAAAGTCACGTGTGCCAATTGTTTCATTCTTAATTGTACATGATACAAAAAAAATAATGTTCTAATAAATATACTGTTAGTAAGATTGTGTATCTTTGTTAAAAATCGTTTTCACTATATTAAGTTTTAAATATTACTGTGTTTTGTCATAGAATCAGTGATCTATGTAGTAACTACATCTTATGGAAATAGATCAGTGTGTAGAACACATTTTTAAAAAACGCTATGTGTAAGTGTGGCATCAAGGTCATTCAATTTGAAGCATATGTGTTTAAAGATTCTGGCGGTGATTTTCCTCTAACATACTCTGTATTGTTATGATACATCAAATGCATGTATATTGGTGACATGCTTATACAATTGAGTACACATATACAAAGAAGGAAAAACACGTGTAGTTCCGAGTATATTTGTCCATTAAATTTGTGCAGTTATATGCAGTTTTATGAATCTTGTAACAACTTCAAAGCTAGGACTAGATGATAAAACTGCATAAAAATTGCATTATTTAGTTCTTCGTATAAAATGTTTACGGTATTCAGAAATACCGTTGCGTACACAAATATTTATGCTACATGCAATCGTATATACTTCAAACAATACTGTAGCAAGGTTGAATTTTTATATGCTTAAACGTACATAGGAAATAGACAAAATGTATAAACAATGTGAAATCAAATGTACAGATTTCTCATCACCCAAAGAGAATATTTTCTGGAATTCAACCTACTGGAGACGTTCACGTAGGAAATTATTTAGGTGCTATTAAAAAATGGGTAGAACTGCAAAATTCGGAAGAAAGCGTTATTTGGAGTATCGTGGACATGCATGCTATTACATTACCGCACGTACGTTTTTAAATATGTTTCTTTTAAAATATACACAAACATGTTAACTTTAACACTAGCTTTACAGATTAATTTTTATATTTAAATAAAAATAACTTTCCGGACAACCCAATACTTTATAAAAATAATAAAACTACAACTATCAAAATTTTTAATTATTTTTAATATAATATATACTCAAAGAAATAAATTTGTTAAATAATTTCTCATGGATGTTTCTTTACAATCTCAATACTAGTATATTAAAAATATTAGAACCTGTCATTGTGACAGATCTTCTAAATGTAGTGTTAAAGGAATACATTGGAGTATCCTAAAAGAAATATAAAAATTTTCATAAATTTAAATATTCTAGAATTCCAAACAGTTATATGATAATATTATGAGAATGACAGCAACATTGTTAGCATGTGGCATAGACCCAAAAAAGAGCATATTATTTCAACAATCTACAGTACCGCAGCATGCAGAATTATGCTGGGTTCTTGGATGTATCACAACTGTAGCAAGATTAGCACATTTACCTCAATTTAAAGAAAAAAGCAAAACAGTAAAACATGTCCAATTGGGTTTGTATATCTATCCTGTGTTACAAGCAGCTGATATATTATTATATAAGTGAGTATTTTATATAAAATATTTGTTTTTTTTTTAATTTATTTGACTTGCTGTTAAAAAAATGTTTCACATAGATTACTTTTTGAAGACTAATGTATAAAACTTACACTAATTTTATGGTGTAGAGCAACACATGTTCCGTGTGGAAAAGATCAAATTCAACATATTGAATTAGCACAAGAATTGGCTACTTCATTTAACAATAAATTTGGTCATATTTTTTGTGTGCCACATGCTTTAGTAAATCGTAAGTTTTTAACAATAAAAGTTTTTTTTCAGATCTAAGAAATAATAATGCGTGTATCTTTGTGTTACAGAAGATGCAAGTCAACGAATAAAGTCTTTGCGTGATCCTCTGCATAAAATGTCTAAATCGAGCACTACTCCAAAGGGTAGTATAAACATATTAGATGAACCACACATTGTGTTAGAGAGAGTAAAGAAAGCTGTAACTGATTTTACATCTGAGGTAACTTATGACCCTGACAAACGACCTGGAGTATCTAATTTGATTACTATTCATGCAATGCTTGCTAACAAAACACCAGATCAAATATGTTTAGAAATGCAAGGAATGGACACTGGAAAGTAAGGAGATTAACAATTTTGTGTATTGTACACTCAGAGAAAAAATTAAGTGGACACCTATTAATTATAATTATTATAGCCTTTATATTTTCCTGTTTGAATGTACAGATACAAATTGCTATTGGCAGACTTCATTATAGAAAAGCTATCTCCGATAAGAGAAGAATTCTCAAAATTGATCAAGGAACCAATATATTTGAATGCAGTGTTGGAAGATGGTAGAGAAAGGGCAGCAGAAATTGCTGAAAAATCTTGGCAGCAAATTAAAAACCAAATAGGCTTTGAACATAACATTTCTAAACGTGTTGAAAAAGAGGATGTACGAAATATTATGCAGAAAATATAATTGAAAATTTATTAAAGAAAAACATATACTGTTTTTCACATAGTTGCTACCTGTTACAAGTTTTTACATTCGTATCATATATCATATTATCTCATATCAATAACTATTTTTCCTCGTAAATGACCTTGAATCACTCTATTATATGCCACTGGTAGTTCTTGGAATGAATATACTTTTTTAACTACAGGAACAATCTACAATTTATTGTATGTTGATATAATCCTAGTTGATATATAATGAAATTCTTATAATAGTAAAAGAATATACCTTTTCACTTTCTACGAATTCTTGAAGAACTTTAATTCCTATTGGTGAAGGTGCAAAAAAGCCCCATTTTATGCAACTTTTATTTTCGGTAGTTGGAACATTGTACCTTATCAATTCTCCCACGTTTTTTACTGCTCCAGCAATCAGTCCATGTTGATCAATATTTTTTAGTAACGGTGAATTTAAAGTTATGTATGTACAGTGGGGATAGCCTTTTGAGCGTATTTGATGAGGACCTTGATTAGCACAATCCAAAATTATATTGTATCTACGGCCAGAGATTATCATAAATGGATTTCTTTAATACATCTCATATGTTTGCTTGACAAATAAGTTACATACGGTCCTTCCATAATTATTCTGGAGTCTGCATCGTTTAATTTATAATCTATTACAATATCAGCTCCTAATTTTTCGACTAGATTGACTGCATCGCTGCTGCAAGTAGTTATCACCTAAATCAATATCATTTATATTTTTATAATACTTGTAATCAATAAGTAGCATAAGTATCATAGGAAACAGACATGCATATTCCAAGCTTTTGCAAGTTGTATCGCCATAGTTCCTACACCACCTGAACCACCTAATATTAAAATTCTGTTATTTCTTCTGGGGGGTAGTACAGTTTTATAACATAATCCACCAGTAAGCCATAATGCAGACCATGCTGTAAGCCCTGTATATAATATACTAGCTGCTTCAATGTGAGATAAATTCTTAGGATGTAAACTGACCTAAGGAAAAATGTTTTAATTTATTTACATACTTGGTAGGTTGTAAACATTGTTTGTTCATTGTCCAATGATTAAATATATATAAAAATGAATTATTTACCAAGCCATCATTTACAACTACATAACCAGCATGACAACCTTGCTGTTCAACAGGTACAACACCCCATACTTTGTCGCCTAACTTTAATTTGTTGTCTACACTATGTCCTTTTGAAACTACTGTACCAGAAAAGTCTCTGCCAAGTGTTAACGGTAGTTCTAATTCTTCGTATTGTCCACCATTAGCAAGGTTCTTTGCTTTTCGTATGAAATTTAAAACTGTTGCCCCATATCCTCCTAACAAACATCATATAGAAAATAAATCCTGTGTCTTGTCTGTTTAAGCTGAGATAGTGAAAAAATGATAATTAAGGAGAAATTCTATACTTGTCATAGCAACGTCTATTGGATTTACGCTAGACGCTTCAACTTTTACAAGTACATCTGTCGGTTTGGCGATTATTGGAATTCTGATGTTTGACAACTTCAATTCTTCTACGCCACCGTATGAGTGTATTTGCCATGCCTGCATTTTGTCTTCAACATCTTCTTTATGTTTAACTGACAACTTACTAGAGGATCGTGAATGAACATTTCCAAATGTTGTTTTTAAACGTAATGTCACTTTCTTTAGCATCGTTTCGAGTTAAATAGTTACAATCGAAGATGGAAAGACATTAAGTTTGGAAAATAGGTTATGTTGTACTGTCTGTTTTCGTTCGAATTTAATGTTTTAGGTACTAAAATAATTTGTCTCAATTAATCCATACGAAATTCCTATTTAGACGCGTTAACGTATAATTTAATAAACTTATTTCAAACGATGCTCTGTCGCAGGAAAATTTGACATGTCTGATGTTTCAACGTATCAATCGAGAGTTGCATTTTGCGATGTGCATGTTTTGTTATTAATCTGTCTAATTTTATCATTGACAGATATTTGTATGATTTTATATACTTTATAAATTTTATTATTAACAACGTTGTTGTAGAAATTCAAAATATGCAATTGTACATTAACGAAATTCAGAAAACAAAAATAATATACTATCTTTTATTAATGTATTTTTCATTATTATGTTGATTATTATATTAATAGTAAAGGAAGAACACGAAATTGTTAATGAAGAAGATATTTATAACAACCAAAGTGTAAGTTTTATTTATTGACCGTACTTGCAAGTTCTATTGCAGGTTTTATTCGGTAGATGGCGCTCTTAGGCGCGGGACAACGCAACAATTTATGAATTTAAATTAGTTTTCACATTTTTATACTACTTGTTCGTCGAGCAGAGTTGACTTTTACAGACGGTATATTTTTCGTTTCTAGACGTTTCATAGATTTGCTGCTTTCAATAAAACAATATGAAAATTGTTAGTAAAACAAATAATGTATATTGTTGCTACATTATTTATTATTATATTTACTATACTTATTATTAATATATATAATTAATATATATATAATTAATATATATATTAATTCCGTATAATTCAAGAATACCATTCGCTTAATAAACACTACGGCCCAAATTAACCCCTTAATGCTTGGATCAAAAGCATCCATGTTTTTGTTGATATTTCTTGTAAAAACTTCAAAAATTTTTAAGTTAAACCCTTAGTGCTTAGATCAAAAGCGTCCATGTCTTTGCTGACATTTCTTGTAAAAACTCAGAATTTCTAAATTAACACTAAACGACAAATATTGAAATTATAAAATTGTCTTTGCAGAAATCGATTGGATGGATTTCTTTATTTAATCATATATTACAATAAAAATTGTACAAAGTCTAAATAAATGAAATCTTCTAATTTTTACAAGACTATATATACTAGCCAAATTTAATGCTCGGTAAGTTTTCCTGTTAATCCCTTAGTGCTTAGATGTGCTCACAATTTTTCTTACACAATTCTATTCTTGCTGCATCGTATAAAATTTCTCCCAACATAACAGAAACCTTAAAATCAACAGAAAACTCGATTCTCCCAAAAGCGTTCTACATTGTTACCCCGAAAGGATAACTTCGGAACGACTACCTGGAAAAGGCTTTTTCCAACGATATTACTAATTTCGAATACATTCTATAATTAATCATTCGAAAAACAAAAAAAACAAAAGACGTGAAAGGTACTCGACATTACCAGCCCATAAGAACGATAACAGTAGCTTGTCGGCCGGAGAAACGCATCTCTCCGTAGGAGAGACGAATAAATGTGAAAGGGGTATGAAAAGTGATATCTCCGCGGTAAGGGTGATACCTTAAAGAGATTCGATTGTCGAGTTATCAAAGATGTGTTCTCGTTGATAAACGTCGAAGAGGTTTACGGTATAGGGTTTGCACGGTGGTTCGCTGTTTACCAGAACGAGCACGAGGGTGCGAATTCGAGGGTAGTTCTTCCCGTTTGATAGGCGAGCATAGGGAGCGCGCATGACTATCATCGATCTGTAATCGCTATGGTTACGCCTCGGTATAGAGGCACGACGGCGACTACGACGACGACGACGACGTTGACGGCGACTACGACGACGACGACGGCGACGGCGACGACGACGACGACGACGGCGACGGCGACAACGACGGTGACAGTGATCACCCCGTACTCGTTTCACGGTGAGTCCAACGAAAGATCCGAACAGTGGAGTATCATGGTGCGGTAAACTAAGAATGGTACAGTGACGGTAACAGTGAAAACCGAGCATCGTTCGACAATGGAAATGAGTGAACGATGTCGGCCGGGATCGGGGAACGAACCGACCGTGTAAAATCTGTTAAATCACATTAGAAACTAGCCGGGCCTTCCGGCGTGTGCCATTCCTGTTTGCTCGCCCCGAATCGAAACGGTAAACCAAGAAAGGAACGTCGGAGATAAATTACGAATCGAGGGGGAGGGGGATAAAACGTAGAGAATATCTCGAGCAAGACTACGCGAGAAGAGGAACAGGATGATAGGTAGCTAGGGAAAAAAGAACCGGGGTGAAGAGAAGAAAGGGAGGATAGAAGGCGATGTGTAGTCGGAGGGCGTCGGGAGGGTAGGAGAGTAGTAAGGGAAGAGTTGAAATATACAGGGGGTTAAGAAGTGGCAAATGATGGAAAAATCGAGAGAACAGGAGAGAGAGAAAAAAAAAGGTGATAAGAGTGGCGAGCAGGAGCAAGCGAAAGAGGGTAGTCGAAGGAGAGAGAGAGAGAGAAAGAGGGAGAGAGTGAGTGAGTGAGAGAGAGAGAGAGAGAGAGGGAGAGAGGGAGAAATAGAAAACGCATAGAGGGCTGTTCAGAGTAACATGGAGCGCATCGCGGGCGCAGCAAGAGAGGATATTGACATTTTCGGTCGAGGGGCGCGCATTCGTAGAAGAAGGGGAGGTGGGTAACGGGGCAGTCGCCTCTTTTGCTCGATCCTGCAGTATCCATGGCTACGTCGTCCGCGAGGATTTCGCGCGAAATACCGGAAATATTCGGCGTATAGTATTCCGAATTTAGGGCAGCTCGGTCGGTCAAGTGTTCGGTCCTCGGTTAATCCTCGGAACAGGCTTATCGATAGATAATCCGCGGCCGCGAATTATTTACTTTTCGGAAGGGTGGATACCATGATCCCACCCCTCTACTACGACCACGGTTGCCCATCCCTTCTTTGGCACCGTCGCTAACCCCTCTCCGCTTGCACGTTTATCTTTCTGTCTCTTACTTGTTCCCCGCACACACAGCTTCGCTTTCTTTTTTCCACTCTCTTTTCCTACGTACGTCTCACCACCCTTCTATACGTGTCCTATAACCATCGGTTCTCCTCACCACTCCTTGCCCTCTGCCTTTCTCGCTCTTTCACTCCTCGGATCCCGTTGTCGTCTTTCGTCGTGTTTTGTTGTTACGCCCCGCGGAGCTAAGGAAGTCTTTCCGAACACCCTCTCGGAAGGATGCGTTCGCCGATGGTGAGTTTTACGTTCCGGCTCGTTGCAGGGTTTAACGATTCGAACGGGACTAACGGTGGTAAATGGAAAAAAAAAGAGAAAGAAAGAAAGAATAACAGTTCGGCGAGAACGGATAAGAATGGCAAGACGGAGGATTTCCTTCTTTTTTCTTTCTTTTTGTCTTTTTTTCATTTTTCCTTTCTCGTTGGTGCGTGCACGTATGCGAGAGGGATACGCCTGTGTGCCCGTGTCACGGGGGGATGGGGGAGGGAGGGATGTGTACAGATCCCGGAGGGTGGAGTGGGAGAAAGAGATAGAGAAACAGAGAAAAGAAGAGAGAACGACCGACGGGGGTGTGTTGTACGTGAAAGGGCAAAGAATGAAAGAGAACGGGCAAGAAAGGAGTGAAGTGGCGGGCGTATAGTAACGGGAAGGTGTGACGGGTCCAAGGCGTAAGAATTTTGATCGAGGGTGGGTTATCGTCGAGAGTTTCTTCTTCGGCTAAAAGGTGGGTGGAACGCCAAGGGGCGTTGATTGAGCGGTGGACAGCGCGGGTGGTGCATCCTGGTTCTGGCGCAGTGTTTACTCGAAAGCAAGGGTGGCGAGCTGCCACCTCTAACTAGGCGGTGTCTGTCGTCTCGATCGGACACAGTATCGGCGTAGAGAACTTGCGGTGGCCGTTGGATCGTGCAAAGGTTTCGCGTAAAACAGGTGTCACGAAGATTTCTATTCCCGTTGTGTTCGAATCATTTTTCTTTTCCCTTTTCTTTTTGTTTTTCCTTTTTTTTTGTATTTTGTGGCTGCAAGGCGGATGCTTTCCCAGGGATTCGCCTGTTTCTCCGGAATTTCGCGACCGAACTATCGATCGCGGGGGTAGATCTACGGGAAGTCAAGGCGTCGTGGAAATACGGCCGAATGTGGCCCGGCTTATACACCCGCCATTCATGTTTAGACGCGGATGTCAAGTGCTACCTGCATCGGACTCGAAATCGATATAGTGTTCCGAAAGTTCTTATCGCACGCGTCTTTGCTACTCGACTATATGGCCAAGCCTAAAGTTTCGTTCAGCCCCTGTCGGACGGATACGTTGACTCTCGGACACGTTGTACCAACAGTTGTATCGGTCGCGAGTTCGCTAGGCGTATACCGAAGACGGGGACGTTACGTCGAGATGTTATCTCCGCGAGATGTAATTCGATACTGGTGTTCGCGGTGTTGCATGTTTTACAATCGCTCCCCACCCTCCGTCCCCCATCCCTCGATCATGCAAATCAATTTCATTATTCATGGCGGATCAACGATTATCTCGGTGTGCGAACGTTCGTGTGTTGTCTTTGATGCGAATCCGCTAGGCGTGGATCGTTCGATGGTCGTTCTCTCTCTCTCTCTCTCTCTCTCACACACACACTCTCTCTCCTTCTCTCTCTCTCTCTCTCTCCCCCTCTCTCTCGAGAGAGACGTTGCACAGTTTCGTGTGTACAGAAAATTACGTGTTACGTTGACGAAGAGTCGTCACACACCGGTTCAGTAACCCTCCCGCGACACCACCCCTATTATTATCCGTGACACATCCACGCAATGCCCTGATCCGCTTCATTCATCTCGCTAACGTCTGCAACATCGTGTCACCGTTCGAATCGCCTTCTTTCTCTTGACCACGGATCGATCTCCGAACGATTTCAAGATTTTACGCAACGATCGCTGAAGGGACCGTTGTCGACGTGCGTCGACTATTTTGACCGCGCATTTCGAACGTAACGGTTCTTTCGCTCGCTCGAAGAGCTCGAGATTTGCTAAAAGCTCGTTGTAAAACTCGCGATTACCGTTGTGCATTGAATTTGCGTTGCGGGTGAAAGCTCCAGTCGTTTTCTGCGTTGGGCATACAAGTTGCGCCGCTGTTTAGTATCACGTCGGCGAATACGTTTGGCCGAACTACTTAGACAGTCTGCTAGGACATTATTGGTTGATGCGTAGCGCTCGACAAAACGCACACGCCCTAAGCGAACCTGGAATTCGTATTAATCTAATGATGTTGTTGTATTTTCAGTGATCATGTCAGGGACTAGCTGATGACTTTTCGAACATCTGCAACGATGTGACAATAAAGATATCTCCTTCTGTATCCTCTTGAACGACGGGAGATTGTCCCTGTTACATACAGTATATACAGCGCTTTCCATAATCGAATTCGACGGAAGACGAGGAAGGAGAAACTAAAGGGAACCGAAGATACGAGAAACGAGAGTGATGCACGGGACAAGGCGAAACGGAGAGGCGGCGATCATTCCGTAAGAGGGAAAAGAGTGAACGGACGACAAAAACGAAAAAAAAAAGATAAAAAATAAAAAAATAAAAAGAAAAACGGTGCCAAAAGTCGATAGACAAGCCAATCCACGTGAACGTTCACGGCGTAGCATCATCCATTCTCGAGAAAGAAAGGGGTAACACGGTTATCGGTAGCGATCGACGAAAAGAGAGATAATGGAAGAGAAGTAAAGGAACGCGGGTAGAGAGGGCCGAATAGAACGATTATCGAATCGGAGATTCTGCAAGGAGAGAGAATTCCCCGTTGAAAGGAAGACTGTGTATGTGTGTGTGTGGAAACGTGGCGTGATCCGAAGAAAAAGAATAAATGCAAACGGATTGGCGAGAGGTAGCGTAAAGGGGGAGAAAAAGAGCTGACAGGTGGAAAATAATAACGGAGAACAAGAAGAGTAGAATGGGCAATAAGTTGTCTTGTAGTTGTGCTCCCCTTATCAGAAAGGCGTATCGCTACGAGGATTCCCCATGGCAGACAACGGCTAAGGGCGGAATAGGCGGCGGAGGTCACAGGGTTGATACTGGCCACTTGCTCAGGTGCGGAAGCTTAAGAGAAAAGAAGAGGTGCGCATACCATACCATTCAACCATTCAACCACTCCATTCGACCACATATTTATCAGTTTCTTATTTTATTTCTTTCGAAAAAAGAGAAGTCACTCTCTCTCTCTTTCTCTTTTTCTCTCCCCCTCCTCTATCTCTTTCTCTCTCTCTCTCTCTCTCTTTCTCTCTCTCTCTCTCTCCTCTCGCACACATTACATATTTGAATGCATTTATAATCTTTATTCTCCTCGGGGTAGAGCATAATCGACTTTTGATTTTCCACTTGTTTCGTTTTGTCTTTTTACCAACGTTCGATCGCAGTTGACTTGTTAAACATCATTGATCTCTCTCTCTCTCTCTCTCTCTCTCTCTCTCTCTCTCTCTCTCTCTCTCTCTCTCT
>CM052092.1:17656064-17666863 GCA_028453745.1 Agapostemon virescens
CACTTATAGGATTTGTTCATATATCCTATAATAGAGGATATTCCTGTAATATGTAAATAAGAAATAGTTAGATCTATAGAAAATGAAGGATGGTACGTAATTGACGATAATGGAGGATAAATTGATCAACCTGTTCCTGATTCGGATCTTGGTATACTTCTTATTAAAAATAAAATTAAAAAAGAAATGAATAGTAAAATTCTTATATTATTTATTCGTGGGAATGCTATGTCAGTAGCTCCAATTATTAACGGTACTAATCAATTTCCAAATCCTCCAATTATAAAAGGTAAAGAAAATTATATTATATATAAATGCAATCTTCGATCTTATTATTCCCTGTAAAGCAGGACATATAAGTTTGTTCTAGTTTTTCAATATTTCATTAGAATTACATTGAAACGAACATGAAACTTAACTTGCAATTAACGGAATGTGAACGTTACAGAATAAATTGTTCAACCTACGCGTGAACGCCCCACGATATTAAGGTGGTTGTATTTGTATAATAATAATAATATACAGATAATAATAATAGTATAATATAATAACACGGAACCTGTTAACGCAGCGAGGAACAGGTGCATGTTTTCTCACCTTGTCTGGCTTGTGCATCTTCTTCCACTTCGTGCAGAAGAATATTTGCATGCTACATAATGCTGCCATAGTAGACGCGTACACTAATGGGACTTGCGTTAAATGCTTTATTTTACACGCACACATAGATACACACACGCACACACACACACACACACACACACGCACACGCACACACACATAGAATATCACGTATACTGGCTGGCGATCTAGAAGATGCATGCGTTCTCGCGTGAATTTATCGAAGATAAGTAAAACTTAGTGGACGTATTTGATACTGTTTTTTCGTTTCTCTTTCGATTCTGTTGGATCGATCCCATTGTTCTCCTGTTTCCACCTGATCATAACGATTCACCTTTATGGCACGATATTTATAATACTATTTCATACAAACAGAGAAATGCCGAGGAAATGAAACCGGAAGTAACAAAAGAGAAGACAAAATGAAACAGCGAGTCGGAACGCTGATCGTTTGACATATCCGTTCTTACGGTTTAACGCGTATACGATGCATTTTTATGTTTGAACTTTCTGTTTCTTTTTCTGTTTCTTATGTCTTGTCTTCTCCGACGATGTATTCTTTCCGAGTGTTATAATCTGTTTTTCACGTGCAAGCACGCGACACGTGTCGCCACGATTCCTGATACAGGTTTTCAACAATTGAGCAACGAGATTTTTTAGGTTGTGGGCCGAAGTGTTCCATGTAAGCGCCAGCGGGGCGGGAACAGTAAAATGGCAGCAGGTCTCGGAAGATTTAGTTCCTGTAAATATTACTTGCATCCAAGATTCACCGGAATGCGTCTTCCATATCACCGCGTACAATAGCCAAATCGACAAAATTTTAGACGTGCGACTGGTACAGCCAGGTAAGAGCGAGATGTCCGAAACGATTTATACAAGGGTCAGTCAAATATTAACCGCACTCTGTGAAAAAAGGGATAACTGTTTTTATTTATTGGGCCGATTAAATCGGTTTGAAAAGTGATTTTGAGTAGACGTAATTTTTAACCGAATGTAACTCAAGTCTAAATGGCATTGTAATCATTGTATTCAACGAATGATGAATTTTTTTATTATGATAGAAATTTAATTGTTTGGTCGCACGGTTTCTTCATTTTTCCGAATTTTTATTATTGACTGAAAGTGTTCATTTACTATCACATTTTGATCGACCAATAGGCAATGCTGTCGTGAATATGTTTATTTTCTCATTCGTATGAAACGAAGATTGATATTCAACACAGGAACGACGGAGCAGTAAACTATACTAATTTACACTGATTTATAATAATGACAAAGTTGCAATTATTCAAAGTTTGAATAACTTTTATGTTAAAACATGTTTGAATGGAACAGTTTTTGTAAAAAGTTTTTGTGGGAATATTATTGTAATTTCGATAACTGTCAAATAAGCAATTATTCATTTAATTAAGTTATTCAATAATTAATCAATAAATAAGTTTAATTAAGTTATTCAATTATTCAATGTCTGTATAACTTTTATGTTAATACATCTTTTAATGAAAAAGTTTTTGTAAAAAGTTTTCGTGGGAATATTCTTGTAATTTCGATAACTGTGAAATAAGCAATTATTCATTTAATTAAGAATTACTCAAATATTGCAATTATTCAAAGTTTCTATAACTTTTGTGTTAATACATTTTTTAATGAAAAGGTTTTTGTAGAAAATTTTCGTGGGAACATTCTTGTAATTTCGATAACTGTCAAATAAGCAATTATTCATTTAATTAAGTTATTCAATAATTAATCAATAAATAAGTTTAATTAAGTTATTCAATTATTCAATGTTTGTACAACTCTTATGTTAATACATGTTTTAATGATAAAGTTATTTTTGAGAATGCCATAAAACCGTTAAAGTTAGACCAAAAAATCTAAAAAAAATGTTTACCCCTTTAACTAAGAAAGTTAGATTCACCGTTTTGATATATGTTTTTTTTTTTAAATTGTATCGAGCTAATCTTGAATATTCATTTTACCATCTAAATTTATGATCTTGTGATGATTATTTGTTTGAACAATTCAAACAGACATTGAGAGAATATTGTTGGAACAGTAACGAAGAAGTGCAGCCCTGTATAATTGATTTTGGAATTAACCCTTTACTTTCTATAAAAATAGATTTAAAAAATGATCAATGCGGTTCATAGTTGACTGGTCCCTTAAAAGTGGAGACGGTGTCAAGAGTAACAGAGAACAAAAGTAACATCGTAAACATTTATAAATTTATTATAGCCATTAACGTAAATTCTTGATACGCGATGTGCAATTATTACACTGCGGATCTTTATGCACTTATAATAAACATCGTTCAATATAAATTGTGAAACGTTAGAATAATTGACTGATATTGTTCTGTTAATCTCGAATTCTGAAAATGTTTGAAACAGGAAATGCATGTTTATTTAATTTCTGTTTTACATAATTAATTTGGACAGTTTTTATTTCGCACATATATCTACAGTCTACTGACTATAATTGAAGTATATACTAAATTAGTAAGTATAAGTTCGTGTTCTAATCACATGAGATCACGTCAATATCTTTTACTAATTCAATGGTAATTATTCAATTATTGCAATTATTCAAAGTTTCTGTAACGTTTACGTTAATACACGTTTTAATGGAAAAGTTTTTGGAAAAAGGAACTTCTTGAGGTAAAGTTACACTACCTCGAGGGATACGTATGATCATAGAAAAAATTTACTTTCGTAATTATTTTTTAATGATATTTCAAGCACATTGGTATTTTTGTAAGTGAAACGTTATGTTTTTACTTAGTTATTATTGTAGAGCATAAAAAGACGATATTGATGATCTAGACAGCTACAGTTCGGATCATTCAGTCTCGAGACATTTATGTTTTGAGCTTTGACATATTGTGTATTATTAATTTTTCAGAGTTTGTTTCATTGTGCTTACGAAATGAATGAATGCTCAACAAGATCTGGATTTTTCGTACAATTTAAATACAAATACAGTTTAAATTTGGTACATGTATGTAAACGTGATCAAAAAGACTTTATAATGTAAATATTTTATCTACAACCAAGTGATTTCTTTTTATATCCAATGAGCTGTTTCTGACAGTAATTGTGATCATTACTTGACACTTTAAACCGTTCCATTAATGAACATTTGCAATTCCAAATCGTGGTTGGGGACAATTGTAAATTGTCGTGTAATTATTTGTAAAACAGGGACGGTTGTGTATTAAACAACGTGATCTATGCGTTTGTCACAATTGCGAAACAAAATAGTCTACAATTAGGTAAAATTACCGTAACTTGTTAATGCATACGATTCATATTTAATTGTTTCTTGTATGTACTCTTGAAAACATTTATTTTTTATTATTCTTACATTCTACTTCTTACTCTTCTTCCTCTGCATACATTTCATTTATATAAGAGTCTACTATATATTATTAAATAAACATTTTAATTTCAGAAAACAAAATTCTCTTTCTGTATGGTTGATGGCGAAAGATTTTTCAATAGACGTTTCAACAATGAATTAGCCACAGTAATGTAATTTAACTTTTTACATTACTATATAAAAGAAGATTTCTGGGTTTTCTTTTGGCACAGCACAATTATTAAAAGCTTGATGAAAAGATGATACAATAAAAAGTAGGGGTAATTCTACGTAAAAAAAAGAAATAAGTTGAAATCGTAGCATAAAATGTTTCCATACGAGGTTCAACTATCAAGAAAATCAACTTTGGTACAGCACAATTATTGAAAATCTTATTAACACTTCCAATAACAATAAATTGATTAGAAAAGAAGTAATTTTACACAACAAAATAATTTTAAATCGTAGAATAAAATGTTTACGTATGAGACTTTCTTCTAAAAAAAATCGACTTTGAAAAATTCTCAACTTTACGTGCTTCAAATTTTTTAAGTAGAAACGCTCGACCATGCACAGACGCCTCAGTTACTCTTATCTAATAGCATACGCTTTTACCGAATTTCAAATTCGATTATTTTTCGAAAACACAACCTTATATCAAACAAATTTTATTCCATGTATTTGTCGTAATTTTCTTTCTATAAAAAAGCGTTGTATAAAAGTGATCTATGTGACGAAGTAAGTTTAGTATACTGTATACGTCACATAATTAATTTTCAAATCTGGACAAATAATTTCTTGTCACTGGACTGTGGAATTTTATATAAAATAAAAATTGTCTGCATTGAAGCTACAGTGTTAAGCTACAGGAATTACGAAGACATTTATTTCTATCGTTCATAATTGCGATAAGCTGAAAATAATGCAAACAGCATACGTAAACTGTTTAAATGCTTTTCCTTTTTCCAAATCCACAGTTTAACGACAAGAAATTATTTGTCCAGATTTGAAAGTGAATTATGGTGACACACGGAGTGTACTGAATTTTTTTAGTTTTAACTGTTTGATCTTTACTTCATTACATAAGCAATTTTTATACAACACTATTTAGTGTAAAAAATTAAGACAAACATAAGTAGAATAAAATTTGTTTAATACGGAGCTGTGTTTTCGGGAGAATCGGATTTGAAAATTCGGCAAAGGCGCGTGTCATCAAATAGCAGATGCTATCGCGTCTGTGCATGGCCGACCGCTTCTACTTAAAAAATGTGAAGCACGTAAACTTGAGAAATTTTCGAAGTCGATTTTCTTGAGAAGGAAGCCCGCATGTAAACATTTTATTCTACGATTTAAAGGTATTTTGTTGCGCAAAATTACCTTTTTTAATAAATTTATTGATATTGAAAGTTATAAAATGAAACTGCTGCGGCTACGCGGTGCGAGATAAGTATGTAAGATTTTGGTATAAAAATATTCATTCTAAATAGAGTAGTTGCTGCGTAATCGTTCAAAGTGAAATTGTTACTTTTGACGCCGGTCTCCTGCGGACAACGAAGAATAACAGAAAATGTCTGCGAACAGGTGATAAATCGTTTTTTCGTTTTGTTTAAGGAACACGCATCGGACAAGCATCAGAATGTTTCGTTTACTGGAAAGACACGATGACTAACGATACGTGGGGACTGAATTTTACCTCCTCCATAGATGCTAAACAATTCAGAGAATGTTGCGTAAGTTCACAGCGCAAGCTGTTTGTATCAGGACACTGGAAAAGTTTCGCCGTTTTTCTCTTTGCCGTTCACAACGTGGCGATGATAAAAATAAGAAATGAAAATACGTCGTTTAAACATACAAGCAGCTGTTGAAATTTCAATGTTTAAAAGAGAACAATATATGTATCCTACGAATTTCGATTTACTTGCTACTGCAAACTTGTAGACTCTAAAAAGCAACAAAGTTTGCTTATCTGAATAACGAATTTAATGTGCAATAATGTGCAATAACGTAATTCTAACGAATTTTATGGTAATGATTTTAATGCATTTCTCGTAATTTGATTCGGTTGTTTAAGCATTTTCATACAGTCTTTTGTTTTGATAACTAAATATACAAAATATAGCTACTTATTAAAAATTCCTCCAATGTGAATTCATAAATTATTATTATAATTATACAGACATTATAATAGTATCAGAGATTGTCATTGATTCATCAATAGACAAAATAACGTCCATTTTGACATTGATGACAAAATAAAAATTTGTTTTTGTAACTAAATATACGAAATATTGCTACTTATTAAAAATTTCTCCAATGTGACTTCATAAATTATTATTATAATTATACAGACATTATAATAATATTAGAGACTGTCATTGATTCGTCAATAGACAAAGTAATGTTAAAAGTATTCAGATACAACCACTGTTCATAATTTCCATGACAGTAACGTTTATATTAACATTTCTAAAACTGTATTTGGTATCCATACGATTATTAGAAAACTGTTATATTTTGCCTAATTGTACAATAATTTATTACTGCGAATTTTATGCATTCATAACAAAAATTAGGTTGACTTTATCTAGATATTTACAAATTCAACAGTTATAAAATACAAAATGTGAAACAAGCGATTTGACCGGTGATACGCGACGAATAAATCTTAAATTACTAATTCACTTGAAACCACCAACGAAAAACAAAATTTTTATTTGACATCCGTCTCTTAAATTTAACGCAAACAATTTTTATCTTACACAAAAGTTTGCAGTCTAGTAAATTCGTATTCCAACAATGAAAAGGTCCATTTCGTTCCAAGATCGTTTCGCAAAGAGGCAATCCAATAATTTTCGAATTTTCATTGCAAGCGTATTTTGCTAATGTGCCACGTTGCGAACGGCACAAATCATTTGCACCACATACACAAAGGGGAAACGGCTGAACTTTTGTTCATCGTATTGTGCTTGTTCAAGTGTGGTTTGCGTTTGCACTGGCCGCGTTGCAAAAAGGATTCAGGATGCCATGACGATTCCTAGAAATCATTACATTTCCAAATCGAAAGAATGGTCTCGACCCGTTATACGCAATCACGGGTTTTGGAGATAGTAAAATCGATTCGGTCCGACTCGAGTGATTTACAGTCATTAGTTAATTTTTCATACAGTCACAGTCGTCCAAGATTTCAAGGAAAGCGTCCTCTTCTTACTCGTTGAAGCTCGAACCACCGAACAGGCAGAAGAGCAAACCACGAAGAAAGCCTGTATCGACACCGGCATCGCCGAACAGATCCAAAGAGCCACAATGCACTTGTATGACCCCGGAGCAATTTGCCAGACTTCGAAGTCAGGAAGCCAGATTCCGGAGTTTCTGCGGTATGACACGCTTATTCACTCTGCAATACCTACCGCATCATTTCTCAATCGTTTAACACTAAACCTACCGAGATTGGAAATTGTTTACGCGTACGCAAGGTGTCGAAAAATGTCCGAGTTTCTTGGAAAGCGTGATTGTTCGAGTTATTCTGGAGAATCTTTTTTTCGCAGCCAATTCGACGAGTCGTTTTCGAGTTGTCAACGAAAACTGTGAATCAGTATGAGCGCGGTTATAGCGAATGATTCCTGGCTTGGTCAATAACAACGCCACGCCCAGCAAGATTTGTGACCACGCCCTAATTAACTTAGGTTTTTCGTTAATAATAAGAAAACGCGAAGCTAAGTACGATATTTTCGTATAGGGGAAATATTTTAGAATGATGAAAGGAATTTTTGGGGTAGATTGTAGAATTTTATGAAAGTGACAAGATTTAATTTATTTGGATTCAGGGCAATCTTATTGGTATAGTTGATCGAACGAAGAATTGCTCTTTGAAGGAACTCGAAAATTTTAGGGGCACTCTGTATTATCTTACAGAAATTGTAAGATTTAATTTATTTTGATTGTGTGCAATTTTTATCGCAATACATGATCGAAGAAAGAATCACTCATTTAAGGAACTAGAACATTTTTGGGACACCTTGTATTGGTTTACAAATTGACAAAATTTAATCTATTTTGATCTTGTATAAGTTTTATTGCAATACATTATCGAAGTAAGAATCACCCCTCTCAAGGAACTCATGCCTTTTTGAGACACCCTTTATTAGTTTATAAAATTGACAAACTTTAATCTATTTTGATCCTGTGCAATTTTTATTGTAATACATGATTGAAAAAAAGAACCACTTTCTTAAGGAACTCGAATTCTTTTAGGACACCGTGTATTGTCTTATAAATACAAGATTAAATGTACTCGAATTCTGTGCAATTTATATTACAATACATTATCAAAGAAAGAATCATCCTTCTCAAGGAACTCGAGCATTTTTGAGACACCCTTTCTTATCTTATAAATTGACAAAATTTAATTTATATTGATGTTGTGCAATCTTTACTGCAACACATTATTGAAGAAAGAATCACCTATTTTAAAGGACTAAAACATTTTTGGGACACCTTGTGTTGTTTTATAAATTGGCAAAGTTTAATTTATTTTGATTCTGTGCAATTTTTATTGCAACACATTATTGAAGAAAGAAATACCCCTCTCAAGAAATTCGAGAATTTTTAAACACCCTTTATGGGCTTGTAAAATTGACAAAATTTAATCTATTTTGATCCTGTGCAATTTTTATTACAATGCATGATTGTATAAATAAATTCGTTCAATCGATTCCGACGAGGGCAATGTTATAACTTCAATAGTTGTAACGTAAAAAATCTGGAAAGAGTAATTTTACCCATCATCGTAGGTTTAGTGTTAATCTACAGTATTCTATTAACCGTTTGAGTACGATGCTTTATCAAAATCTACGATATACATTTCTTTATCTTCTCTCTTTGCAAAGTAAGAACCTATTCCAAAATTCTGTAACACTTTCGATCGCTGCTTTTGAACGCCGAACAAGCAAAGGGACGACAAACGGTTAAATTAGAATTTCACATGCTTGAAATCTGGAAGTAGAAATGTTTGAAACCATCATGGTATCGTATGCTTGCGATAAGAATGGCACAACTCGGAAATTTATATTTTCCAGAGGAAGCAAAGATCTGTTTTTGGGCATAATCAAATCTTATTTTGTTAGCACTCGAATGGTGATTCCAAAGCACCATTAAATATTGCTGTTACTTAACACACGTTTTACATCGCTATATTTGTATCTAACCAACCGATAATAATTTAACTATTTTAAAAACGAGTAATAGTAAAAAAACCGCATACGCATAACAGGAAATAAATTATGTGAAATGAAAACACCCTAAGTCAGAAGAAAAGCCTTTGGTTCTGGAGTTAAAGTAGCTTCGAGTGCAAAGGGTTAAAGAAATTGGTAAAACATGAAGGATACTTCTCGTAGAACAGTATCAGCATTGTTCACAATTTATGATACGGATTTATAGAATACGACACTATGTTTTACGAGTCCGGAAGATCAACGTAAACTTTTTCACTAGTCAAATTATGGATTAAAATGAATAACATTCTAATAATTAGTCGAAAAGAGTCTCTGCAACGTTTTCATAAGCGATCATTCAAAAATCAGGTTTTTGTGCTGTGTTACTTTGATCGCAAATGTGCGGTATGAAACAAATTGTTGTTGCCGAAGTTGTTTAGTGTGGAGGGAGACTTTCCGTAAATAGTTCCTTTGCACATGAAATTGCTGAGAAAGTTTTCAAAGGCCATTTTAATCTTCTTTTTTTTTAATGAATACCGTGTATCTTCATTCATAAAGTGATAACGTACACGAAGATAAATACGAGAGCGTATCATGACGGCCATCATTTATGGCCATCATTTATGGCAGTGTTTGATTCTTAGCAAACGGACATTTTTTGTTATAATTTATTGCAATTTCGCGCAACAAGTAATTTCTCCCTCTGTACCAAATAGCTTTCATGAATTCCATCATGCTTAAAAAATAGAAAAATAGAAAATAGAAAATAGAAAATAGAAACTAGTATTGATAGTATAGAATAGTGGCATTTTGTAATAGGCTAAAATATAGTTTTAAAAGCATTACATTGAGAGATTAATAATAGATTATTTAATATATTTTTCAAATATAGTTAAAACAAATAATTTTTAATATTAATTTAGAAAATTAACGCAGTTTGACACTATACATCCGTATTATTACTGCTTTAAATTTACTGTGGTGCTCGAATTTGCTATTAATCTAGACAATTTTTAAAAACATTCAATTATAGGATTTTTGTTGTAAAACTTTTGCAGCATTGTTGCTTGAAATGTTTCTGGTTTTCGTATTTGCTATTAATGTAGTCAACTTTTAAAAACATTCAATTATACGATGTTTTTCCTAAAACCTTTGTAGTATTGCTGCTTGAAATATTTCTGGTGTTCGAATTCGCTATTAATCTAGTCAATGTTTAAAAATATCAAATTATAGGAAGTAAAATCTTTGCAACATTGCTTCTTGAAATTTTTATAGTGTTCGAATTTGCTATTAATCTAGACAATTTTTAAAAACATTCAATTATAGGATTTTTGTTGTAAAACTTTTGCAGCATTGTTGCTTGAAATGTTTCTGGTCTTCGTATTTGCTATTAATGTAGTCAACTTTTAAAAACATTCAATTATACGATGTTTTTCCTAAAACCTTTGTAGTATTGCTGCTTGAAATATTTCTGGTGTTCGAATTTGCTATTAATCTAGTCAATGTTTAAAAATATCAAATTATAGGAAGTAAAACCTTTGCAACATTGCTTCTAGAAATTTTTCTAGTGTTCGAATTTGCTATTAATCTAGTCAATTTTAAAAAACATCCAAT
>CM052092.1:17666873-17685074 GCA_028453745.1 Agapostemon virescens
TCGACGATGTTTTTTTCTAAAATCTTTGCAACATTGCTGCTTGAAATTTTCCTAGTATGCGAATTTGCTATTAATCTAGTTAATTTCTAAAACCATCCAATTATACGATGTTCCTTCTAAAATCTTCGCAACATTGCTGTTTGACATAGCAAGCGAAAATCCAAACACTTTTTTGCTCAATAACGCTACAAATTGAATCATTTATAGAAACATTAAAAAATTGGTTATTCAAACAAATCTATTACAGATTTTAAGATTTAATCTTCCCCTCTACAGCGACAGCTTAGAATTCAATTTCCGATTTTTTCGCGATGTTCTACAAAACAAAAATGAGGAAGAAAGTTCGCGTAAGGTGTACACTGTGTATCTTACGCTATCCCGAAGGTGACAGCGCACCTTTCAATTTAAACCCCATGAAGTGACTAGAAAAATTCGTGGATCAGGTTTTAAGCATTCGTTCTAAAAGATCCACTCTTTACGTAAGTGGTAGTTTCACGCGAACAAATTTTCAATGTTTTTAGATGCGTTTCAATGCATAGCATTTTGAACCAAGAAAGCTTCGCCGATTTCGCAGTTGCTATACTACGAAGAAATACCATAAACAAAGATAAAGACAGTCTCACGAAACTGAGAAATTTAACTCTTTGCACTCGAAGATGTCTTAACTAGAAAACCAGAGCGTCTCTTCTGACTTAGGATATTTTCATTACACATGAATTATGTCACCTTATGTATATAGGGTTTTCTTTTACTGTTATTCGGTCCTTAGAACACTTAAATTTTTATAAATTTCTTACACGGGAACATATTCAGATGCGAAAATCTAAGTTTGATAAAACTTATGGAAGCTTATAGTTCTTTGAAAAATATTTGACACGTGTTTTTTTTATCGGCAAACATCCACTTTGAAGGGGTGAAAACAGCCCTCAAAGTTGGGGTATCTTTGAGATATCTCAGAAACCAGAGATCGAAAAAATTTGAATTTTTTTTTTAAATTGTCTGGTTTTTAATGGGAAATATAGTCGTGCAAGAAAATTTCAACAAAAGTTGTTCGTTTAAACAACAAAGCTTCCATAAGTTTCATCAAATTCGGATTTTCGCATCTGAATATGTTCCTTTGTTACATGTAAAGATAGCGATGTTAAAATTATTTTAAATAATAGTGTGCCAATTTTTCGTGGCGCCTCAGAGTCGCCACTCGAGTGTAAAGAGTTAATATACTCGGTTAAAAGTTGCGATTGCATTGTTGAAATTTGAATTGACATTCGAGAATCGATATGGCGTTCCATATGTATTTTGTAATTGTTGATGTGACTCGCATTTTTTATCCATCAAACTTTTCAATTGAGAGCGTTCAAATACTTTCGTGACTCACTGTACATATGGTTATTTTCCTGTACCGCGAGCATAGATGGATCGAATGAAATTTATTTGATTACAGTAAATTTATTTAGCGCGTTGCCGTGCTAAGGTTTCTGTCGCGGTTTCAATTCCGATCAAAACCGCACCGAGCTCCCTCGAAATTATGTGTAATATTGAATTTCGACGTGTTTCTTTTTTGTTTGGTTCGGGTATAGCTACTTCGACGCTTCCACGCACCATGGCACGATCCACGGAAATTGACATGACGCCGGGCCGAGAGAAAATCACGGCAGCAACATCTAGCGCGTCGCTTTATGATAACGTGAACAATACTTCAGCAACGCCGGGGAAAACAGCGAAAGTTGCCGGTGATTCGGCAAAGCAGAAGGAGAAACAGAACGAAACATGTCAGACGACACCGAAAACGGCGAATGTCGGTATCGAGACCGTTACCGTTGGTTCACAGGCAAGTTTATGGACTGTTAGTCCACTGATTCAGGGTATTCGCGGTTAATTCGACCGGCATACAGTCCGCGACAATAGAATAGCACGCCCCGTAAAATTTGTTAATTCTTATTTATTAAAGTATAAAAATATAATTTTGAATATGTAGACAGGTACACATAAGTGTTGAACACCAAACAGCGCTAAGTTTCTATATACAAGGATGGTCCTTTTTGTTTCATCTACAAAAATGTATATATCTTGATAAACCGATGCGACAAAATAATAGCACATTATTGCAATTAATTAACATTTACGCATACATACGAAGGGAACTCAATATTTAATATTTTGTAGATCCTCCAGAGATTTTTATAACCGAAATTATTCGCTTTGGAATCGACTTGAATAATTTTTTAATCCTTTTCTGCTTCATTCGTTCCCATTCGAGTGCAATGCACTCTTTTAATTCGCTTACGTTATTAAACTGTTTCCCTTTAGCATAAACTGCTCTAGCAAGGTCTCCCCAACAGTTTTCTATAATATTCAAGTCAGGGGAACGAGCTGGACATTGCAAGACTTGAATATTTTCCGTCTCGAAGAATGCTTTCACAACCTTTGCGGTGTAAACCGTTGCATTATCCTGCTGGAATATGTTTTTCCCCGGAAATTCTGGTTACGTGTGTGGTTATTTGTTCACGGATTAACATTAGATATTTCACGCTGTTCATTTTTCCACTGATAAAATTAATATCCGTCTTTCCATGGTAGCCGATACCGGCCCACACCATGACTCCTCCGCCACCCATCTGGCGACGGATCAAAAACATTTTTTCTTTACTTAAGTCATGGTAATAATAACTCCATCCGTCAGGTCCATCGAGATTAAACTTCTTTTCGTCGGTGAACATGACTTTTCTCCACTTCTTCTTCCAGTGAGCATGTTGCTCTGCGAACTGCAGCCTTGCCTTCTCATGCGCTTCGGTTAGAGGCGGTTTTTTTTAAGCTTCCTTCGCTGCAGGTGCTTAGATCTTTGCAGGACACGTTGCACATTTCTGACGTTTGTTTGTACGCCTGCTGCTTCAGCAATCTGCCTGGTAGTCATTGGTGCATTCGATGCTGCCTTTAGAACAGCACGTTTCTCTCGAGCTGATAGTGCCGCAGGTCGTCCAGGACGTTTTGTATTACCGTATTTCTCGGGGTTTTTCAAATAATTCATGACAACCTTCCGGCTTCTATGAATTACTTTCGTAATCTTTGAAATGGAAACATTTTCTTTAGATAGTGTCATAATTATTTTCATTTCACTATCTGTTAACTTCTTTCCACGACCCATTTTTTTAGAACTTTTTCGCAATAATTCACCACAGTATATATCAAATACTTAGCCTCCTTCCTTTGCTCGTGTTCAACTGAGAAGTGAGAGTGTAGCATGTGTGCTATTATTTTGTCGGATTACGTTTCCATGAAATCTACCAAAACAACGATTCTAAGAATTTAGGGGCAGTGTTTACGTGTCAAAGTCACTAAGATGGATATATAAGAAGTAACTCAAGAAGCATATGGATTGAACGCTCTCATTTCTGTTCTATTTTAAAAATACTACGAAATTTAGAAGGTGTGCTATTCTATTGTCGCGGACTGTATTTCTGGTAAACCGTAAGTATTTGTAAAGGAAGGTAATGGACATAATAAGTTGTGTCAAGCTTCTATATTTACATTATTTCTCGAGAAACGAAGATGATCTCCAGCTTTTATTTAAATGGAATTACGTGTATCTTTTAACGATAGAACTACCGAACAATTTAACGATATACAATAACGAGAATGTAATAATTACTACAATAATACCGACTACAATAACGTAATAATAACGAGACTAATTTAATTATATAATTTAATCATTTTTATACTAATGTGTGCTTCATTACGGAAGCGAATCTGAAAATTTCTGATTTATTTTAATAATTTCATGCTTCGCATGTAAATACAAAATAGTATTAACACGTTGAATGCCGAGGGAATTTTGTATGCTTCAGACAAGTTTCGTTTATTTAATTGATAGCAGTGATCAGGGTTATCAAAAAGAATTGTTTGTTACTGAATAATGAAGTTCTTACACCGTACTATAATTTGGTTAATTTCCATAGTAATTAATTAATGGTGAATACTATTAATTTATTTATAATTAGTATCAAATGAAATGGTGTCGGTCATCGGTGACCACCATTCAACGTGTTAATAATATAGAATAGTAGCATTTCCTAATAGGTTAAAACATAGATTAAACATATTAATAAACATATAGATAAACATATTTAATCGAAACATTAATTTGGGATTAATAATACGTTATTTCATACATTTTTTTAATTAAGATGACAGAAATAATTTCTAATATTAATTTAGTTTGAAATTTTCTGTGTTGCTCGAATTTGCTATCAATACATTTTTTGTCAAACTTTTACAAGATTGCTGTTGGAAATTTTTAAAAACATCCTCTTATACGATGTTTCTTGTATAACCTTTGCAACATTGTCGTTTGAAATTTTTTAATTGCGAAAGGAGAAATTAGGTCAGAAAATCGGTCATTTTTACCAGTTTGATAGTTCTGGTGTTAATGTCATATAAAAGCGAGGTTCAAGACAAATTTACTCATGGAGTTGGAACTATGGAATGAAAATTTAAAACATATCATTTGCAAATCAAAACGAATTAGATTTGTGTACAAAGTTTGATGGCCATCGAAAGATACATAAACAAAGTCATAGACATTGAAACATGTAAAAGTTGTTAAATTTAGGGCTTAAATCAAATTTTGTTCATAATTATTGGCCACTTTTAATCATTCGTCACTCGTAGCTACCTTAATCGATCACGTTGAAACTTTCTACTTAATTTACTAACTTTTTAAAATTACTGGAGCAGATAAAAATGTTAAAAATCACGACCTCTACTTTTCCCTTCAAAACTCTGTGCAATAGCAATTTAGCGAAAGCACTTTAATACATTATCTGATAAATTAATCCTTTTAACATCCCGGAAAAGTTTGAGACGTTCGGTCCAGTTTTAAAAATGTTATAAATTTTTAAAGGGTGTACTTAAATAGCTGACCGCCACTGTAAATGAATTCGTCTCGACTCACGCTTTCGTACGACATTAAGAATATAGCAGCGTTCTATTTAAACAACGGAAGATCACCTTCGTTTCTGGAAAAATAATGTAAACATGACAAAATTTACAGAATTTCTCACGTTCCCAATAAAATATACTGTAAGGTTTTTCTCCTTTCATTCTATTTAAATATTTACTGTTTATCAGAGAAGGGCTGGTCCACTTTCTACACTCGGCATTTAAGTTGACGCTTATAATTTTAATAAAACAATCATAAAGGCTATAACGAAAGTAAGAGTAAAATATTCATAAAAGTATAGGGTGTGGACGGACGGGTTGTATAACCAGACAGGGGATGATTCTACTTGTGAAAATAATTTGAAAAAAGAATATTAACATTTTGTCATTTGACATTACATTTTCAAGACAATCGAGTTTAATGTCATATTACCTGCCTCAGATCTTCTATTTTACAATTTTACAATTACAATTTTACAATGTTTACATTTGATGTTTTTATTTTTATAAAGTAATACAAGATAGTGATTTATATTTTTAAATGTATTTTTTGTGGACACGTAAATTTTCCTGTTGTTCCTAATAAGTAAAACAGTTGTCTGTTTTACTAAATTTTGCAGAAACAATGTAGATAAATAACAATTTTACATACTTTTTAAGTAACGTCTACTTAAAGCACTGCTCCGAACGGTAAATCATTTGCATATTATACCGAAGTATAAATTTGACGTACTACCTTGTCACAAAATGAAATTTCCATCTAGTTTGTCTGCCTGCCTATCTGATTGTAAAATCGTTGTTCTAATCAATTTTTTGGCATACCAGAAATAGATAACCTTTTTAAAATGACTCGGTGTATTCAACGAACTGCACAAATGATCTATGCGAAAGATACGAGGCACCGCTGACATGGCACTTGTTTTTAATCAGGCACACGTGTGCAAAATACAAGGGCAGGATGATCAAGTAATTGACACCCACATACGCTCAACAACGTACTTTCGCTGGTATAACATTGAAAAACAGCGTGGGTTACGAAATATCGATTAAACATCACCTGTTAGTTTTTTTAGAAAACCAATAGGCGCCCTAACGTTTGCGTGCATTCTTCCATTTTGTTTTGATCGAACGTAATCTCAATGTCCCACGCGATTGCCTAAAAATTATTGTTCGCTTTTTACGCAGATATCGTTGTACAAAGTTGTGCAAGAAATTATGCCAGGCAGATATTCAAGAAAAATAATTTTCCGTTTTTGTGTCCTAAAGTTTGTGTGCATTCTTCCATTTTGTTTTGACCGAACGTAATCTCAATGTCCCACGCGATTGCCTAAAAATTATCGTTCGCTTTTTACGTAGGTATCGTTGTACAAAGTTGTGCAAGAAATTATGTCAGGTAGATATTGAAGTGGCAAGCACTTAGGGACGCGATACTTGGACCGAAAGAGGAGATCGGCTCTCAAAGGACACATTCATAAAGTTGACATTATAAAATCATGTGTAACAGCCTAACAGTTTATGTCTAGGGAGATGAAGTGACCTCGATATTAGTCTTCCACGACTCGGGAAGAGCCTATATGGTGTAGCTCTTACCAAGCATGCATAATATAAGGAGCATTTGTCATGCTAAAGGCATATTACTCGTCGAATATTCAATTGTACATCTTCTAATGAAATGTCAGGGCAGTTTCGTACAAGGTTTCCATTATTCATTGGCAGTGAGTGCATCGTCCACGAAATATTAGGTGCGATATTTCTGTCTCTTTCTGTCATGTCAATTTTTAAAGCTATCGTTAACTTAACGTTAACAGCTTTTAAGCTGTCGTTAACCCCTTGCCATACCATTTTCTTTTGCAACTTCTTTCTAAAATTGTAAAAATAATCTATTCTAATAATATCTACATAAAAATTGGTAAATTCTTGTAAACTGTCCAATTTTCTTTCTTTGCAACTAAAGTAATTCATCCCTAAAAATGTTACAGAGAGATCAAACAATTTATATATTTTATATTGCTGCTTGAACACCGATTACAAAAGAATAAAATTTGATTTCGTCGTAAAAGAAAGGCATAATATTAATATGCGTTAGACTTTGTTGAAAATTTTCAACATGAATCTGATTCGTCGTAATACAGCAAGGGATTGATAACGTACAATCAACGAAAACATAATCTTTGGTACCGCTTTCGCGATTTTGACTCACCGTACGGCCGTAAGGAGATTCAGCCTGCAATGACCGGACAAACTGGCAGTCAAGCTATACGGTTGACTATCGACTATAGATTTCTTTGGATCGAAACGTCTCTTATACAGATAATTTAAGAAAGGCAGTTTTTCAATTATAGACCACAGTAACCTCTACGACCGTTTTGTTTATAATTGTTGAAGGAAAGCATTAATGATCAATGTACATCGTGGAAAAACTCTTATTCCCCGACTCTTCAATAGCATTTCGGTTAATTAGGGTTTAGGTATACCTGCGAATATTCGCAGGTATGAATGTCGAAACCACCTTCCTATATACACTTTCTCCAGCGACTTTTAAAATATAGTAATTTATATTCCTTTTGCTTTATACGAGTAATTTCATACAACCCCTAAAAAATAAATAACATCTTCATTATTAAAAATGTTACAGAAGGTACAATTTACAGCTTTCATACCACTGCATCTATTTCGATGCTTAAACATTCATTACAAAAGAACAATGTTTGATTTCGTCGAAAAAGAAAGGCATAATATACAGGGTGAGTCACCAAACGTTTGCACCTCAAATATCTTTGTTGTTTCTAAAGATACGTAAAATATGGTAAGGACAAAGTTGAATGGTACAATGGGGCTGACGTGATGCTATACAAAAATTTTGTTTTTATGTTATTTTTATAGATATATCAAGGTCACCTTGACTTTTTTAAATGGAACCACCATTTTTTAAACACCTACAATGATAGTCCCTTTCATTAGGAATTTAGTGACTATATTATTCCAAGGTCATTCAAGGTCAAGGACAGAAAAAACGTATAAAACTAAAATATGGAAGCAGAATACCTGTATTTTATAAATGTTCGAAATAATGGCCATCTACATCGATACATTGATGTAAACGAGCTCTGAAGGAATGTTGAAATCTGATAAGTACATCCGAGGTGATATTTGTACATGCTGTGATGATACGCTAACGCATATCTTCAACTGTTGTTGGAACATCCATGTGCACGGTCTCTTTTAGCATACCCCATAAAAATAAATCCAGTGGATTTAAATCAGGCGAACGTGCTGTCCATGAAACAGTTCCGCCTCGTCCAATTCATCGGTTTGGAAATCGTGATTCCAACGTTTCTCTAGCTACTCGTGCATAATGAGCAGGACAACCGTCATGTTGGTACCACATATCATAGCGATTTTGTAAAGGGACATCTTCTAACAAAATTGGCAGATCTTCTTGCAAAAATTGAGCGTATTTCTGCCCCGTTATCATTCCGTTAATGAAATATGGTCCAATTACTCTGTCGATCAAAATACCACACCACACGTTTACGCTCCATTGTCTTTGATGATCAATTTCTCGCAGCCAGTGCGGATTATCCACAGACCAATAATGGGCGTTCCGTAGATTAATTGAGCCATGATTAGTGAATATTGTTTCGTCCGTAAACAAGACATTAGAAAAAAATGAATGATTTTGAAGCAATCCCCACTGACAGAAGTTAATTCTATTTTGAAAATCATTCCCGTGCAATTCTTGATGGAGCGATATGTGGAACGGATGAAATTTATGTCGGGCCAGAATTCGTATTACGCTATTTTGACTTATGCCTGCTTACCGGGAAAATTTTCTCGTACTCAAGCGAGGATTGACAGCTATAGCTGTTAAAATATTAATTTCATTGTCTTCATTGGTCGTAGGATTCTTCTGTTTGTACTGTCTTTCATGTACACCTCCAGTACTTCCAAACAACCTGTACGTATTAATGAAAGTCTGTCTAGAAGGAGTGTTTCGCTCGGGGTACCTTTCTTCATAAAGCAATCGGGCCTGCACTGCATTTTGTCTACATTCACAGTAAATCGTGATCATATCACACTTTTCAGTCATTGAATAAGACGTAGCGGAATCGCGTTTGGAAACATACTGATAGTAAATAAGAATGCTGAATAACAGTAACATTGAAGAAGATAGTATGTTTACTTTAACTACGACCATAGTATGTTTACTATTTACTACAAGTTTCAACCGTGATAAACGTATTCTGCTTTCATATTCTAAATCTTATACGTTTTTTCGGTCCTTCACCTTGAATGACCTTGGTATAATATAGTCACTGAATTCCTAATGAAAGGGACTATCATTGTAGGTGTTTAAAAAAGGGTGGTTCCATCTAAAAAAGTCAAGGTGACCTTGATATCTCTAAAAAAATTATATAAAAACAAAATTATTTTATAGCATCGTGTCAGCCCCATTATACCATTTAACTTTGTCTTTACCATATTTTACGTATTTTTAGAAACAACAAAGATATTTGAGGTGCAAACGTTTGGTGACTCACTCTGTATATTATTAACTAACACAGGTCTGCAAGACGCATATTTTAAATTTTCATTACAAGTTAAAATAAGAATCTTTTAAAAAATGTCTTTTCTATATTTTCCTGTAATTTCTACCAGTTAGAATCGTTTCGAAATTATTCTTGCGTACCAGATAGTAAATCAATGCTTCTAGTTGCTTTAGGAAAGTCAAGTCGTTTGGTCGAATCCTTAACACATTGACTGCCAAACTAGCAGCTAAAAATTGAAAAACTAAAACCAACGACACTGAGTAGTTTTCCGACCTTCTTGCATTTTCTAGGCCACTGTCAGATTGAATATAATGAATATATTAATGTGAAAATTCATTAAAAAATTGCACAAATAATTCCGTCACCCTTATGTGGGTGACGTGGCAGCCAAAGTGTTAAAGAGTTATTTAAATTTGAAGACTGTCCGAATACTTTCGTGAGCCACTGTATATATCGCATAGCGATCATTTACTTTCCTTTTGTTGAAACAGCAGAGACTTTATTACTTATTTAATCGTAAACGCGTGGATCGTATGCACTTCACTTGGTCCGAATGAAGAATCTTTAAAAAACCGAGACAAAACTGAATTTAATCTTTACTCGAGACAAAGTGTTCTTGTGCACCTGAAATAAATAGTTTACGACTGTTTGCAGATCGACAGTCCCGAGGAGAAAGGCACGTTGGTGTCCCCGAAAAAGATAGCGAAGCAGAATCAGGACACGGGCACCCAGCAAAATGGCACCGAAATGCTGAAGTCCGAAGGCACCCAAGCCGGCGGCACGTTGCAGAATAAATCTCTGCGAAAGGAGCAGCTGCATCACACGAAGTCCGCCGACTACACGGACTTGGAGATCCAAAACGGCAATATCTTTAACATAGTGAACAACAATCACGGCAGTAAAAAGCCAAAGAGCAAGAGCACCGACGACATGAGGATCGAGAACGCGCAGAACGGCGGGATCAGTTTAGACTCGAACACCCTGAAGAGGATGCTGAAACCGATATCGAGTATCGACAGCCCCGCGACGTCGCCGGAAATGACCAGAAAAAGACACATCCACCATAGTTATTACCATCCGAGCAACAACAATCAGAAGTACGTCATGCAGGAGACCGAGAACGAGAACTATGCTCATCCGTATCGAGCACCGTACAGCAACAAATTCCAGCCCTCCAGGAGCGTGCACGACATGGGACGCCAGTACACTGGTATAGATAACAAATTATTTATATATATATATATATACACACAAAACACCTCCTGTATAAACGAACGATAACGTACAGTTGATTGGAAAAACGTCGGGCGAGATATTTCGAAAAGTTATAACTTTGCAAATGGAACTTTCTATTGAGGATGCGAAAACTGCATGCAGAGATAAATGGATAAATAACTGCACTGTTTGTCGTTGTATGGAGAAACTTTACAGGATTTAGTTGCACTGGTTGAAGATATGCAATCAGTGTAGAAAGTATTCGTACGTCCTTTAACCCTTTGGTCTACGACTTATTTTACAATAACAGCGATTAGATTTTCTTTGTCCTCAGTTGAACGACAAAAAGAAAAGATAAATTTGTAGTTACTGCGTGCCTAGCTATTCTCCGATGAAAATATTATGACATTTATTAATATATATTTATATTAATGTATTAATATTAATTTATTAATATATTTATATATTCAATGAAATACATGTTTAGAAGACTCAGTTCGAAATCCTGATCACGACTCGTTGTAGGGCAAGGGTCTTTTGGGTTTGCGGAGGATTAAAAGCGATTATTTTATATTGGCTTGCAAGAACGACGAGAATGCGTCTACACAAAATGGTAGCCATTTTATGGCGCCACTGAAAATTCCCATAATATTATTTATCGCGTTAAACGTTATGTCGCGCACGTAGATCGAGATCACAGGTTTACCGAAATTTTGTATTTTCACTTTGATTATTATAGAGCAGAAAAATAAAAATCCAACAAGTTCGGTAACTATACCGTTTCGATCATTGAATCTGAGGATATTTGTGTCTGAAGAGTAATACTATACAGGGTGGAAATTATAAAGCGTTACAGTCGAATATCTCTGAAAATATTAATTATACGCAAAAGTGTTTCAGACGAAAGTTGTTCAATACCGAGGGGGACATGTGGTGGAACTTTTACATTTTTCCTGGTGGACACTCCAAGATGAGGTGAAGGTCAACTTTCTTTTTTTAAATGGAATGATACATTTTTTATCCATCATCAAATACTGCGTTTTAAGACGAATTCAACGACCTATGGCTCAAGGTCATTCAAGGTCAAACTTGCAGGCAAATGGAGAAAAGGTGTGATCGTTTTATTTGTACTTTAGTTCGTGCCTTCGAACATTCACACCGAAACATAACATGTGTCAACGTCAGCATTACTCAGGACAACATCAAAATCATCATCAATGAAATGAAAAAAAACGTATTTACGTATTACTGTGCCCTTCTGCAAGATAGTTAGTTTACTTTCATTACCGTCCGTGCTAAGATATCCTTCGCTGAACGATAGTACTCAAATAAGTGGTGAAAATGGAAATGTATCAAGATTATTTTGATATGTTTATGGTACTACCCTAATTATGTGAAGAAGTACCTTTAAATAAAAGGCATGTTATGTGGATGCAACATGACGGTGCGCCTCCGCACTATGCACTATGCTCTCGAACAGCAATAAATGAAATCTTTGCAGAAAAGTGGATAGGTCGAGGAGCTCCTGTAGCCTCCTCGCAGGATTTAACACTTTCTATGGGGTCACATTAAAAACTGCGTAATGTCCACTAAGGCTACGACACGTGAAAACATGGAAGTCAGAATACGCGAAGCTTGTGCCAAGATAAATGTTTAAATGTTCAGCAAAATTAGAGAATCATTAAAAAGAAGAATTTTTAAGTGCATTGGAGTAAGAGGTAATCATTTTGAACACATACTAAAGTACTAATAAAACGATCGCACCTTTTCTCCATTTACCTGCAAGTTTCACCTTGAATAAACTTGAGTTTAGATCACTGAATTCGTCTTAAAACACACTATTTGATGGTGGATGAAAAATGTATCATTCCATTTAAAAAAAGAAAGTTGACTTTCACCTCACTTTGGTGTGTCCACCAGGAAAAATAAAAGTTCCACCACATGATGTCCCCCTCGGTATTGAACAACTTTCGTCTGAAACACTTTTACGTATAATCAATATTTTCGGAGATATTCGACTGTAACGCTTTATAATTTCCACCCTGTATTAGGTTGTTCGGAAAGTAATTTCGTATTGAACGAAAGTAGTTTTGACGAGCTTTGGGATTAAACTAAGGTGTTTCAAATGGTCATGACCGGTCGAATTCGATAAATTTAATCTCTCAGCAATCTCACGAGTTGTTATTCGCCGGTTTGCATCAATTAATGCCTTAATTGTGACTTCATCAGCTTCAACTGGCCTTCCAAAACGTGGTCCATCTTCAACATCAAAATTGCCGGATCGAAATTTTGCAAACCAGTTTTGGCACTGGTGTTCTGTCAATACATCTTCTCCATACACAATTTTTTTCTTGCTTGAACAGCATTTTTACCTTTTCCATAGTAAAAAAGTAAAATATGTCGAAAATGCTCAGTTTCATTTTCCACATTTGATGGGGCACCAACCAAAAACCATTGCGTAGAATCAATCGAACTTTTTCGCAAGCAAGCCTTGCTACATCAGCTGTCAAAATATACAATAATGATTATGCGGGTTGAGTGTGAAGTTGGCTGTGAAAAAATACAATTAAGTCCTCTGTTGAGGAAAAACATATATATTAACATACAAGTTGCACGAAATTTGAATAATCGCAACGTGGTCATTATTATGAAGCATATTAGTCTAGTTTTCATGCTTTCAAACACAAATATCTCGAGATAAAATTATCTGAGTAGTATAGTTTTTATTAAAACAAAATACCGATGGAGTTGAAATATCGTTAACAAATTACTATGAAAAACTGTTTCTTATAAATGTGAACTAACAAGGGAACATGTTCAGATGCGAAAAACCGATTTTGATGAAACTTATGGGAGCTTATAGCTTTATTGTTTAAACAAAAAATTTTTATTAAAATTTACTTGCGCGACTACATATCAATATTCAATACATATCATATCATATTCAAATATTTTCGACCTCTGGTTTCCGAGATATCTCCAAAATACCCCAACTTTGAGGGCTGTTTTCACCCCCTCAAAGTGGATGGTTGCCGATAAAAAAGCACGTGTCAAATATTTTTCAAAGAATAAAAACATCAAAAATTTAGTTCAGACACCCTGTGTGCAGATTCAAGAAATTTTTACCAGTAGTTAATTTTCATACTAGTTAAGTTTATGCAAAATAAAAATTTTCCAATTAAATTGTCTAAGACAGAAGCCAAATAAGAATTTCTTGTTAAAAAATATTATTCAATTCTTTATCTATATTAATATTATTGAATTCTTTGAATCGTTCTCTTGCTCTATATAACAAAAAAAATGTGTACGCAGTTAATATCATCAAAAATAGATTTTCATTTATCTTTTACATGCAAATCTACAATTCTACGTGAAATTTCATTAACAAGCGGCTTGATTAATGCTTTTGCAATCAACTGTGCATGCTTAAATATTAGAAGTACCAGACTCGTCGAATGATTTTTAGTTTAAATTTCAATATCACCGAATCAATTTATTTATTCGTGCATTGTATCATAATCGATGTTTCACAAAACCTGCATAAATGCACTTTCCTAATTTTCGAACAAAAATTGAAGGTTCTGGCCGGTAGTTCTAGTATTTATTTTAATGTTTACTTCACTGTTTCCAACACGAATTATTCACTAACAATAATATAGAGATTAATATCCACAGTCTGCTCTCACTCCGACGTCGTAATTATTTTATTTTTATATCACTGATATTGTTTTGTCACTCACTGATACATACTCACTGACTGATACACCGTTGCACAATTGTTTATGGGACCATTTACGACGTTCGTTTCGTTTAGTTGGTGCTGCTTCTACATCTTAACACTTTGACTGTTATCTCACCCATATATGGGTGACAGAATTGTTTATACGATTTTTAAATGAATTTTCACGGTGGTATATTCATTGTATCCAATTTGACAATGATCCAGGAAATGCAAGAAGGTCGGGAAATTACTCATTGTCATAGATCATGTTTTCCCAATTCTTTTTTCAATTTTATTATTTTCCAATTCTTTTTAAACCACTCGTTGGCTTTCTCGGATTTTATGGAATTTTTATGGCCGTTCATTTGGCAGTCGAAGCGTTAAAGAAGCAACTGTTAAATCTGAAAATATTTTCTAAGATAATAAGAAGAGAAAATTAGTTTAAAAGCAATTATTGTTTTTTTAAATTTTTCGCATTTGTATTTAGTGGTACACAGAACGACATTTACGTAAAAAACCGTTGGATACGACGGAGACTGGCTTTCTCTTAAAGCAGGGACGTATAAATAAATAATTCTGATAGAAAGGGTGGTTTTTCCCTCGAGACAAAAGCGGTACCAACCGGATGTAACAAATTTTTTAGATCGGTTCGATAAGTGGTGCATTACATAAGAATCCCTCGTTAAAATCATGACCTTTCCCCTTATGGTTAACCCCTTGCCTTATAACGTAGGTATGTTGTAAACTCTTTGAATTAAATTTAACAAACATGAATATCCCTAAGCTCACGCGACTATACACGGTGCAAAAAACAATAAAATTGTAATACAATGAAGTAATTTTACATTCAGAAAATAAGTCGAAATTGTTTCGACAATTCAGTTTTGACAATTCGACATGTTACAATTGTTTCGATTTTATAAAAGTTTTGAGGTTGTTGGTTTAGCAATCGAAATGTATATGAATAATCTCAATACATTTAAATTAATGTATTCGGCTGTCCGGAAAATTCGTGCCGATTAATTTTTATTTTTAATAATTATATACCAAAACGAATCGATAAATAATCGATTTAATATTAATCAGTACAATATTAATTCTCGAAAAGTCCTTTAACTTTTTCCAATATCGTAAATTACGCTTCCTAATTTGATTATGGAAAGTTAGTTCGAGTAAATAAATAAAATTTCCTTTACAATGAAAGTTATCGTAACGTTGCAATCGTTGAAAATGTTATCGACGAGGAAAGACAATTTATCTCTTTTATACTGTTACATTTTACAAAATTTGATTTTGTTTAAACAAAAAGGCATAACATTTACGTTTGTTAAATTTTATTTGAAAACTTCAACACGAATTTGACACTTGTAACATGGCAAGGGGTTAAACAAATTAACATACTTTAGATTGCACTGTGTTTAAACGCGTTTCGATCACAATTTCGGTGTTCACAAATAAATAAACAAACAAACAAATTTTATATATTGACCTTTAGATGACACTCAGACGACCTTAAAAATTGTCATACTATTACTGAAAACAATTTTGACGTCACTATGTTTGTGTTTAAGAATACTGTAAAAATTGAATTACTGCACACACGAGTAATAGGAATCGAATGGAGTGCAATGGAACTATTCTAGGGCAAAAACTGTTTCGATTTGGGAATTAAAATTGCTCGGAGCGCAAATGATTAATAAGAGTGATCACATCGCGAATACTCGCGTTGAATGTACAAGTTCTCTTTCATCTTAAAACTGTTTCGATTTGGGAATTAAAATTGCTTAGAGGGCAAAGGATTAACCAGTTAAGTGTGTTTGACGATTATATCCGTCATGCGTAAAATTTTGTTACAATTTGATATTTGAATTGTAATTCTGGCGAAAACTAAATTATATTGGTAAATTTTAATATGTTTAAAATGTTTAGAGGTCAAGACGAAATGAAATGAACAAACAAATGAAAATTATAAATAATTTGACATAGATTCATGCATCTCTGTACGCTCTGGCTAGAACTCTTGATTTTCGCGACACACATAGATGCGCGTTTTGAAAAGAGATCGGCACAGTTAACTGGTTAATGATCGTATTCACACGTGTCGCTGATACTCACGTCGAACGTACAAATTCTCTTTCATCTTGGAAGCGCTAAAACGATCGAGCGACGCTCGCCAGGCTATCTATGAAGTAATTAATAATGCAAGGGGTTAAATCTCAGATATAGCACGCGACTGTCTGACTTTTACGATAGAGGACGAATTGGTCGCGCGCACACGGGCGCGGGCGTGGAAATCCCATAATGTCGTAACGACGATAGCGTTTAAAAAAGGTAAAGGTACTTACCTGCCTCCGGTATATAAATAAACGACATATGGGGTGCGTAGATCGGTCAGCAGGGGGTGCATGGCGCATGGTGCATGGCGCATGTCGAAGCATCGTCGAACCATCCCTTGAACGGGACGTTTCGCAAATTCTAACGATACTTTTCGTCCGATCACCGTCTCGTTTCGAATTGCTGCACGAGGGGCACCTGTTTGTCGTAGGCAGCAGAAGCAGGGCGTATTTAGATTCGGAACGTAATCGGTGCACAGGTGACATGTCGCCGCCGTCGGATAATGTCATCTTCGATAATCAGTGTTACGCGACCACGCCGAGCTCTTCGAACGGTAATTCGGACATGGAACAGCCGACACATTGCAACTCACGGCGTTGCAACGGCGACCAGACATATCAACAGCAAAACATGCAGTCGGTTTCGACGCCAGGAAGCCCGACCAGCCGGCTCCTGCTCGAGTACGAGATGCACCTGAGAAACACCTTGGAGAAGGGCATGGACGCCGAGAGTTACAGCTTGCGTACCTTCGAGGCCCTCTTTACACAGAGTATGGAGAACTTAGGTGAGTTTCTCGCGCGTTTCCCCGATTAGGGGGGTGGTCCAAACTCGACCGTCGAAGAGGCAGCACGAGCGCGCGCTATCGATGGGTTCTCAGAGATAAATTCAAAGTTACTCAATGTTTTTCAGTTTCCATTATACGTAATGATATACAGTAGTTCACGAAAGTATTCGGACACTCTTCAAACCTAAATAACTTTTTTAAGATTGCACCAAACGTTTTGACTTTTCTTGAACAATTAGTTGCATTGATTTAATAAATGATATACTAAATAAATTTTGTAAATATTAGAACTGATGTGAATTACATGACCAATAAAAAAGGAACTTTTTAAATATTTTTTATTTGAGCCGCGCACAAAAAATTTTAAAGTCACATCTGGTAGATCTATGATAGTTATACGCATGCAGAAAAATTCATTAAAATCGATCGACGTACACACGAGCTACGTGCCATCGAAAATGGTGAAAATCGCAATTTTTCACGATTTTTTATCAATTTTTGCTTAAACCACAGAAATTCTTACATCTTTCTACGCGTGCCATTTTTTCCCGCGTCAATCGATTTCGGTAAGATTTTCAGCATGTGTATAACTAACGCAGTTCTGAAAAACGCATATTTTAAATTTTCATTACGAGTTGAAATAAAAATATTTTAAAAAATGTCTTTTCTACTTTCCTACGTAATTTCTACCAATTAGAATTATTTCAAAATTATTTTTGCATATCATTTAGTGAATCAATGCTTCTAGTTGCTCCAGAAGAGTCAAGTCGTTTGGTTAAATTTTGAAAAAGTTATTTAGGTTTGAAGAGTGTCCGAATACTTTCGTGCGCTACTGTATAAATCTTGTGGGATTGGAAGTTTTCATAAAATCAAGAGCG